>QEPC01015657.1:218094-242570 GCA_003113815.1 Sphenodon punctatus
TAATAATCATAATAATAATAATACCTGGGCCTGTACTGGTACCAGCTTGGCCAGACTCCACCCAGTGGGGTAGAGGGGAAATAGACTGCCTGTTCCATTACTGACCTGTAGGCTCCCTTGGATCAGTTACTATCTTCCTACAGGGAGTCTTAATTTGAACCCAAGCAAAGACTTGGGACATCCAGCAAACATTAATGCAAAGTGACTGAGTTAAGCAACCAACTTCTAGCCACCCCAGAAAACCCTTCAAAATAGGGTCTGAACCTCATCCTTGCCCACCGAAAGACAAACATAATTTTACCCTTTTACGATCCTTATGGCTCTTGGAGTGGTGATCTACATTTCTTAGAAGCCCGTAAAGTCACTTACAGCAAGTATCTTCCTCTCTGGAGCAAGAATGGGACCTACACCTACCTCTCTACCTGGTTGCTCTGAAGCTTTTGTTTAAAGGGATAAAAATAGTGGCCTAATACAAACCAATCCAATAAGGGGCCGGCTTGTGCCCATTTTATCCTACAGAAGGTTTTAAAGGCGACGTGGAAATGGGATAGAAAACTTGGGCCCATGCCTTTGCACAGCTCTGTTTAAGACAGACGGCAAAGAGGAGTGGGATCTTTTTCTTGCCTCCCTTGTGTATCTTGGCATTAGAACGATCAGGTCTCCATATTGAAATCACCAAGAAAGAAGAGCCCCTGGGAATAGACAATTCTCAAACTGGCAGACCAAGCTGTATGCTCCTAGTAAAAATGCTTCTATCAGGCAAACACTGACTAAAAATTAATTAACGTGGTTGCCATGTTGGTCCAAAACATAAGAGATGAGGACAAAGTAGCTCAGATGTTCTCTTTTATTGGACCAACTTCTGTTGGCAAGGGTATGCGAGTTTTCAAGTCTTCCTTGGGCATGTAAGGAGTCAGAACTACAGATTGAGCAAATGTGGGGCACTATAATATGGGTGTTTTCAGATAGACACAAGGCTCCCCACCCCCAGAGCTGCTGCGGGGGTGCACCCCTGCATCCACCCGCTCCAGGATCAGACAGACTCGGCAGGTTCCCCGGCCTGCTATTCACCTGCATGGCACCCCCACCCCCATACACACACATGCACCAGAATTGCAGGCAGCCGCCTGATGCTCTAGTCTAGCACCCACAACTCTATGGTATTGCCCAGGGGCAACAGCCAGCTGGAAGTGTAGCAGCACACATCCACGTGTCAGACAGACAGCTGCTCTGTGGGGCCAGCGCCCTGCGTCTGGCCAGCTCACTCAGTTGGTGCCACTGTAGGATGTTCCAGAGCACCAGCAACAGGGCTGCCCCAGAGCAGGCACAGACTGCTTAGCTTCAACATCTGGTGGGGTACCTTCAAACAGAGGGGTCACCTGGCAGTGAAGCGGCAGCAGCAGCCCATCCATCTAAAAACACCCTGTGTGAGAAATACTTGGGAGAGAGTTGTAGGGGTGGGGGGGGATGTCATCATGGCATTTCAAACAGTTAAATCAAATGCTAAACAGATATAAATGCAATCTTGGAACTATGCATATGGAAAACAAGAAAAGCTTTAGAAAAGGGGATGTAGTGGAGTGATCGAAAGCAGTACAAAGTGAGTAAAATTAAGCAAGCTGGCTCACAATAATTATGGCACTTTAGACATGCAAATTTAAGAATAGGGCATAGGTTTTCTACAAAAACGGGATCCATTACTCAGTTATGTGTGGCAAAACTCATTAATGCAACCAGTGGCTTGAACACCACAGAAAAAAAAGTCAGTATGAACATAATAATGAGCGATTGCCTTTTCACATCTACCATACTGAGCATCCAAAATGTGGAGTATTTTTAATGCTTAGTTATTAAATGAAAGTGTCTACTCATATAAATGCATGAGCCTTAAACTTCTATAAGCTTATTTGTTGGGGAAATCTCAATAAAAATTTAAAAATAATTTAGTATCAGGTCTCCTGTTTCTATGGCAAACTAGAGGGCATGTAAAGTTTGTATAGGACAGTGAAATATGAATTAATATTTGATGCTCAGGCCTGGGCTCTGATGAACCTCCAAGAGCAGGGAGTTCCATAGGCGTGGAGCAGTCAAAGAGAACTATTAGATATGTTTTAATCTGGAGGTTCACAAACTACAGGTCAAAACCCACAGGTGTGGGGGTCATGATCCCAACGGATGATATTGAATACACTTGGTTCATCTTTGTTGCTGTCTGGGGTCAGCAACAATTGGGTGAACCCGAGGTTGTGACGCCCCACCTTGTCCCATTTTGTGGGATCAGTTTCAGTGGGTATCGCCCGCCAAAGCAGGGGATGTGCTTGGGGCGGTTAGGGCCACTTTTTGTGAACTTGACCCATGCCCGTCCTAGCTGGTTAAAGCTAGCCAGGAGATGTTGGGGTCGCTGCTGGCGGGGGTGGTCAGAGTGGGAGGGTAGAGTACCGGGTTGCCTCAAAGAGGCAGTGGTGAAGCGTCTGCGCAAACCACCATCACTTGACATTGACTCCCTTGCCAGTTATCGGCCGGTCTCTAGGGAAGGTTATTGAAAAGGGTAGTGACTCAGCAACTGCAGGGGCATCTAGACTGCACCAGTTATCTGGATCCCTCGCAGTCCGACTTTCATCCGGGTTACGGCACTGAGACTGCGACGTGGCTTTGGTTGACGACTTCCGCCGTGAATTAGATTGGGTCATTCGACCCTGCTAATTCTGTTAGATCTGTCAGCTACTTTTAATACCATTGACCATAACTCGCTTGCGGGACCGTGCCAGAGTGGGTGGGATGGTTCTTGAATGGTTCTGCTCCTTCCTAGCTGGAAGAACTCAACGTGTAGTACTTGGGTATTGTTCTTCATCCCCTCGAGACCTCACGTGTGGTGTCCCGCAAAGTTCCATTCTGTCCCCTCTCCTGTTCAATGTGTATCTGCAGTTGCTTGGTGAGGTCGTGACATGGTATGGGGTGCGGTGTCATCAATAGGCTGATGACACCCAACTCTACCTCTCTTTTTCTTCTGACCCAGACCCGGCAGTCTCGGTGCTTACTCAGTGTTTGGTGGCTGTTGGGGCCTGGATGAGAGCGAGCCGTCAAACTGAATCCTGATAAAATGGAGGGGATGATGGTGGGTAGGGCAGTGGATGCGGTGGCACCACTCATTGATGGGATTCACCCTCTGCTGGTTCCCCAGGTTTGCAGTCTGGGAGTGCTCCTCAACCTGCAGCTCCGTCTCGATGTCCAGGTGGGGAGGTGGTGGCAAGGAGTGCATTTTGCCAATTTCATCTGGTATGTCGGTTTTGGCCTTATGTTTCAGACAGCGACCTGGCCACAATCATCCATGCTTTCATTACCTCGAGATTGGACTATTGTAATGCACTTTATGTGGGGCTACCCATGGTGATGGTTTGGGGACTGCAACTAGTGCAGAACACGGTGGCCCACCTCCTTATGGGGTCAGGCAGTCGTGAGCACATTACATCAGTGCTCTTTTCTCTGCACTGGCTGCCTATAATCTTCCAGGCCCTATTCAAGGGGTTGGTGCTGACCTCCCAATCCTTCCTCTCCCTCTTCCCTATCAATTACCATTGAAGGGGTCTTCATCTTCCCCGTCCCCCGAGCTTGGGCTTCATCTATGACTCGCACCCTACCTTCAAACCCTACATTGACTCCGTGGCCAAATCCTGCCGCTTCTCCCTCCACAACATTGCCAAGATCCGCCCTTTTCTCTCTGTCTCCTCTATCAAAACTCTCATCCATGCCCTAGTCATTTCATGCCTCGACTATTGTAACCTCCTCCACGCAGGCCTTCCCGGCTCTCACCTTTCTTCCCTTATCTCTGTTCAAAACTCTGCTGCCACGATCCACCTAGCCAGTCGCTTTGACCACGTGCAGCCTCTCCTCTCTCCGCTGGCTCCATCTTCCTGAGCGTATTCTGCACAAGCGCCTCATCTTCATCTACAAAGCCCTTCAGCCTCGCTCCCCCCCAACCTCTCTCCCCTGATCTCCCTCCAAACCCCTGTTCAAGCCCTTCGCTCCTCTTCCATCCCCTCCCTCACCCTCCCACGCCTCTCCTGCTCCCCCAGCCACCTTCGTCCCTTCTCCCTCACTGCCCCACACACGTGGAACTCCCTCCCTACCGTCATCCACCTGGCCCCCACCCTCCACACCTTCAGGTCCCTCCTCAAAACCCACCTCTTCCGCTCCGCCCTTCCTAACTCCTGCTAATCATCCCCACCCAGGATTATCCCCCACCTGTTATTTGCAAACTCCCAATTCTCTGTAACCAAGTCAATAACATGTACCTGAGGTCTCACATCCTCATGAATGTTGCATCCCTTGTCTCTCCCTCTGTTCCCCTTTCCCTGTCTCCCCTCCCCCTGACTTTAGATTGTAAGCTCTCGGGCAGGGACCATGTCCATCTTACTCTTTGTAAAGCACCAGATACATCGCTGGCGCTATATAAATGCGTATAATAAATAATAATAATACATGGTCTTGGTCTGACTTACCTGTGGGATGACCTCACTGCCCTTGCCTTGGAGCAACCCCTGCGGTCTACCGGGAGTGCCCTTTTTTGAGGTCCCCCGGGGGGCCACTATGGAGAGGGCGTTCTTGGTGGCCACACCTAGGCTGTGGAATTTCCTCCCGGCAGAGGCCTGGATGACCCCAGAGTCCACCTCCCTTCCTTTCGGCGTACGAGTAAGACCTGGATGTTCTGCCAGGCGTTTGGGGAGGGAGATGGGGTGCAGATTGGGGAAGAGTGGGTTAGGGAGGGGTTATTTGTTCAGTGCCTTCCTTTTTAATGTGTTTTATGTTTATTTATTGTTTTGTAAGCCACCCCGAGCTGCCTGGAGCAGGAGGGGCAGGGTAGAAATGTTGTAATAAATAAAGATTATATGTAAGTCTCAAAATGGGATCTCACAGGCAAAAAGCTTAGGAGACCCTGATTAAATCTCTGTATTAGACAGCTAAACAAACAACATCTAGTATCTATTTAGTTCAACCAATCAAATACTTAGAAGAAACTTTCTCCCTATAGACTATCCAGATGTGCCTTTCTCCTTATGGTATTGCCAAGTGTGATGATTTTATCACAAGTCTCATGATTAGAGCTACAACTGTGTTAGGGTAATTTTAGCAAGTTTAATGGTAGGAACAATCAGGGAGAAAAACAAGAAGTCATGGAAAAGTCACCAAAAATGTAACATTCACTACATCAACATTCACAAGAGGTTTTTTTAAAGTAGCAGAAGCATCTCGGAGTACAAAATGGTTGTTGTATCTATCTTATACCAAGTATGTAGCATGACTTGTTACATGACTGAGCAGCAGGCCCATGTGTAGCTTGAAAGCTGGCATAGGCTTTCTTACTACCACAACTCAGTCTAATAAAAAAAATATTGTCTACGCTACTCTATCTCCAGCTCTGTCCTCTCACAACAAATGTAAGAAGAAAATGCTCTTTCACAGTCCATGATTTTAACAGACATTGATTGACTTGGCAAAGCAATCATAATAAGGTTTTCTAACTCATGAAAGTTCAAGTGAATTCCCAGAAATTCCATTTCCATGACCATTGTTGACCTTTGTGACAAAAGTCACAGCTTTACTCATGATCCTTAATGCTTCTCTTAAAATCTTAGTTTTCAGAGTCCTTTTCTTAATAAAAAGGAGACAGCAAGAAAGAGAATCTCAGTTTTCAGTAAAAAAAATAAAATAAAAGGAAAAGTTTTGATCTTTCAGGATTGTGGAGGAAACTACATGACACTGCTCAAATGTAATAGAAAATCAAATTAAATAAGCTATTGATTTTTAAAATCTCATGATTTTTAAAGCATCCTTGGGATTTGGCAGAAAGGCCTACAAAAGCTTGCTTATTAATACTCTATACATCTTGAACTGTCCACTAAAAACAATTCATGCATATACCCAATGAAGAGGGGAGAAAAAGGGGGGGGGGACCTTTGTGGATGTTAGCACATCAGAAACTGTAAGCTGTTTTTAACAGCCATACTTAACACAACATTGGCACTGATAAGGCAACCTTTCAAGATTAGTGCAAAGTCAGGGCTTTACAATTTCTCCAAGCAAAGAGGAGAGTGTGAGGATTTAAAATAAATAAATAAATAAATAAATAATACTGCAAAGTAGTTTAGATAATCTCTTTATTGGACCAAAGTCAGTTGGCTAGAGTATGCAAACTTTCACACCAAGCAGTGCCCTTGTAAAAAGGCTTTTTACATGAGTGGGGAAACTGTTCTGCACAAGCTTTTTACATACCTTAGGAAAGGACCCTGTGTGGCATGAAAGCTTACATTCTCTTGCCAACAGAAGTTGGTCCAATGTAAGATAGCCTCTGAACAGCTTTCTCACTATAGCTTACATTTAGGACCAACACAGCAATCCCATTCTCTCTAGATTTTAAAATACTAGCAGCCTGTTTTGGAGCCCATTCCCCTCTCTATCCAGTTTAGAGCCTTCCATGATTCCCGTTACTGTAGGCTAGCATCCGACCAGTGCTCAGCAGATAGAGGATCATGCCCCATGCAACTTCCACAAAGAGCCTGGGCAGGAGCGAGACAACATGACCCATTTCCAAACACTGGAACATCCGTCCTCCTTATCTTAGGAACAGCCACGTTTAAACTGAAGCCGTCTGGACAGCATTAAGAGCCACATAACATAACACTTGTCTAGTCCTAACTCATGCCTCTTTAATCCACGGCGAGAAAGGGCCAAAGCACCAAACTCTTAGCAGAAAGCAGTCCCACATACCACACAACCCACCCTCCACTGGCATAGCTAGAAAGTTGCTTAACTCCCCGCCAGAGAGGAGTGCCATCCAGAGAGTCAGGATTTAACAGAACCCACTGCACCGGCTGCCCCCTCCAACGCCTGGACTAGTTTAAAACAGAGCAGTAATAGACTAACAGCATCACTGGATCAGGGAGACGGACATCCGACGAGGACACATGACAGCACCTTGTAAAAGCGAAAGAAAACCACACCACTAACCTGAATCACAGTCTCCAGCTTCAGCTCTGCGTTCCCCGCAAACTCTAGGGAGCTCATGGGGATCCTGGAAGGAACCTCCCCATAGATCCCCAGGCTAGGAGGCGCAAAGCCCTTTCCCCTCAGCCATTGGCACTTCCATCAATCCCTTCTTCTCCCCCAGCCCCTCTCCCTGGCTCCCAGCTGCTCTGGGCTTGGGCAGTGGCTTTCCCTAGAGCCCGCAAAGCAACAAGGCTCCCTCGAGAAAGTGCCCGCTTCACGTGCACACAGGGCGCAGAAGGACAACAATCGAGATTAGAGAATTAAATCCTCTACTCCCCTCCTGGGACCAATAGCCAGGGAGACCCACAAGGCACAAAGGAGGGGGGAGGAGGGGAAACTGCCTGGCAGTCCCTCCCCTTCCTGGAGCTTTCATTCATTGCCATCTGCTCCCCAGCGCAGGGGTCCTAAAGGCCTCCATATAAGCTGACCAGCGGGAAAGGCAATGGATCCCCGTCCCCACTCATGCTGGGATTATATTATATTATTATTATTATTATTATTATTATTATTCCAAGGCTGCCAGCTAGGGCGAGACCAGGGCTGGGGATAGCAGGGGCAAGGAGGGAGTTGCCAGCACTATAGATCAGCTGCTGCAGCAAAGTACTCTCACCACTAAGCAGCTGACTGGCAGAACCTCACTAAGCAGCTGAGAGGGGCAGAATCCTCCACCATTAAAGCCAACGGGATAGTGGTGGAGGACTTCACCCACAGTAGCAACAAGAGCACTTTGCCAGTCCACCCACAGCAGCCCTGGTCTCTTGCCAGACCATACCATCTGGGGATACTTTCACATATGTTGGCTAAGTGGGAGCCAGGATTTGGCACACAGCCAGAGCCAGGTTTCTGCATTCACACAAACACAGGTTTGGAGAGACAGTTATGTAACTAACATCAGGGCCAGATCCAAGCAAGTGCAGACTGTGCTACCCCTTGTGTTGGGAGCCCCTGCCAATACATGGGTTTAGGGTGGCCACTGATGCATCCCCAGAATACAGGGCATGAGGGGAAAGAATACATGACATGGGGGTAAGGGAGGAAGAGCGCAGCTGGTTCAGGGCTCCTTCCCCCAGCCAGGGCTGAGCAACAAGCGTTGGGCAAAAAAGTGGTCATGTCCTGGAAAATCCAGACGTTATGATAACCCTAGCACTCCCCCCAACCCCAATGCTGGGACCACTGGCTCACCTCTGAGTCCACACAGACGTTGCTCTTCCCATGCAGAAGTCATGACAGCATGACTTTTGGGGAAGGGGGGAGGGGTGAAAGTGGTAGCACCAGCAGCATGTGCCAAAAATACAGGACAAAAATGCATAAACAAAGGATAACGGGAAAACTCTTCAAAAAACAGGCCTGTCCCATATAAAACAGCACCAATGGCCACTCTACATGGGCTCCATTAATAAACCTGAAATGATAACAGGAGTGTGAGAAGCACTGGTGGAAAATATGGGCCTTGATCGTGCGGAGTCCTGGCCTATGGAGAGCCCATGGCAATTCATGAGGGAGGCTCCCAAAATATGGGGCCCATGAGTAAACTAGAAATAATATAACCGTAACATATGGGTCTGTAATGCATGGAGTCCCAGACCCTGAAGGGGGTGTTACGTTTAATGGGATATCAAAAATTAATTATGGCAACATTTTTCTTCTGTTTCTGTCAAACTTTCCTATATTAGACGGGGGCACACACCACCATTTTTCATGGGGTTCCAACTTCCCTGGATCCAGCACTAACTAACGCAACATGAGAAAGCAGCAGAGGTCAGAGGGGCTGCCTTTTCAGCTCATGGCACCAGCAGTGTCATCCACAGTGGAAAGAGGGTTTGCATCCAGAATGGCTTTTCTCTGTGCTGCAGAGAGGGGATCCTGGTGTCATTTTCCATCAGTGAAGAACAGAAAGGTGCAGAGAAGGGCAACAAAGATAAAGCATGGAACAGCTCCCACAAGAGGAGAGGCTCAATGGCTGAGAGATCTTCAGCTTAGAAAATAGGTAACGGAGGGGACATAGGATGGAGATTTACATCATGATTACTGTAGAGCAAAGAAATAGGGAGCTGTTACTTACCCATTTTCAAAATATTAGATCTAGAACATTATTAAATTAACTGGCAGCAGATTTAAAACAATCAACTTAATTTACAATTAACCAGTGGAACTCATTGCCAGAGGATGTTGTGAAGGCCAGTGACATAACTGGGTTCAAAAAAAGGAATGAATGAGCTCTTAGAGGCTAGATCCATCAGTGGCAGCTAGTAAAATAAACTGGGGATGACTGTCAGGGACTAGGAGTGAATAGCAGGGAATCAGTCACTCTATTATGACCTGATCACTGTGTGCTTCTCTGCAGTAGTCAGTGCTAGCTGTGGTGGAGGGGGAAGGCCATGCTCAGTCCTGGGGTTGTCACACACCACAGATCATGAACCAGAAAAGGGAATGCAGACTTAAAAACCACCGTCCTGTGTCTCCAGCAGCACCAACCAGAAAGCTAAGCAACATGCACTAGGACCTGATGGCTGAAAGGGTTGTGGAGGAGGCTATGCAAAAAGGTGCTTTGCCCAATCCCCAAGCAATGATCACCATGGCAACACCTCAAACTTCCAGACTACAAAGGCACTGAAGAGTCCTGCCTGTTCTGATTTTGCTGGAGCTTAAGCCAATTTGTCCCCCACAGACTGGGTCAGTGGGGCATTCCCCTTTTCTTCCTAAAACTGGTCCCAGCCCAAGGGATCGAGAATAAACTGCAAAGCAAACCGGAAATCCTGGTCTCTCTGCTTGAAAGCATGTCTGCTCCTCTCCTGCTCTCTGCACAGGGATATAAGGCGATAAATTTCCCTCTCAATCTCTTGAGGGTGAATCTCCCCCCTAAAGCTCAAATTTAAGGCATCCACAGCAGTCACCACAGTCCCCAGTCTAAAGAACAGGAGGGTGGATTCTCCCCATCCCCACCCAGGCAGCAAGAGCAGAGCATCCCCCCACAAAAATTAAGCCCTGCCTAGATGGCTACACGGGAGCCCACAAGCTAGGGCATGGCAGCAAAACATGGATTCTACAATATTGTGGGTGACACACCTCACCAACCAGCTCAGTGGTGTTTGGGCAACCTAATCAGAGAACACAAGTTCTGGAGCCACAAGAATGGGGGCCTCCCACTCACCACCACCCTTTTCTCCCTCCCCCACCAGCGATGTGCCTGAGAGGTGTCTAAATCACACTGTGGGGTGGGAGTGATGCCCTGCCTAGTCCCCAATGAAATCAACAAGGGGGCTGTCTATAAAGTATGACCCTTTACTTTGGCCATATTTACCTCTCCCCCGCCATGTCACTCTACTAACCTACATCCTCCAAAAAGTATGTCAAACAAATCACACCCCTTTCCCCCAGCATATATTTTTAATACTAGTAATGGACAACCCCATTTATTATAGGGAAGGACTATCTTTCTGGTTTTCAAATATAGAAATGTAACTGAAAAACAAGTGACAAATAAGGACGGTGACATCACATTACGATCAATATCCCCTCTCTACCTTGGCACAAATTGTCACAACTTTGCTATCTACCCTCTTCCTGCATAATATACAGGTACGTATGATATAGCCCAAAATTACAAGCATGAGTGTGCTTGTATGTGTTTTCCCCCTTGTAGCAGAGCAACACACAGGGGTGGGGGGTAGGAGGAGCTTTGCTTGTCTGCCAGGGACAGAGAGAACAAGCTGGTATTTCAGCACAGAACAAGAGCCCTGCCCACCCAGAACAAAGCGATTGGCCTACTTCTTGGCCTCACTTCCTTTCTCTTTGGGGGCAGGCCTGTCTTATACAGGACAACGTTTGCTGTTAACCACTCAAGCAACACAGCACTGCCAGATTGTAAAAAGGAGGGGCTCAAGTTACACTGAGCAGCCACTAAAAAGGATATAAGTTTTGAGACCTGGTCTGTGATCCACAAAACAACTAATTCTAGACAGCTTCAATGGGGCTCCTCTGGAGTAAGTAGTTTGTGTACCACCCCCTTTAAATGGCAAATCAAATGAATTGCAGCTACAAAGCTCATTGCTGCAAGATTTGCCACATAATTACTGTGGTATTCAATATTTTGTTACTTTGGATTTCCGTCATGATTTCCTACTGACCCACATGTTTATGTAGTTCCCCTTGCTGAACTCTCGTACCCCTGCTTTATGCAGCACAGATGGCCCAATCAGGACTTGCACAACTTCAGAAATAACCACACATATACAAAAAATGAATCCATTACTGCTTCCTTCTACTGAGGACTCATTCATACAACACTCTTCTGAAGTGAGTAGTTGCCCAAGCCCACATTCTGAGTGTTGTGTGAAATCCTTACCATTTCCTGTGCTCTCTGTTATCCCATTGGTCTCTGCCACCTGGTGCAAGGAGTGGGCCATTGAAATGCAAGGGAAACCACCTGCTATGGGAATGCATTGCTACAGGGCAAGGGAAACACAGATTAATGACCATGTAGTAAGTTTTCAAGGGGGAAGGAGATGTGAGAATGAGCCCAGTGTGTGATTTATATACAACTCACCCTTTTCCCTCTCAGCTCTGCTATCTCACTTTACAAGTTGTACTAAGCTACCACCCAGGTTGCACAGGGTCACATTAAGGAATTTTAAATTAGACTTTTAAATAGCCAGTTGTTTCTAGTCTGAGATCAACATTAAGAAATGGAATCATTATTAATTTCTATAGCTCTTTCAGCCTTCATAGTACTTTACAATCCTTATCTAGTTCACCCTCACAACACTCTGTGTGGTAGGTTATTATTCCCATTTTTCAGATGAGGAACTGAGGCTGAAAGAAAGTGATTTGCCCAAGTCCACCCAGTGAGTTAATGGCAAAGACAGGAATTGAACATTGGACTGCCAGGTCCAATTCCAACACTTTGGGTGGAACTGAATGAGACGCCTACTCTGTCTTGGGCAGCCTTACCCCACTCTGGACAGTCTTACCATGGTTGGTGGGCACCAGATACACCCCCACCCCACCCCCCTGCACGTGGCAGGGCAGGCAGCTGACTGCTACATGCTTGCATCCTTGGAAAAAGGCCAAGGATGCAGCATGTTGGGTAAGGCTGCCCAAGGCACAGCAGCTCATCTGCCTGGTCGGTCGCCATCTGCCCTGCAGCAAGGTCCACTGTAGGACTTTGAGCCGCAGCTGTTCGCTCCATTCTTGCGCAGCCATGTCATGGTAGGGGGTGGGACAGCGGGTGGGCTGGAGGGGGGGGAGGGAGGGGGGGCAGGGCCAGGCGCCCACTCATGTGGCTGGTGCCTTGACCCGACCCGCGCCATGGTGGGATGTCTGACATCAGCCCGCCCGCTCAGCTTCCTGGGCATATATCAAAATAAATACGTATATCAAAAGATACAAATTGATGTAGAAATCATGTTTAAATATATTAGACACACACTGATAGTACAGGCCTTCAGGACTTGTTTTTTAAATTAATCAAATGCTGAAAACTCATAAAATTTCAAAATATGAGTAACAAATTGACAAAATAACCAAGTGTCAACTTACAAACCCAAAATGATCCAAAGGTTGCTATAGATTCCCAAAGTGGAGGTTTCCAAATCCAACCTCTGAATTTATTCCAAAACTAGGGCGTAGCTGGCTGGAATGGGCCCTGGTGCAGAAGATGGACCCCACCCCCCAGCCCACATCACAGCAGCAGCAGCAGATGCAGTGGTACCAGGGAGTGTGGGACCCCAAGACTTACGGGGCCTGTTGCAGCTGCACCACCTGTCTCTAAGCTATGCATTATTATAGCCAAAGGAAAGTTTGAAATCACAAATTCAAAGCTACATATGATATTTGCTTTGAATATTTGTTTCATAAGAACATAAAAAGTACCACACTGGATCAGACCAATCCTCCACCCAGCCCAGCATCCTTTCTCTGACAGCGTCAGCTTTGGTTGCTTCAGAGTAGTGTACAACAGGTCATAATGGAATGATCCATTTCCCACTATTATTTATTTATTTATTAATTATTTGTTATTTATATTTACAACCCCACCTTCTCACTTAATAGCAACTCACGGCGGCTTCCATAAAAAATAAAATATATAAAATACAATAATAGTCATGACAATATAAGCAAACAACATAAATCAGTGTAACAATATAATATAAAATCAGTTCTGCGCAAAAGCACAACCACCCCACCCTTTAATCCATCCCTCGCCAAATTTATTTATTTATTTATTTATTTAATAAATTTATACCCCGCCCCTCCTGTCATGCAGCCCGGGGCGGCTTCCAACAATTTAAAAATACAATAAAACCATTTAAAACTCTCATAATCATAATAATACATATTAAAATATTAAAACAGGGCTAAAGTTATAAATATAATAAACAAACTAAAATAACCAAAATAGGTGGGGGAGCTAAAACGCCTCACCCTACCCACACCCTCCCTCCCAAAGTCCTGGGCGAACAGCCAGGTTTTGCAACTTCGCCGGAATGTCAGCAGGCTCGGGGCCAGGCGAGCTTCCTCCGGAAGGGAGTTCCAAAGCTGCGGCCCAACCACTGAGAATGCCCTCTCCATTATGGCCCCCCGCTTAACGTGGGGGACCTCCAAGAAGGCACCCCCGGCAGACCGAAGGAGCCGCTCTGGGGCACGGAGGGTGAGGCGGTCCCTGAGGTATGAGGGGCCCAGACCGTGTAGGGCTTTATAGATCATCACCAAAACCTTGAACCTGGCTCAGCACGCTATCAGCAGCCAGTGCAGAGCTCGGAGCACTGGTGTAATATGCTCCCAACGGCCCGTCCCCGTAAGGAGACGAGCCGCCGCATTCTGCACTAGCTGCAGCCTCCGGACCAGGAACAAGGGAAGCCCCACGTAGAGCGCGTTACAGTAGTCTAGCCTTGAGGTGACGAAGGCATGGATGAGGGAGGCCAGGTCCGGGCCAGAGACATACGGACGCAGCCTACGTACAAGATAAAGCTGGCGGAAGGCAGCCTTAGCGACTGCCTCCACCTGCCGCTCCAGACGCAGGTCTGCGTCCAATATGACCCCCAGACTCCGGACCTGCTGAGCTACAGGAGGGCAAACCCCCCCAACTAGGGGGGCCACCACCCCCTTCGCCCTCCCCACCACCATCACCTCCGTCTTATCTGGGTTGAGCTTCAGTCTGCTCAGCCGCATCCAATCCGCCACGGCCTCCAAACATTGGGATAGCAACGAGATAGCAGGGTCTGGGTCAGTAGAAAAGGAGAGGTACAGCTGAGTATCATCAGCATACTGGTGACATCGCACCCCGAACCCTCTCACGACCTCCCCCAAGGGCTGCATATAGATATTAAACAACAACGGAGACAAGATCGATCCCTGCGGAACGCCACACGGTAAAGCGCGGGGGCACGATGTTTCCTCCCCCAACACCACCCGTTGGCTCCTCCCCGAGAGGAATGAGCGGAACCATTCAAGAACGGTCCCGCCCAGACCCCCCAGGTCACGCAGTCGTCTCAGCAGCAGCCCATGGTCCACGGTGTCAAAAGCGGCCGAGAGATCTAGCAGGATGAGAAATGTTGAACATCCTGCATCCATCTCCCGGCGGAGGTCGTCTACCAAGGCCACCAACGCCGTCTCGGTGCCATAGCCGGGGCGGAACCCAGATTGAAAAGGGTCTAGGAAACCGATGCTATCCAGATGCACCTGGAGCTGGAGTGCCACCGCCTGCTCAATAACCTTCCCTAAAAAGGGAAGGTTAGAGACAGGTCGGTAGCTGGCGAGCGCATCCACGTCCAAGGATGGTTTTTTCAGCAGGGGGCGCACCACCGCCTCCTTGAGGCAGGGCGGCAGCCTCCCCTGCTGCAAGGACGCATTCACTACCCTCGCCAGCACCGTCCCCAATGTCTCCCTGGAAGCTTTTACTAACCAGGACGGGCACGGATCGAGTTCACAACACGTGGCCCTCACAGACCCCAGGACAAATGCCTGATGGAAGAGTCAGGTTTTGCATTGCCGACGGAAAGCGAGAAGATTCGGACTGAGATGGATCTCTGCGATGGAGCTGCCACCGAGAATGCCCACCTATCCGTGTGGACTCACCTCTAACATGAGACCTCCAGGCAGGCGCTCCCGGATGACCATAGGGGCCGCCCAGGGGGTGAGGCGATCATTCAGATAAGTCGGGCCCAGGCCATTTAGGGCTTTATAAGTCAAAATTAGCACCTTGAATTGGGCTCAGATGACAGGAGCACAGGTTTTGTATGCTCCCTATGGCCCGTCCCCATAAGCAGGTGGGCCGCTGCATTTTGCACTAGCTGCAGCTTCTGGACCATGACCAAGGGCAGCCCCACATAGAGTGCATTACAATAGTCTAGCCCAACGTGATGAATGCATGGATGACAGTGGCGTGATCAGAGTCCGAGACATATGGGCAGAGCCTCTTCATCAGATGTAACTGGCGGAAGGCGCCCCTGGCCACAGTCGCCACCTGTAAATCCAGGCACAGCTGTGCATCCAAGAGCACTCCCAGGCTCCGCACAGATGGAACCAATGGAGGGTGGACCTCCCCCCTAAAGAGGGGGTGTCCCCCTCCCCCAGATCCCTGGCCCTGCCCATTAACATCACCTCTGTCTGGTCAGGATTGAGGTTCAATCGACTAGACCTCATCCGGTCACCCACCATAGCCAGACACCAGGGCAGCAACAAGACCGCAGGGCCTGGTTTGGCTGAAAATGATATGTATGGCTGGGTGTTGTCTGCAGATTGATGACACTGGACTCCCCACCTGCACACAACCTCCCTCAGCAGCTTCATATACACATTGAATAAGAGAGAGGACAAAGTGGAACCCTGCGAGACTCCACACGGGAGACCTCCAGGGGTTGATGTACAATCCCCTAGTATCACCCACTGTGATCTATCTGCCAGGTATGAACGGAACCATCACAAGACGGTACCGTCCACCCCAGCTAGGTCCCACAGATGAGTCGCCAACATCTCATGATTCATGGTATTGAAGGCTGCAGATAGATTTAAAAGGACCAACACAGTCATCTGACCCTGGTCCAATTCTACAGGCAGGTCATCGACCAAAGCCACAAACACGGCCTCCATGCTGTAACCCAGACAAAACCCAGACTGTGTGGGGTCAAGGAAATTGGTGCAGTCCAGATGTGCCCTCAACTGACGGGCCACTACCCATTCAATAACCTTCCCTAAAAAGGGAAGGTTAGAGACAGTTTGGTAGTTCTCTGGGGCAACCAACGTCAAGCAATGGTTTCTTTAGGAGGGGCCAGACCACTGCCTTCTTGAGGCAGTCCGGCACCCTCCCCTCCTGAAGGGAGGCATTGATAATCCCCACCAACACTAGACCCAAAGTCTCGCTGATAGGTTTCACTAACCAGGATGGGCAAGGATCTAATTCACAAGTTGTGGCCCGAGCAGATCCAAGCATATCCGCCACCTCGGCAGCTGTCACCGATTGAAAATGATCTCATAAATACAGACCAGACAGGGCATTCCTAACCTCTGGTTCTGCTACTGCTTCCAAAATGGGAGAGCTGAAGTTGTGCTCAATGCGAGCGATTTTATCTGCAAAGTACCTTAAAAACATGTCACAGCGGGCCTCGGATGAATCCAATTCTAAGCTGAGAAAGGCTGGACTGACCGGACCCCTCACCACCCAGAACAGCTCTGCCAGATGAGACTGAGCAGATGCTATAAGAGTAGCAAAGAACCATTTCTTTGTTGCTCGAGCAGCCACAGCATAGGCCCTCAAAAATGCTCTATGATGCAACTGGTCATCTTGGGTATGAGTACAGTGCTACTATCGCTCTAACTGCCTCCCCTCGTGCTTCAACCACACCAGATCCTCCGTAAATCACGGGGACCTGTGGTGTCAAAACGCCGGAAGCAGACACCTGGGAACCACCCAATCAATGGCCTTTGCCAGCCAACCATTCCAGAAGACCACGAGGTCATCGATGAAGCGGTCATCGAGGTCATCAGGCACATCCCTGAGAACATTCCAGAAACCAACTGGTTCCATAAGTGTCTGGGGGCAGACCATCCTAATTGGTCCCTTGCCCCCACAATTAGGTAAGCGAGCCAGAATGCGAGCCTGAAGGAGGTAATGATCTGATCATGGAAAGGGTGAACAAACCACACCCCCAATCATCATAACCCCGACCTCAAGGTTGGTGCAGAACACCAGGTCAAGAGTATGTCCCGCCTCATGCGTCGGGCACACTACCACCAGGGACAGACCCATGGTTGGCATGGTAGCCATGAATTCCTGCTCCGCTCCAAGCAACCTGACCTCAGCATGGATGTTGAAGTCCCTCAAAATCACAAATTTGGGGGATTGTAAGACAAAGTCAGAGACCAGCGCAGCTAGAGGAGTCAGGAATGCTGCAGTGCAGTGGGGCACACGGTATACAAGCGATAGATAGATAGATAGATAGATAATATTTATTGCGTAACCCGAAGGTCATTAAAAAAAATATATAAATAAAAAAAATAAAAAAAACCGTACTATTGAATATTAGACAGTACTCTCAAAAAATGAAGCACGCGAAACTAAACATGCGCCCAGCCATCAGTTGTAAAATAAAAACATAACGTAGAAGCTATCAAAACATCAAAGTCATAGTCGGTCCATGTTATATTTTTTCTTGATCTCTAGAATGCACGCACCAAATTGGGCCATTGCTCTTGACAAGCAAGAGTCTCTACCAGAGAGTAGTTTAATCAATAGAGCGTACAGAGACCATACCGGACAATTCAGAATATAAGTATCCAGAAACCTTGACCTAGGTTTGACATAAGCTGGACAAAAAAGGATGACATGCTCAAGGGTCTCAATCTGGGATAAGGAGCAGTTTGCACAAAACCGAGAGGCAAAAGGTAAGTCAGTAAATCGACCCTGGAGAATGGCTGACAGAAAGACATTAAGTCTAAATGATGTTAAAGCCTGTCTCAACTGCTAGTCCATCCAGAGAAAAAGATAGCTAGTGTCACATGACGATAACTGAATATTCAAATAAAGTGGAGCCACTCTCTGGGATTCCACAAGCAGTGATTCACTTAATAGTTTGTGGTCTAAGATCCTATTCTTCACCAGGGACACAGCCTTCTTATAGCTAAGGGGAAGTAAAAAATCCCTGGAGAAGCCCAGTTTCAAGACCTCATTTTCAACACTCTGCGACCAAGAATTGTTATATTGGTCCCCAGATACCAGACTAACAAGATGGCAAAGGTTAGGGGGAAATAGAGTCACTTTTAACCAGTATTTTATAATTGCCAGAAGGGCCTGTGATTTCAGGGTCCGCAAGGCTGTCTCAGCTCTCAGGAAGACCTGAGGGGTCCCCCTCGGGACCCCCAGAACGGCTCGTAAAAAGCCATTTTGTAAGGAATCAATTTTATTCAAAAACGTCAGGCCCCAAACAGGAAAGGCGTAGAGAAATTGGTTCACCACTTTAGCCCCAAATAAACATAGGGCAGGTTTCGCCAGTCTCCCACCCTTAGCACGAGAGTAACTCTGGATTGCACTAGATGTTTTCCTTGCTTGAGCAAGAGCCAATTTAAAGTGCTTTTGCCAACTCCTGGTACTGAAAACACGACTCCAATACAAGCAGTACACCCAGCAGTCAGAGGTTACATCCCTCAACCAGCTTGACTAACAGCCATTTATAGACCTATCCTCCAAGAACTTATCCAGTGATTTTTTAAAACCCACATCCACTCCTTTCTTAAACACACATTTTTGCTGGTCTTCACAACATCCGCTGGCAATGAGTTCCACAAGTTAATTGTGCGTGGAGTGAAAAAGTACTTCCTCTAATATGTTTTAAACCTGTTGCCAGTTAACTTCACAGGGTGCCACCAAGTTCTAGTATTACAAGATGTGGTAAACTACTCTTTGTACAGTGCCAGGTACACTGCTGGCACTATGTAAATAATAATAAATAACAGCTCCTGCTCCCTTGCTCTGCACCACTCATGATTTTGGATTTTATCCTCTCTATTCCCCCCTCACCCAGTTGTCTCTTCTCTAAACTTAAGAGCCCTAACCTTTCTGGGACATGGAGTGGGAAGGGCTCTCCTTCCAAGTCTGAGTGGGGGTGGGGTACATATCCCTGCAGAGGAGGGGGCAGCCAGGCCTGGAGAGCAGGAGCAGTGCATACAGGAAGCAAAAAGTCAGACTGCCACAGGGACTGACTGAACGAGTGGGCATGCACTAAGCAAGATGCACCATCAGTGCAATTAGTGCAACTTACTTTAGAGCAATGTGTTTGGCTTAGAACGACGCAATTTTCCTACACTCTGGAACAGGTCCATGTGAATGCAATGCCTCAGGCAAATTGCCACTTGCTCCAGAACAGTTTGTCCACATGAACAGTTGTTCCAGAACTATTAGCTACACTTTTTCTCCAGGGTCATTGGAACCCAGCTGCTGCACAGCAAGGGCAAAACCCGACTGGGAGGGATCAAGAAAACGGATTGCGATCCAGATGCCCCTGCAGCTGCTGGGCCACTACCCGTTCAATAACCTTCCCTAAAAAGGGAAGGTTAGAGACAGGCCGATAGCTGGCAAGGGAATCAATGTCAAGCGATGGTTTCTTGAGCAGAGGTCACACCACCACCTCCTTGAGGCAGCCCAGCACTCAGCTCTCCCGAAGGGAGGCATTGGCCACCCCAGCCAAAAACGGCCCCATCGTCTCCCTGCAAGATTTCACTAGCTAGGACGGGCACAGGTCTAAGTCACAAGAAGTCGCCCTAACCGCCCCAAGGACCCCGATCACATCGGCAGGCACCACCGACTGGAATTGATCCCACAAAACTGGACAAGATGTGGCTTCCATAACCTCTGGCTCCCCTAATGTAATAAATGCAGCATCGAAGTCGCGGTGAATACGAGCGATTTTATTCACAAAATAGTCCACCAACATGTCACAGCGAGTCGTAGAGGACTCCACTCCTAGGTGGAGGGAGGCTGGACTGACCAACCCCTGCACCACCTGGAAAAGCTCCGCTGGCCGGGACTTAGCGGATGCTATGAGGGCAGCAAGAAACTTTTTTTTGCTGTCCTCATAGCCACAGCATAGGCTCGTAAACTAGCTCTATACTGCAATCTGTTGGCTTCAGTGAGAGAGCGGCACCACCATCGCTCCAGCCGCTGCCCATTCCGCTTCAGCACCCGCAGGTCCTCTGAATACCAAGGAGGCCTGTGGTGCTGTCGCCTGGGAAGCGGACGTCTAGGAGCCGTCCGATCAATGGCCTCAGTTAGCAAGGCGTTTCAGAAAGCCACGAGGTCATCAATGAGACGGTCATCAAAATCAGAGGGTATCTCCCCCAGAGCCATCCAGAACCGCTCTGGTTCCATAAATCTCCGGGGGCGAACCATACGAATTGGCCCCGCATCCATCCGGGGGCAGACATGTGCCAGAACAGAGGTCTGCAGGAGGTGATGGTCCATCCATGACAAGGGCACTGCTGCTATCTCCCCCAATAACGGAACAACTGCCTCAAGGCCGGTGCAAAACATGAGATCCAGAGTATGCCCACCCCACCCCGATGTGTTGGGCCACTAACCACCTGGGACAGGCCCATGGTTGCCATGGCGGCCATGAACTCACGCTCCATGCCCCCAAGGGTGGCATCGGCGTGAATGTTGAAGTCCCCCAAGTCTAATGTCTTCGGGGTCCGCAACACCACCCCCAATACCACCTTCATCAGAGCATGCAGAGTCTGTTGTACAGGTAGGTGCACGGTATACAAGCAACATCCCTAAACTGTCCCCCGCCAAATCAAACACAAGGTGAAGGACCGCCATACCAACCATGGTTTGCACCGGATACCTCCTCACAGACCATCCCTCTTTAAAAATCATGGCTACACCGCCCCCCCGACCATGGCTGATGCTGCACAGAATACTCGGCCAGAACAAGGTCAGCCAGAATAGGCCCCGACTCGAGGTCCAGCCAGATTTCCGTGATACATACGAGATCGATGGCTGAGTCCAGGATCAACTCCTGGACAGTTGTTACTTTATTCGCCACCAACCTCACATTCAACAGCAGCAGCACAGGGTCAGAGGCTCTCTGATCATGACCCATCTGCCTGGGGGCTAGTAAGCGGGACCTGTACTAAGCACCTGTCCCTAAACGAGCCCTAGGTGGTTCCCAGCCCCTACTCTGGGATGGGGTGAGCTCTGGGTGACTCCCAGCCCCTGCTCTAAAATGGGGCGATTCCTGGGTGACTCCCAGCCCCTGCTCTAAAATGGGGTGATTCCTGAGTGGCTCTAAAATGGGGCAAGCCCTGGGTGGTTCCCAGCCCCCACTCTCTGCCAGGTGAGGCGAGCCCTGGATAGCTCCTGCCCCAATGCATCTGCTAAGTGTCATTCATTTTTATTTACCAACGATCATGCTTAGTTTTTGCCAGTTACAACAGTTATTTTTGCTATATATTTGTATATTTAGGAAAATATGGTCCAAAAAGGGGAGGGGACTCTCCTGGGTGAGAGTAGGGGAGTGGAAGTGGGTGGGAGAAGTGGGGCTTGCTTCCTAGTAAGCAACGGTGCAGTTTACCGGCGCAGTTTACAGGCGGTGATGGGGTGGGAGTTTTATGGGATTATGTTGTATCAGATATTACATTATATATTATATTATGTTATATATTAGACTATATGGGACTGTTATAGTTTTGTGGTGTAATAGCTAAGCGTGCAGTACTTGGACCAGGAGGTAGAGGCGGGA
This sequence comes from Sphenodon punctatus, assembly GCA_003113815.1. NCBI lineage: Eukaryota > Metazoa > Chordata > Lepidosauria > Sphenodontia > Sphenodontidae > Sphenodon > Sphenodon punctatus. The sequence continues at coordinate 239,871 of QEPC01015657.1, forward strand.
ACCTCAGTTCTAGTCTCGCTTTAGCCAGAAACTTACTGACCTTGGGCCAGTCACAATATTCTCTCAGCCCAACCTACCTCACAGGGATGTTGTGAGGCTTTAAAAAGTTGTTAGTTATATGTAAAGCCCCCGAGTGACATGGGGGTGGGGCGCTACATAAAAAAATTAAGATTATTATTATTTGGGAATTATTTAATAGTGTTATGTGGGCAATAGAAGGAGAGTGTTTGGGGGACAATCACAATCGCTCTGAGAGGGAAGAATTATGGATTTGGGTATGGATGTGGAGGGAATCCCTGTTGAGAGACAAGAGTGTGGGCAGGGGTAGAGGATTAGAGAGAATTAATGTTTATATATTTTATTCATTTCAATTTTGCTTTAATATGTATTTTTATTATTGTGAGCTGACCTGAGCCTTTGGGATAGGGCAGGATATACATTGAAAATAAAATAAATAATAATCATAATAATAGGCAAACTTTTTGCCTTCTGCAGGGAAATCTGAGATTCAGACTCTTGTAAGTTCCTTAGGTGTAGGGACCTGTCCATAACTATTGATTGTAGGGTACCAGGTACATCGCTGCTGATATATAAATAATAAAAATAATCATTGGCAACACTGCCCCCGGTTGTAGAATCAGTGCCCTGTGGAAATACTAATAGCCTTTCCCCTCTGGACAAGGCCAAGTCAGTCAGCCTGAATCTGGGAATCGGTTACCCTGGGGACAGTGGGGGCACAACAAATCGGGCAGATTCAGAACCGCGGAGGCTCTGAGGTCATTCTAGGTTTCCCAAGGCATTTTACGGGGCACTCTCCGGGGGCTCGTGCGAATGGGCTCTGGAATGTAAGAAACGCGGCCCTAGGAAAGGGGAGGGGAAACACTAGAGCTCTGATTTTCCCCACCCTAACTCTCCCTTGTTTGCTCAACAGGCAGCTCCCCCGCCAGGGGTTGCTGGTTCGCACAGCGCGGGGAAGCCAACGCAGAGCCAATAGGGAAAGAGGACGCGGCGCAGGCGGTTACAACTTTGCAGGGAGCGGGGGCAATGGCAATGCCCTCCCCCCAGGAGACTCGAGTGGAACCAGACCTCCCCATGACGGAGCTCTCATCCCCCTTCGCCCTATCCAGGGCGGAGCGGGACCTACCTCCAGCTGGCAGCTCCCAGCAGCCAGTGACCAGGGCAGGGTGGCTGCATCCCGGCACAGGCAAGCAGCGGGGCAGCACACAAAAACCCGCCCCACCTCCTCAGGGCGCGGCCCCCCAAATCTCAGCCCCTCCGGGATCCCGCGGGGACAGGCGTGCCCATCCTCCCTGCTCCCACAACTAAGGTCTTTCAAATGGGGGGGAACCAAAAGGGGTCACACCTAGGGGGTGGGCACGAGTTGAGAAATTAATGAGGGGCATTGGGCTTGATTGGGGGGCAAGCCGATGCAGGCTGCTCTGCAAGGGGTCCCCAGATTTCAAGTTCGTAGTAGTCCTGGCCCCACGCATGAGCTGTATGAGTCCAGATTTGGGGGGGGGGAGAGAGTCTGGCTGGATGACCCGTGTTTTAAAGGAACATCTCTTATTTCAGACAACTCAGCAGGCACCTAAGTATCCCTTATTTTGGGGCAGGGATCAGGCAACACGGCTCAACCATACCCTCTTTGTTGAGTGAAATGTGGAGGCATGGCTACTAGCCTCCCCAGGGCTCCTTATCTATTGCCCAAAGCCCTTCCCCAGGAATAGGATCATTTCCCCCCATTCCTTCAGTGGTAATGCGCTAGTGTTCACATTATGCAGAGTAACTAACTACCCTGGGAATTAATAACTGTATAAAGAGTCAGTGTTAGGTGTTAAGTGCCTGAACATGCTTTAGCTAACCCCTTTTCCTTGTACACAGGATCCCTTACCCCAGGGTTAAGATACTCTGCAGGATGAACTCGTTAATTAGGAGGCATATACCCTAGGTGGGAGCCACCCCCTGGTTTGCTTTAATTAAAATGAGTTTAGGGGTAATTACTTCAAAGTAAGCGACACACACACATTTGCACACCCCAATTTCAAATTATGTTCCCAAGCTGGAATCCTAGACTCCTTCACAAATTAGTCTCTATGTAATTACTCTGTTGAGCGTTAAACAAAGGCTGATCTTTCAAACTGGTGAAATCGGAGACAAGCTCTCCCTATTGGCACAGCCTGAAAGGTCTCTGCCATTGGACAAGGCCGGATGAATGGGATGTGCCTTGGAAAGGTCTCTAATCCTCCTGAGTTTGGGCTACCGTTCATTTGTCTCGTTTCCATAGCACACTTGGCAACCCATCCAGAGCCTCATGCACAGGACAGTTATTAGCATGGGGGATTCAGAGAGTTTAATTTAAGGTACAGGTCCCCAAATTGTAAGTCATGACACCAAGTGAGGTCACGCCATCTGCAAATGGGGTTGTGATCCTGACCGATATTGAATAGGAACTGCCTGTCTTTGGTGCTGTCTTGGTTCATAGAATTATAGGTTTGCCTTTGTACAGGCAAACATTTTGTAGTCTGCTTTATTATTATTATTATTATTATTAACAAACATTTATATAGTGCCAGCAGTGTACCTGGCACTTTACCAAGTATTAAAATAGACACGGTCCCTGCCCCTAGGGCTTACAATCTGAGAGACAGGAGCTGGGGGAGAGACTTAGGAAGGGGAACAGAGGGAGAGACAAGGGGTCTA
>QEPC01015657.1:255599-273531 GCA_003113815.1 Sphenodon punctatus
CAAGGGGACAGTTTGGGGGTGCTGCTTGTATACTGTGCACCTACCTGTACGACAGCTTCTCTACATGCTCTGGCAGAGGTGGTGGTGGGAGTGGTGTTGTGGTCCCCAAAGGCATTAGTCTGGGGGGGATCTCAACATCCACACAGATGCCGATCTCGAGGGGGTGGAGCATGAGTTCATAGCAACCATGGGCCTGTCCCAGATGGTCAGCGGCCAGACACACCAGGGGGTACATACTCTCAATCTCATGTTTTGCACCGGCCTTGAGGCGGGTGCTCCGCTATTGGGGGAAGATATCAACTGTGCCCTTGTCATGGTCAGATCATTATCTCCTACAGACCTCTCTCTTAGTGCATGACTGCCCCCGGAAGGGTGTGGAGCCAATTCAAATGGTTCACCCCCGGAGGCTAATAGAACCGGAACGGTTCTGGTTGGCCCTTGGGGAGTTACCCTCTGACTTTGACGACCGTCTCATCGATGACCTCGTTGCACTATGAAACACTCTGTTGACTGAGGCCATTGATCGGACGGCTCCTAGATATCCACTGCCCAGGCAACAGTACCGCAGGCCTCCGTGGTTTTCGGAGGAGCTGCGAGTGCTGAAGCGAGAAGGGCGGTGGTTGGAGTGACAGTGGTGTCGCTATCGTACTGAAGTCGACAGATTGTGGCATAGAGCCAGTTTATGAGCATATGCCGAGGTGATGAGGGCAGCGAAAAAAGCTTTTTTTGTTGCTCTTATAGCATCCGCAAAATTGTGCCCAGCGGAGCTGTTCCGGGTGGTGCGGGGGCTGGTCAGTCCGACTTCCCTCCACCCTGAAGTGGAGTCATCTATAGCATGCTGTGATAGTTTGTGAATTATTTTGTGGATAAAATCTCTCAGATTCACTATGATTTCGACGCTGCACTTATTACACTAGGAGAACCTGAGGTTATGGAAGTCACGCCTTGTCCGGTTTTATGGGATCAATTTCAGTTGGTGACACCCGCTGATGCGGTTGAGACTCTTGGGGCTGTTAGGGCCACCTTTTGTGAATTAGATCTATGCCCGTCTTTGGTTAATTAAATCTTGCCAGGAGACAATGGGGCAGTTGCTGGCGGGGGAGATCAATGCCTCCCTTCAGGAGGGCAGAGTGCTGGGCTGTCTCAAAGAGGCAGTGCTGCTGCCTCTGCTCAAGAAACCATTGCTTGATGTTGACACCCTTGCCAGCTACTGACCTGTCTCTAACCTTACTTTTTTAGGGAAGGTTATTGAGCGGGTGGTGACTCACCCGTTGCAGGGACATCTCGACCGCATTGGTTTTCTTGATCCCTCGCAGTCGAGATTTCATCCGGGTTATAACACGGAGACTGCACTTGTGGCCTTGGTGGATAATCTGCACCGGGGGATGGACCGGGACCGCTCGACCTTGTTGGTCCTATTAAATCTGTCAGCTGCCTTTGATACGGTGGATCACGAGATGTTGGTGGTGCGCCTGCGGGAATGTGCAGGGGTGGGCGGAACTGTTCTTGAATGGTTCCGCTCGTTCCTGACTGGGAGAACCCATTGAGTGGTACTCAGGGAGTGTTTTTCATTATACGGAGACCTCACGTGTGGTGTCCCGCAGGGTTCGATGTTGTCCCCCCTCTTGTTCAACGTATATATGCAGCCTCTCGGTGAGGTGATCAGGAGGTTTGGCGTATGGTGTCACCAATATGCTGATGACACTCAGCTATACCTCTCTTTTTCAACCAACCCAGACCCCGCAGTCTCCGTACTTACTCGGTGTCTGACAGCTGGGGGGGGGATTGGATGAGGGCTAATTGACTGAAGCTGAATCCCAACAAGACGGAGGTGATGCTGGTGAGGAAGACGATGGAGTTAATGGCCCCCATCATTGATGGGGTCTGTCCTCCATTGGTTCCCCAGGTATGGAGTCTGGGGCTGCTCCTCGATGTGCAGCTCCGCCTGGATGCCCAGGTGGAGGCTGTGGCGAGGGGCGCCTTTTGCCAATTACATCTGGTACGTCGGCTTAGGCCATATGTTTCGGACTCCGATCTGGCCACCATCATCAACGCTTTCATCGCCTCTAGACTAGACTATGGTAACGCACTCTAAGTGAGGCTACCCATGATGACGGCCCAGAAGCTGCAGCTGGTGCAGAATGCGGCGGCCCATCTCTTGGTGGGACTGGGCTGCCAGGAGCACACTACACCAGTGCTCCGTTCTCTGCACTGGCTGCCGATAGTCTTCTGAGCCCGATTCAAGGTGTTGCTTTTAACCTATAAAGCCCTAAACAGTCTGGGCCCTGCCTATCTGTGAAACCGCCTCACCCCCCAGGGTACTGGACGGGGGATGCCCTCCTTGTGGTCCCCTGAGTTTTCCGGGGGGCCACACAGGGGAGGACGTTCTCGGTGGCCGAGCCGAGGCTATGGAACTCCCTTATGGTGGGGGTGCGACTGGCCCCGGACCTTCCCTCCTTTCGTAAAAGCTGTAAGACCTGACTGTTCTACCAGGTGTTTGGTGGGGGAGGGGGGGAGGAGAGGGATGGGGGGTATATTAATGTTTTATAGTTTTATGATTTTAATTGTCAATGTATACTGTTGTGAGCCACCCCGGAATACTAAATGCTTTCAATAAATAAATAAATAATACCAAGAGTTGCACTTTCCAGGCTCTTGATCATCTTTGTTGCCCTCCTCTGAACCTGTTCCAATTTGTCATTGTCCTTAAAACAAGGTGCTCCAAACTGAACACGCAGGAGAGATCTCACCAGTAAAGAATTACTGTGCATACAATCCACTCGACCCAGGTGTCAGCCTCAGGTGATCTACCAGAACTTCTACCACTAGCTCCGAAGCTCCAGGCTGGGAGCCATCCTGCTGGCTCTCAGCTCTAGGGTACCTCAGCAATTGTCTCAGGCGTAGAGAGAAACACTCCTCTTTAGAGAGCCTTCCCCACCACAGTGGAAGAGATCTCCTAGCCTATCTTCTTCCCAGAGACACTGCTTAGGGCACTGGTCCCTCTCGCCTCCCCAGAAGTAATCCAAAAGGCTGGTTCCCCCCCTCGCCACACCATGATCTACTGGAGACTAACTTGTGATCTACCAGTAGATTGTGATCTACCTCTTGGCTGCCCCTGGGCTAGATGCTCTTGAGCTGCTCTGGTCTAGAACATCTCAATGGACCCTTCTGACTTGCAACAATGGGTCCCAACTTTTACCTTGTGGGACCCCATTTGGAAGCTTGGGTCTCAATCCATCAGCTGCTTACTCTGGAGTAAGTGCTTGGTGGATCGTGGCTTTAAGGTGCAATCCTGACTCAATTGAAGCCAGTGGCTAAACACCTATTGACTTCAGTGGATTCAGAATTGTACACACAAATACAATCCCAGACAGCCACAAAGTACATTAAATATCAGCTGGGATCAGGACCCCATCTACAGATGGTGTGACCCAAATTCAAGTCACACACGCAGTTTGGAAACCTCTGCTTTAAAAGCCTCGGATTCCAAAGGGACCTTCCACCACCCCAATTGTCTCCCAAACAGATACTTTGTGTGGGAGCAGTCAATTTGGAGCTACGCCTGCTGTTTGGAGCTGCGGCTGCTGTGGGGAGACCCCACCGCTCCTCTCTCTCCCCTTGTGTCCTGCCACTATAGCCAATGCAGGGTACGTCATATGGTTTGGTCTGTGGGCTTGGCAAGGTTCTGTGTGGTACAGGATTCCCCCAGAAGCTGACAGACCAATAGATTACAGTTTGCCAGTTACAAACATCCTAATCCTTGACCTACCAACCCTCCTCATAAATAGTGAAGAAAAATACAAGTCTCTTTCCACTTTCCAAAAGGGAAGGGTGCAACGTCCTGCTCTGGACACTGTACTCACTGTGCAGTGGTCTCTCCAGCTCAGCTACGTTGCTGGGGCTGGCTGCAGTGTCCGTTGTGCTCCTAGCACTGGGTTACTATAGCGCTCCACATTCAGCAAGGGCAGGGCCTTCTGTCATTCAAGTTAGGTCACTTGGGCAGGAAGAGGTCAGTCTATCACGGTGTCCCCATGTGCACAAAGTAGCTCACACTAACACCTTTTGTTGTTCTTGGTAACCAGGTACAGAAGCCCGGGCAGATTTGCAGTCCCATCCATCACTCAGCCCTTTAAATAAACCCAGCTGACATGCATGCTGCTTTGCTTAAGCTTATTAGCTGCTAGGGGTTATGGCTTGGCAGAAAGGCTGGCAAACAAAGCCTTCTCACCCAATTGGTGGCATGTTGCTATGGCAAAGCCTGGAAAAACCCAGGAGCTAGTTTTGGATCATAAGCTTATACTCCATTTAAGTGCCACTTTCTCACAAGCCTTGTGAGAAAAGGTTCCCCATCCTTTGAAAGGGGTCAAGAGAGCTTCTCTGAAAATTAGTACAAGCTCTGCAGCCCAGATAGGTTTTGGGGGAGGGTGTGTGTGCTCAGAATGGGGTAGAAGGGGGTTCCAGATCATGGATGCCTGTCTTTGAGTGCCTGCCTTCATCTCCATTCCCTTTCTCCAGGCTCTCTTTCAGTGATTGAGGTTAAAGAGACCATGTAGGACTTTTTTGTTTGGCCATGCATTTAGCAGGTAGATATAGGGCTTTGGGAGAGTTTTTTAATGTGTTTTATTGTTTTAGTTGTGTGTGCATTTTAATAGGTTGTAATCTGCCGAGCCCACAGGATGGACAGGACAGAAATTTAAATAATAATAAATACAATAAAAAGACTGGATCCATGGGCCAGAACCAGGAATAGGGAAAGGGACAAATAAAAAACACCACCACACAGCCAAGGGTCACATCTGGCCTCCAGAACACAGGTTCTCCGCTTCTGCTTTAGTAGGAACAGGTAGCATGGACATTATTAGACTGTTAGACAGGTAGCACCTATAAAGATTATGTCACGTTCACACAGCAAAGGTTCGCACAGAGGTGTTCTCAGTGACTGTCCCAGTACAATTGACCTTCCTTTGCCTGGAGGTTCATCAAATCCTGAATTTTTCCAGAGGCAATGCAAGACTTTGCTTTTGGTCAAGCATTTGGCAGGTGGGGATAGGGGCTTATAGGGCATTGTGTTTCTATGTATTTTTATTCTCATGGTTTTATGCTGTAACCTGCTTCTAAAATAAAAATAAAATAGGGGATGTGGGCCCCTGCCAAGTATCAGAACATGAGGCTGAACCTCTCCTCCCCCTAAGAAGTTTCCCTCTTTCGATATGCCAGATGTGCATGTAGGACCCTTCTACTCTGCATTGGCATCGCTGGTGACTGTCCAATGGATGTGCAGGGGAAGGATTTGCCTGCATGCAAGGAAGGAGTTGCCACTTAGCCCTTGGGAGAAGGTGTTGCTGCTGCTGCTGAAACAGGAGTTGGTAGTAGAGGATGGGCCATTGCCTCCTGCCTTTTGTGCTCCTTCCTCCATGGGGTGCTCAAATCACTCATGATAGGGGTGTGGGATGAAGGAACAGCCACCAGTCCCTCTGAACACCTGCCTGTTGATGCATCCAGGATGGGGGCCAGGTCTCACCTCCAGAAATCATAAGCCCCCAATAATCTAGATCACAAACAGACATTAGTAGCATGGGACTCTTGAATTTTTTTTTTAATTATTATTTTTAAAAACACCCACACCCCTATCCCCAGGCTTCTTTTCTTTTTGCCCCCACACCCTTTGTTCAGCTGCTTCTCCTTTAACTAAGGCAGCAGTCAAGAGGAAGCTTCAAATTGGACTGTAAATGCAATCGGGCTGTAGCCTGGCATAGGCAGCTACCCACGTGTACACACAGCTTTGGGGGTATGGCAGGGGAGACAACAGGGTCCCTTTCTGCAGTTTGGGTCAGCGAGGAAGCAGGATCCTGTGGTAGTAGAACTGCTACTGCTACATTTAATTCCAGTTGCCTTGCCAGGGGAAATAAAACAGAAGTGGAACTGGTAAACTGGGCTGAGGGGAGATTAGTCAGGGCTAGAGAGGAAGAGGAGTTTGTGGGCATTTAACTTGGGCACACAGTGAAGGGGAACAAAGTTCTGGTGGCACTGTCTACCCAGCTGAAATCCCTGCTATGCCCCAATGCAAGGGCACAGTTGTCCTTGCATCAGGGGCAACACCAGAAGATAAGGGAGGTGGCCCCAGAGGCAGGGACAGAAGCAGAGGAGACTGGCTGTGGGGTCTCTTCTCGCATCTGGTCCCACTGATTCCTCCCAACCCCCCTCCCCCAGCCCAATAGCAGCAAGAAGAGGGGAGAATGTAAAACCAGAGTGGAACAGCCCTTGTCTTTGCCTATACTTGCAAATAAAGGCCAGGGTGTGGAGAAGACCCCTTTGGAGTCAGGGCTTGTCTCACCCCTTGGGAAGCTGACTGTACAAGATATGGTCTAGCCTCTCTCTACTACCTAACTGGGAAATACAGATCTCTCTCCGCTCCTGTCCCTGCCCTTGACATTAGAAAGTAGCCTTTCCCTTCTCACTCCCTAGCCACTTAACAGCAGTGGATTAGCAGTACCAGGGACAGTATGTCAGGAGAGACAGATGGGGCAGGAGATTTGCTTTTCCAATCAGTCCAGTGGCTCCTCCATTGCTGAGGTCAACCTTTCAAAAGGCACAATCCAAAACCAAAAGGCAGCTTTTATTTTCCCCAAACTTCAGGGGTCTGACCCAAGGCCCGTTAAGGGCTTGCTCACATGAACATTTCTTTAGTGATAACAAATGGTGAAACTGGACTCCATACAACTCTCCTTTTGAGGGGGTAGTGGCACAGCTCAGTGTTGCGTGAAATCCTTGCCAACCCCATGTTCATGGATGATCCCTTGTTCTCTGTCATCCGAGGCAAGCAGTAAGCCACTGAAATGCATGGAAATCAGCATTTGAGTGAACACACTGCTGTAGTGACACCCCCAAGCTGAGGACCAATTCACACAACCACCTCCTACCCCCTGCAAATTGTCTACTTGTTCCTTAATCTGCAATTGCCTTGCCCTGTAGCAACACATTCACACAGCCAGGCCCGGATTTCGGGGCATTTTCTGGGAGGTGGCAATCCTGGCGCCAGCTCTGCCCTGCTCCATTTTCTCCCTGCACAGCTGAGGCTGCTACCCGCAGCCAAAGCCTGCTGCCTGGGTCCCCATCCCTCACCTGCCTCTGCTGTCTGCCTGCTAGTGCTGCAGTGGCAGCAGCACACTGGAAGATAAAGCTGTGTTTGTTTACAAACAACTCCTCCCCACCTGAGTGATCAGAAGGCTGTTGCCTTGTAAAGAAGGTTCTTCGAGATAGCTCCCAACATTCTCACAACTGGGTTGTGCATGCTCACCCTATTCAAATAATAGCCACATGATGGTCTCGAGCACCAAAAACAATCTCCCTCCTTAGAATGACAGTTCCTTCCAACCCTTTCTAAGAATATAAGAAAAAAAATTCCATGCGGGGCTGAAAAGGTGGTTGTTGTGGGAATGTTTGGAGCCATCTCAAAGAATCTTGTTTACAAGGCAGCAACCTTGTTCTTCTTCGAGTGGCTCCTCACATGCCCTTTTTACATGGCTCCGCCGGGTGGGGGTCCGTGGGCACGCTGTGCACACTCATCCTCACTCACGCTGCACTCATCCGCACCCACGGAGCAACCTCCATTTTCCCCAGTTGCTTCGTGCGTGGGGACAAGCAGGGGAGTGAGTGGGGATGCGTATTAGGCAGGCGTGTGCATGCACCCCCAGTCACCGCAGGCAGGCACGCTGTATCATTCACATGGAGCTCCCACACCCATGAACACGCAGCATAGCGGTGGGACTTGGCTTGGGGCAGCAGCCTGAGAAGGGCGTAGGGGCACAAAATTCCTAAGTCTGGCCCTGCGCACAGCTGCTGATTCCATGGTGTGTCAGTAGCCCACCCCTTGTGCCAGGGAACAAAGGATCACTGGGAGCACAGGCAGTGATAAGGGTTTTATGCAACACTCAGAATGTAGATTTGGGAAGCTATCCACTTTCAAACAGTATTGTGTGAATGAGCCCTAAAAGGGAAGACTACGGCCTAAAGGGTGGTGGACAGGGGAGGATTATAAGAAAGGTCTGTTGGTAACTGGGCAGACTAGTCATCATAAATAAAAACAAAGCACTTTGGCAAGAAAAAAAAGTGGGCAGACAGCATTTAGGCTTGATTCTGGGAGGATGTGTGTCCAGAGCAGGGCCACATTTAACAGAGGATCTTCTACCTTTCCACCAGTCTCCAGGAAGCAAAGGCCCTGGCAAGACTCAGGAATTGTGCAAGGCTTAACCACCAGGGGAATCATGTTCATGTCTCCAGCTAAGCCATCATTTGATACGCAAATGGGATACACATGCAGGAGGTTATAATGGTTCATTAAATCCATGAAAACGAATGTTAACCACACATGTCAAACTTTAATTTTATTGTTATTTAACAGGTTGCACTTTCCACCTGGTTTTTCTGTGTGTTTTCCCAGCTGTTCAAAAGATGTAGACTTCAATATAAAATTCTCAGGAATTTTCATCAGGATAAAATCACCACCATCCAGTTTTAAAAAAAAAAAAACAAAAAAAAAACAAAAACGAAGCGTGGAACATACTTAAAATAGCAGGATTCCATAAAGGCCTTCACCTCAATATAAATAGATAAGAAAATAGGGTTTTGTTTGTTTTTCAAAAAGAAAAAAGAAAAAAAAGAACTCAAGTCCAGCTCCATAAAAAGACCAGGGTAGTTCTGTCCTTCATGGCATCCAACAAGGTCACAGACTTAATAAAATAGCGGCAAAAGGAACACACTCTTCAAAATAAAAGATTACAGGGACACAAAATGAGGAATTGTAGAGTTTTGCTCAGACACAACTATTTAAATGCAGTAATTCAGCTAGCCATCCCGCTCCCCCCACCCACCCCCACAAATTTACTTATTGCTATTCCATCTACTAAGTGCAGAGAACCTTCCAGCCAGGTCATTTAGCACCTCTGAAGAAAGTTTGTCCCAAGGACAAGAAGGCACTTCAAAAAGCTTCTAAGAAACACAAAAGCCTTGGCAAGACAGACATTAATGGTCACCAACCTTCTATCAACTCAACCCTCCTTTCTGCTCCCAGCTTAAGTCCCAACAATAATCAACCATGGCCCTTTTCACATAGACACTCTAACACTAATAAAATTAGTGTTTACATTTTATTATACATGTTGCAGGGCACCTATACAGCACACCTGCAAGATGTATAATAAAATGCAACACCCATTTTATCAGTGTTAGAGTGTCTGTGTGAAAAGGGCCCACTTAAGACACACAGAACCTAGCTGAAAAATGTTACGGCAGTGGTAGCTGGCTGTTAACCCTTTAGATCCTTTGTTGCACATGTCTTGCCATATGTATTGATACGTCATTAACAAAGTTAGCAGATCAAGAAAGCAAACACATTGGAGGCTTAAGGAGAACGGGAGTCTCCCCCATACTGGTCCTCACTCGCCCTAACACATGTGCTCTTTAAGAAACCACTCATGCTCTAATAGACGGCAGGACAAGTTATTGCCCCAGGCATCTTCAAGCTTGTTAGCCAGCAGGATGCAGATGGAGGGGAAAGAGAAGACTAGAAGTATCCTTATTTCAAACACAAGGACGCTGTGGTGTGTTGGTTTGAAGCAGGAGTGTTTCTGTCTCCCTCTCTTTCAGGTTTGCAGGTCTCTGTGTTTAACTGTGATCTGAGCACAGAATTAAGAGCCCCTGAACTTGGGGCCATTGCTTTGGAAGGTCATTTCCCTGTTGCGGTTGCCCTTACTTCAGCACTTGAATCACAGGGCACTTGGGGGTACTTGCATAGCTTTTGCCCATTCTCTGTAATGCCCAATGCAGATATGGACACTGTAGGAAGTGGAGGGTCTCCTGAAGTTGCGTGCTAACTCCGAGTTTGCAGCAGCGTTTTCCTTCAGCCTTTGGTCCAAGAGGTTCCTTGCCCAGCATTCACACAGGAAAAGCAGAACACGCCGAGGTTAGAACTGAACCCAGCCTGTGCTCGGCTGATTTTGGCTAGCTACGGACCTGGAATAACAAAAAACACTTTCTTAGTGGCTAAGGCAGCACTGCACCCCTAGCAATCCTGCACCCCAGAATTAGCTCACTCAAGGGGTGAGCACCTTCTTCAAGACCGGTTTGCTGTGTTATTTTTTGGCTCATGTGAGGGCTGCGAGCCATGATCAAACTGCTGTATGGACAAAGGTCAGAACCAAAACACTCCATGCTTCCTGTTTAAAATGTCCTAGGGAGCAGTTACAGCTGAAAATGGCTTTCAAAATAGCAACTAAGCAGCTTTAGCCATCCAGAGAAAGACATCCATTCTTGTGCAAAAACCTTTATGGAACCCCTCCTGGAAGGAGGCCCATTGTGGCTCAGTGCACCAAGATGCTTCTGGGGCCACTCCTACTGGTGTCAGAGGTCTCTACACAAGTGGTATGTGCCTGAGGACACCCCTTCATGGTCAGATGACAACACAAAGAGACAATTCAGCTCAGCAGTCATGGTAGTCTCGGAGCCATTTCTCATAGAGAGGTGACAGTTATGGAAGCCTCCTTGCTGGCAGTTTCAGCTGAGACACCAAGGACGAGCATTCTCCCCTGCACTTTGGTGTGATGCATATGGGGCGAATGACCTGACATTACTACCAGTGCTCAACTGTTCAGTGGATGAAAGACTCTGCTCCCCAGGTTTGATAATTCAGCTCTCTGCACACTACAAATGGAAGGGAACCCTTGCCACCTACCCAGGAAATAACCCATGCTTAGCCAAAGATGGAACATTACAAACCCAAATGCCCTCACCCGGAAGCTTTGGCAAAATCTCCCCAGAGATCAGCGGAGGCAGAAGTGGTAGCGCTGGGCTGCGGCCAAGGCAAGGTGGCATCTGCTAGCAACATCCAGAAGGGAAAGGGGGGTGGAAAAAAAGATCAGATTTCACCATCTTAATGTTATAAGCCTTCCAACAGTGGTTCCTATTGGCTCAGACTAAAGGGATATGCGCCAGTTTAAGGTGTTGGGATAGGAACCAGTTTAAGGTGGGCTTAAACCAATTTGAGTTAAATCTGTACAGATTGTGTGCTTAGACCAGGCCTGTGTGAGGAATGACTTACCCAGGCTCTCTATAGTAGATTCAGCAACAATACTGATGGGCTAGAAAGGGGAAGAATGGTGGCACTTGCCAAGCCAAATGCAGTGCGGACAGAGCCTATTCAGCTTACAGCCACATGCTAACAAGGACACTACATTGGCACTGCTGGCCTCCCCACAGAGGCTTCTTAAGTGCAAGGAACTGGCTTAAAAGAACAGAATTTGGCTTCTTAGACCCAGGCTTTGCTGTCAACACACAATGTCATAGGAGCATCTATCCTAGCCTTCAGTGGCCTCAGCAGGCACCAAGCTAGAAGCTAAGAACAAAACAGAGACAGCAAGAGAAAGACAGACCTGTGTCAGCAGCGCTTGGTGGCTGGGACTGTACAGGGTGCTCCTCCAGTGGAGGGATCGGAGTGGATTTCGCTCCTGGAGGGGGTGGGAGCAGACTAGCTCCCCCGGAGCCTGCTGGGCGCAGTTTGCTGTTCCCCGACGCTCCTTCCTTTTTCTTTATATTCTAAAGAGAAATTACACACACTCCATTTGTACCAACAGCTTCAGACCCACACAGCAATCTGCAACAAACCGCAGCAAGGGAGGTCATAGGCAGGACATTCGCTGCTGAATACAGCAGACAGTCTGGGGAGGGAAGGCATTATCCCAGGATGGAGGTACTGTGCATCTCACAGCCAGAACTCTTCTCATAGCAGAATTTCAATGGGCAACTTCTAAAGAGCAGTCACAGGAGTGGGGAAAGATTAAGGCTAGGGGTAGGATGGAGGTGCTTCCGCAGGCTTTGGAGGTTCTTTCAAAGGTAAAGCCTGTTTTTGAGTATGAGGGGAAGGCACTGAAACATTGCCTTTTCCTAAGGACATTCAACATACAGAGTTGGAGATCCAACAAGGTCCCAGCCAGAGAATCTTGGGACATCATCAAAACTATATCCAATAAAACAGCTGCTTAGGATAAAGTGACTGGAGCAAGACTGATGCATCTCAGATGAGGATACATGGCACATCAGACATGCGTCTGCTGCAGCCCCACTCCCATACAGACTGAACAACAGGCCCCAACTACGTATACTGGGATTATCTTGAGGGATAATTCAGGAGGACGTTTAGCTTGTGGGGACAGCAGCTTCACCAAAGGGAACATCTCACCGCTATGTTGAGCTTGATGGTCTGCCCCTCCTTGAAACCCAGGTCCAGTTTGGGTCCCGGATCTGGATTTTGGGCTTGCTTTGCAAAATCGTTCTGTTGCTTCACCCACCTAGAAAGAGGGGGGAGGCTGTTAAAGTAGGTGAGTGAATATACACGCTCATACTCATGCAAGTATATCCACTTGGGGTTATGCTGCAATAAGGAACACTATCCATGGGAGCCTCATGGATGCTTTTCTTGTGCCTGACAGTCTTGAGAATGGGCACCAAGTGGAAAAACAAAGCTGGCTTTTCTTGCTATTTCTCTGAACTTGGTCTATTTCTGGCAGTGGCATGTGTTTCCCCCTCCACTCACAGCCACGTGTACTTTCATGCTGTTGACGTAGTGAACTGCCTGAGCTGCACACACTCCATGTCAAAGTTTATTTCCTCATACTGCAACTCACTTCAAAAACAGAAGTGTCTCTTAGTCATGGGCTTTTTAGTTACTTATTTTTACAATTTCTTTTTGGGTCAACATCATGCTTTTCAATCAACCCGGCTTGCCTGACCTCTGGCAAGGAACTTAACTGATACTACAGTGGCAAGCAGCAGAAAGTGAGGGAGTACTTGTAGTCATTTTTAACATCATGTGGTCTTGGCTCTTTAAGAAGATTAATATCTGGCCAGCTGCAGGAATATATCCCATGAAGCAGCACTGAGACAGCTAGAGCAGTTGCTGAAATTCAATGTGACAGCTGCTCATCTTAATCAGCTGGTGAGTCCCAAGTCTTTGAGGGGAGTAGTGCAGTCATTTCCATGCTGCTCTGCTCAATGGCACACATTCCCACCAGTGCAAAGAGCAGGCCAAGGGTTCACATAAGTGGCTATTTCACAGTATCTATGGCAGTTAGAGCTACGCTGAACTGCCCCTGAGGTGGCCACTCACCCCTCAGTCTGGCTGGGGAGTGAGCACAAAACAGCAGTGGCCTATGCAAAATGAAACAGGGAAACCGTTGCCATGTGCACTTGGGTGAGTGAGCACTGCAGGGTAAATTCATATTTCCTCTTTGGGAGCAGGGGAAATCTCTAACAAGATAAAATTTTGCTTTGTTTAATTATCAACATAAAGGATGAAACCACAGTTGGCTCAACAGGGATGATTATTTATTATTATTATTAACGAACATTTATATAGCGCCAGCAATGTACCTGGCGCTTTACAAAGTAATTGAATAGACCGGGTCCCTGCCTTAGGGC
Organism: Sphenodon punctatus; assembly: GCA_003113815.1. Lineage (NCBI taxonomy): Eukaryota > Metazoa > Chordata > Lepidosauria > Sphenodontia > Sphenodontidae > Sphenodon > Sphenodon punctatus. Next base: position 269,070 of record QEPC01015657.1, read on the forward strand.
TTACAATCTGCAGCAAGTGCAGGTTGTGCGACTGCACAGGGCCCCGTGTGTTGGGTCCACAAATAAACTTGAAATGACAACCTGAGCGCAAGAAGCACTGGTGTAATATATGGATATAAAGTTAGCATAGCAATCCTCTAAATCTAGAGAGAAGAGTATCATCTCAAGGTAGGTCTCCAATAACAAACAAACAGGAAAACATACAAGCAGGAAATAAAATAAGTAAGTAATTGAAGACAGCATAGCGATCTGAAGCCAGGACTTTTTTACCCCAACTTGTTCAAGTGAGGAACTCTGCAGCAGCTCAACTCATGGCTGAGAGTGGCAGATCACTTTAGCAGCTTTGTGAGTGCCCCACCCTAGATCAAAGGGGTTCTTGATCCCTCTTAAATAGGCTGTAAGCAGGGCTGAGGCCTAGACAGTAGTATAAACTAGAATCTCCCCTGCGAGAGCCCCCAAGCAGTGCGAGATTCAGGCAGAGTGAGCAGAGAGAGAGTGTTTGGCTACTGTGAGAGTTCAGCTACAGGGAGGAGGCAGCACAGGAGGGGTGAGCACTAGGCTGTATAGAACCCAAGGCCACCACAACCTTGAAATGCTAAACAACATTTAAAAAGGAAACAAGGTTATACTAATACAGTGGCCCTCATCTACAAAACTCTAGATTTAATCCTAGTTAAGAGGAAATTTAAATAGGGAGATGCAGGTAAAAGTCCAGCAGCAGGGTGGGGGCTATCTAGTGTTTTGTATCCAGTGTAAAATTTATGATTAACTTCCTCTTGGGGACAGGTCATGTGGGTGTAGTCAGTGCAAAACACTCCTGGCTCTCAGAAAAAGAGTGCAGTCTCTGGAGGCTAGAGCGGCTGAGCTAGAGGAGCCGAGACAAAGACATTTACAGAGGAGATATTCAGGGACATATTAGAGCAGTTCCACCTCTGCTCCTGCAGCTCCTGCACTGTTTTGGAGGATGAAGGTCTTGGGGCAGGAGAGCATCAAGCTGGTATGGTGGGAAATGAGCCTGTAGCTGGAACCTGCCTTTTAGATTATGTCACAGTATCCTCTCGCACTGAGGTTACTTCTCCCGGGGAGGGGACCCTACTGACAGGAATGGGATGGCTGTAGTAGTGGGCGATTTGATCATTAGGAATATAGATAACTAGGTTTGTGACAGTCATGAGGACCATACGGTCAGTTGACTGCTGGGTGCGAGGGTTGCAGGCCTCATGCAACATCTAGAAAGGATTTTAGCGAGTGCTGGAGAGGAGACTGTTGTCGTGTTCAGGTCAGCATTAATGACATAGGAAGGTGGCTCTGGAGGCTAAATTTAGGCTTCTAGGAAGGAGGCTGAAATCCAAAACCTCCAGGATAGCATTCTCTGAAATGCCTCCTGTTCCACGCATGAGACCCCAGAGGCAGGCTGAGCTCCGGAGCCTCAATGCGTGGATGAGATGATGGTGCGCAGAGGAGGGATTATACCAGAATAATGGACTCCACCTTAACCAAAATGGAAACAGATTGCTGGCGATAAAGATCAAAAAGGTGGGAGAGGAGTTTTTAAACTAAGATCTGGGGGAAAGCCAACAGTTGCTATGGAGCACATGGTTCAGATGAAGGCAACCCAAAGGGATGCCATCATTAGTAGCGATACAGTGCATTCTGGCTAGGGCCATTCTTAGAAATTGCAGGGCTCAGGGCAAAAACAAAATGTGGGGCCCCCTCAGCTCCGTCCACTTCCCGTGACTTCGCCTACTTTCTCATAGCCCCATCCCACTTTTCACAGCTCCACCCACTTTCCCACACGCAGTGTCACCTCTCTCACATGCATACACCTCACACACACACTCATTCTCTCCCTCTCACACACACACTATCACATAAGCTCTCACCGAGTTTCTCTCTCTCTCTCACACACACACACACTCACTCCTTCAAATATACACTAATTCAAACCGCCGCACCGGGCTGCCAATGTTCAGGAGGATCCGAGATAGAAATTTTTTGTAAAATAAATTAAAAAACCAACTCTCACACTCTGATTCAAATTTTCCCCCACCCCTCACACACACACACACACACACACACACACACACTTCAGTGGGCTCGGGGCCCACGCGTGTGCCTGTTGCTGCCGTTGCCTACCCTGCCACTGGCCTGCCTATTGGCTGTGAGCCTTCACGCGCGTGCGCACGCCAGGCCAGCCATTTTCCGGAGTCTGGCATGCTGGGACTCACATTTCCCAGCATGCCAGATCCAGGAAACGGCTGGTCGCAGTGTGCACAGAGGCGCACAGCAGTACATTCAGCTGAGAGCTGCAGCAGCATGAGCAGGTGCTGCCATGCAGGAGGGAGAGAGGCGCTGCAGCAGGGCCGGCGAGCACCAAGGCGGTAGTTCTCCCCCTCTGCCACCCCACCCCACCCAAGCTGCTGCTGAGTGCAGGGCCGGGACTTGGGCAGTCAGGCAGGAGTGGGTGCAAGTCAGGTAGGTGGGGCACCCCTGGGAGCAGCTGCCCCAGTCCGCCCAGCGGTAAGGTTGGCCCCGATTCCGGTAAAGAGGACAGGAAAGAATCGGAGAGAATAGGCGGGCATTCGTATGGAACAGACAAACAAATACTTCCAAACTAAACAAAATATGCAATAACAATTCCCAGAATAAGAATAAAAAGAATACTTTAAGAGTGTCTATATACAAATGCTAGAAGTCTAAAACATAAGATGGGAGAATTAGAGTGTTTGGCACTAAATGAAGATATAGACATAATGGGAATTTCAGAGACCTGGTGGAATGAGGATAATTGATGGGACACTAATACCGGGGTACAAAATATATTGAAACGAAGAGTAAATCGAGCTGGTGGTGGGGTGACACTATATGTTCGGACAGGATTGAGTCAAACAGGATTAAAATTTTACACAAGTGAAATGTACTCTGGTATCTCTTTGGATAGAAATTCCATGTGCAAAGGGGAAGTGTGTAACAGTGGGACTATACTGATCAGAATGGTGAAACTAACTGTGAAATGCTAATGAAGATTAGACAGGCTACTAATGTTGGAAACACAGTAATAATGGGCGATTTTAGTTACCCTAATATTGACCGGGTGAATATCTCCTCAGGGTGTGATCTGGAGGTAAAATCTCTAGATGCCGTAAATGACTGTTTCTTGGAGCAGCTGGTCCTGGAACCTACAAGAGGAGCTACTTTGGATCTAGTCTTAAGTGGAGCAGACGACCTGGTGCAAGGGGCAATGGTAGTAGAGCAACTTGGTAATAGTGATCATAATATAATCAAATTTGACACAGCTAGAAAAGGGAGATTGGCCAAAAAAACTACCACAACAACATTTAACTTTAAAGAGGGGAACTATGCAAAAATAAGGAAACTATTTAGACGGAAACTAAAAGGAGCAGCTGCGATGGTTAAATGCATGCAAGTGGCACGGAGATTTAAAGACACCATCTTGGAAGCGCAGGATTAAATGTATTCTACAAATAAAGAAAGGTAGCAAAAGGACCAAACATCTGCCAGTGTGGCTAAATGGGGAGCTGAAGAAGGCTATTAGAGACAAAAAGGCATCCTTTAAAAAAATGGAAAGACAGTCCTAAAGAAAGACTAGGAAAGAGTGTAAACATTGCCAAATTAGATGCAAAACATTAATAAGACAGGCCAAGAGGAAATTTGAGGAATGACTCACTGAAGACACAAAAAATAATAATGAAAACTTTTTCAAGTACATCAGAAGCAAGAAGCTTGCTAGAGAGTAACATGGGCCATTAGATGACCAAGGGGTGAAAGGGGCACTCAGGGAGGAGAAAGAGGAATTGGGTTCCTTACCTTGGGAATTCCTTTTCTATGTCCCTCGAGGGAGGTCATTCGGACATAGGGAGCGATCTCCCTAACGACCACTAGGAGGCAGCACAACTTTTGCTGGGAGCACGTAGGGAGAACGCTCCCCCGCCATCCCAGTAGTAATAAGCTGAGGACCAAGCTTATCTGAAAAACTTAGCATATATTAGTAAACCAGACCCCCGAAGGGGTAACATACAACCAAACATTACAAGAATTAAATTCAGCGCCCAGGAAAAACTCCGGGTGGGCCGAATGACCTCCCTCGAGGGACATAGAAAAGGAATTCCCAAGGTAAGGAACCCAATTCCTCTTTCTATGCCCTCGTCCGGTAATTCGGACATAGGGAGGTACCAAAGCAGTAATATAACAGACGGGAGGGACTGGGCGCTTATTGAGGATCAAGAACCCCCTGAAGCACCCGCCTCCCAAAGGCGGCCTCTGCAGACTCGAAGCGATCTATTTTATAGTGCTTCGTGAATGTGTGGAGACTCCTCCACGTAGCCGCTCTGCAAATTTCTAATGTCGGAGCCCTGGCCCGGAAAGCCCAGTTAGTGGAGGCTGAGCGGGTCGAATGAGCTAGAACTCTAGCTGGAGGTACTAAGTCTAAGGCTCTGTAGGC
>QEPC01015657.1:280201-293922 GCA_003113815.1 Sphenodon punctatus
CTCTTTTCCACCTTTGACTCCCTTCTCAACCCCCCTGTCCTCCTCCTCCCTCTTCTCTCTCCGCTCAGGATCTTGCTCTCTTTTTCACCTCTAAGATTGACAAGATCCTCCTGGAAATCACTTCAAGTTCTCTCCCCCTACCACTCCCCCCCACCTCTCCCCTGTTCTCCTTCCCTCCCGCCTCCATTGAGGAAATCTCCTCCCTGCTCTCCAACCCCTCCACTTGCCCCCTGGACCCCATTCCTTCCCACCTCCTGACCTCCATTCCTTCCACCGTCACCCCTCCCCTCCTCCACATCATCAACCTCTCCCTCTCTACCAGCTCCTTCCCCTCTGCCTTTAAACGCCTCCCCCATCCACTGTCTCCCCCATCCTCAAAAAGTCCACTCTGGATTAGAGATGTAAAATTTCTGGAAATTTTGAAGCCATGAAAAAAAATCAGTTTTTTTCCGAGGGTTGTTTTTTTTTTAAATGGAAATTTCGGGGGAAATTGAAATATATGCAAAATGTATTTTCTTAGCACCCTTTACAGACCTAAATTCACTTTGCTACTTTAAGAACATAAAATGTATTGTGTATAACTGTTTGCTCATGAAGTTATCATGTTTGGTATATTAAATTTAAAAGTATAGTTTATTCAGACAATGACAAATTTACTAATTTTTTACTTTAAAATGTTTTTAATTTTTGTTACAAATGGAGTTACAAGCTGCTGAACTCTAGCATCTCTTAGGTTTTGCCAGTATATGAGAAGACTTACTTAGTAAGACTTACTTAGAAGACATTTTGGGGGGAGTAAAGGGTAGCAATACAAGAAAACCTTGTCTTAAACATTTTATTCTTCATTCAAAAAACATATTTCATGAGGGTTTTTTTTATTTTTTCCAAATATTTTCAATGTTTCCAATTTTTCTGAAAAACAAAACAAAAAAGGCCTTGGAAAAAAACTGAAAAACCCCCGTTTTCCCCCCGAATTTTTCCAGTTTTTTTCCGGGCCTTCACATCTCTACTCTGGATCCCTCTGAACCCTCTAATTACCATCCTGTCTCGCTCCTCACTTTTGTTTCAAAACTCATTGAACACGTTGTCTACTGCTGTTGCCTCGACCTCCTCTCTGCCAACTCTTCCCTTGACCCCCTCCAATCTGGCTTCCGCCCCCTTCACTCCACTGAAACCGCTCTTGCTAAGATCACCAACGATCTTCTTGTGGCTAAATCCAAGCGCCTTTACTCTATTCTTGTCCTCCTTGATCTCTCTGCTGCCTTCGACACTGTTGACCACTCGCTCCTGCTTGAATCACTTCGCTCCCTGGGATCCCGGGACTCTGTCCTCGACTGGTTCTCCTCGTACCTTTCTGACCGCTCCTTCAATGTATCTCTTCCTAACTCCTCCCCCTCCTCCTCCCTACCTCGCTCGGTTGGGGTTCCCCAAGGCTCTGTCCGTAGGCACTCAATCCCTAGGCAAACTCACTGCCTCCCACGGTTTCCAATACCACCTATACGCTGACGACACTCAACTCTCTCTCCACTCCTTCCTTCTCCCCCTCTGTTCAAGCTCGTCTCACCAACTGTCTCTCAGATATCTCCACCTGGATGTCTCAATGCCAACTCAAACTGAACATGGTGAAAACTGAACTCCTTATCTTCCCTCCCAATCCTTCCTCTCCCTATTTCCTGTCAATTGCCATTGGCAGGGTCTCCATCCTCCCTGTCCCCCAAGCCCATAGCTAGGGCTTCATCTTTGACTTGCACCTTACCTTCAAACCCTACACTGACTCCGTGGCCAAATCCTGCCGCTTCTCCCTCCACAACACTGCTAAGATCCGCCCTTTTCTGTCTGTCTCCTCTGCCAAAACTCTCATCCATGCCCTAGTCATCACACACCTCGACTATTGTAACCNTTGTTGAATAAAATGTAATATTGCACCCCCTTCATGCCTCAGGCACCTCGGAGCAGCTAATAACAATGATAAAAACAATATAAAACTACAAAAACAAATATATATCTAATGAAACCACTAAATCTGGGGTTAAAAGACTAAAAACCACCCAAACACCCCTATCCCCCACCAAACGCCTGTCCGAACAGCCAGGTTTTACAACAATGAGAGAAGGGAGGGAAAATCTGGAAACAAACGGGCCTCCACCGGGAGGGAGTTCCCAGCCTCAGGGCGGCCACGGAGAACGCCCTTTCCATGGTCCCCGTAAGAGAAACCCGGCGGACCTCAAGGAGGGCACCCCCAGCGGACCGCAGGGGCCGCTCCAGTACACGGGGGAGTGAGACGGATTCCCAGGTAAGTGGGACCTAGACCGTATAGGGCTTCATAGGTTAAAACCAACACTTTGAATCAGACTTGGAAGACTATAGTCATCCGGTGCAGAGCACAGGTGTAATATTGCCAGGTCTAGAGGCCCCAAAGTATTTGAAGAACATTTTGAACCCCAAACAAAGGCGTTTACTGCCCTGAGATTACAGACAACAGAAACCGCCATTTCAATGGGTATGTACCAAGGTATCCCTTAGCATGAGCGATGCTGTATCTGTAACTCGGGGGATATCGAAGACCTGCCACATTATCTTTTATTTTGTACTTTATATCTAATACCCAGAAACAGACTGATGAGGAAGGTTAAACCAGAGGGGAGGAACCTCAGGCCTGGGGGCCAAATGCGGCCCTTGGGAAGTTTTTATGTGGCCCCTTTCCAGTGCCTGAATCTGGCCCCTGGATCCATTCTCTACCCTCAAGCACTGAAAAACTGAGCTCATGATAATGGAACAGAGAGGAGAGCATGCACACAAAAGTAAGGAACAGATCCATGGCCCAGATCCATGATCTGGGCCTTCCTTTTCTTGAATAAGCCTGTTAAGCACCCCCACCCCAACCTCTATGTAGCCCTTGGAGCTCATAATAATTTTCAGTGTGACCCCCAGGACAGAAAAGGTTCCCCACCCCTGGGTTAGACTGAGGGAGGAATGGAAAACCCAGCAGATCTGTTGAATGATGAGGATAATGAGGTCACAGAAGCAACTGCAAAATTTGCAGTCATGGCATCTAAACTGAGAGATAATAGTCTGTTTGTGTAATATGGGGTGACTTCTGCTTTTGGCTGATTTATTATAACATCTATGTACAGTTTGTGATCTAGTAGTAATTTTTTCAATCCTGCGGATGTGGGATTCCTTGAACTCACATTGACAATTTTAAGCGAATTAAAAGATTTGATAGACGCATTGGATGTGTTTTGTTTTAATGTTTTATTTTAATTTAATTTTATGTAAACTTAGTTTTGGCAATATCAGATTTCTGATACTGATTTTTGATCTTTATGTTTTGTATATTGTTCTGATTGTCAGGGCTAGAGAGGCCAGCACAATAAAGATTTACTTACCTTACCTACCACAGGAGTAATATGCTTTCAGCGCCCCATCCCCGTGAGGAGATGGGCGGCTGCATTCTGCAAACAGCCTGCCTGAAGACTGTGTGTGTCTCCAGTAGGGAGCACAGCAGTGGATTTTTCCTTTCGCTCTGAGGAGGAGGAAGAGTATGGGGAGGAGGAAGTGATACTCGTCTGAGGATGCCACACAAAAAGAACTCCGCCCCCCCCCAAAGACCTGGAGGAGCCCCCAGCAAGGGAGTCTGATTCTGACACCAGGCACAAGGAGGAGAACCAAGCTGCAGCCTCTGAGGCAGTCCCCTCTGTCACGAGGTTTGGAGGTTCAACACCCCACTTTCTCCAAACAGTAGGGAAGGGAATTTCCACTGCACCACAGGGAAAGAATGTTCAAACAAGTTCAGAAAGCCTTAAATCTTAGAGAAAAATGGGATAAGGAGACCTCAGATTCTTCAGAGAAAGACCTCGCTAAGGTGTGTGTGTGTGTGTGTGTGTGTGTGTGTGTGTGTGTGTGTGTAAAAGAAGGGTCTCCCCCTGGACAAGACTGGGGCGAGTAATACATGAGGGGGAAAGTGCAGCAGAGATAAGGATTGGACGCTGTGTGCCTGCTGCAGCCACCCCAGTGTTGCTGTTTATTACCGCTGCTCAAGCGACAGCCGAGCCCACACCTGTGCTGGTCAGAGGGGCGTGCCTACAGGGGAGGAGCTGGCCCGAGGGGCTTTTAGCAGCGGTCGAGCCCCCGGCAGTGCCAGAGGCGCGCGCTGGTGCTGTGCACCTAAGGGCTGCACGCGCAAGGGCGTGCCCTTGTGTGCGCGGCCTTAAGCGCGTGGCTGAGGCCTGAGGCACAGCCCCAGTGGATTAACCTATAGTGATTGTGAAGGGGAACAGCGAAGGAAGGAGTTCTGAATACACCCTGTGAAGTGGATAGTGGGGTGAGTCACTTGCCGTGATGGGGGGGGAAACGGCTTAGAAGAGAGGGCGCTTCAGTCAGTCCCCTTGATTCCCCAAAATCCAAGTGCCCTAAGGTAGAACGGTGGACCAATTCCTCATATACCTTGCCTTGTTCAGCAAATAGGTTCCAGTGTCTGCAGCGGTTGGGGAGTCAGAACATTGTCAACGATGTCACTCCCCTTCCAGATGCTGCTGACGGAGAGTTTGACTTCTCTGCAGCTCATGATCTCTTACCCGAACGTACTATCCTGGATCCCCTATGCAGACCCTCAGTGGAAGACGCCTTATGGATTCAGTGTCACTTGATTAGTAAAACTGTGAGTTTGATGTTTACAAGCATGTCTGATGGAAATAATTCCCTGATATGGGTAAGGGAGCAATTATCTGAGGTTTTGTCAAAAGTGGATGCTCTGCAGCCGGCAAAAGGGGTGGGACGATCTGCCACAGAAGATTCGGCGGTTGCAAACCTTGCCACCTGGGGAGGAAAAGGACTGCTATCTTGGCAGGGCCCCACAAGAGTATAAGTAAATTTGCTGATAATATTATGTGGATTAAGGCCCGCCCCCTTAACAATGGGGTTGTCCCCGCTTGGGGATGTGTTGCCGACGTAGCAAATCTTTCCTTTCTGCTACATGCCAATATAGATCTATCGGAGGTAGTGGATGTTATTCCATTGCGCAGCACTAGCAGTTTTACCTGTTGGAGACTGGTGTTTGAATCATCTTCACTCCCTAGAAGAATGTTTAACGCTAGGAAAGACTTGTATGGAGTCTCAATTGACAGAGCTTATGTTTTTTTTTACGTAAGCAGACTCCTATTCAAGACCAGGCTCCACTAATTCAGTTATCCTCACCAAATCTCGGTTTTTGTTGGCCGGGAACCGGAGGGTCGGTGGGGCCTCAAACAGACGCTGTCTCCACTAATGTAGTGGGGACTGAGAATATGGTTACTCTAGAGGCCCCACTGTTATCTGATGAAGTCCACCAGGGGGGAAGGAGTGTACAGGTTATGACAAGGGTAGGGCAGGAACCGAGGGCGAGCCGGGTGGGACAGTTGGAGGTGGTAAACCTCATTAAGGACTTCTTGTCAGCAGGGGGGGGGGGGAGGAGTCCCTTCTTTGGTGGCCTTTGATAAATTGCCAGCCAATGACCAAGACATTTTAATCCAGAAATTAGATAAAGTTAGGGCCTGTTTGCAGCAATCTTCTCCAGTCTTCCCCGATACGAGTGTAAGGGGCTTGGGAGGAGTTTACCAGCCCATGCACACAGTAGAGGCCCTTACAGCCGTGTGTTTTTAAAGTCAGGGGGAGCTGGGAGCTCCATCCATTATTACAGAACCGGTACAGATACTTATGGTAAATCCAGTAACGGCTTCCCCTCCTGCCTTAGGTTCCCAACTGGCTAGTAATGGACGTACCCAGGAGACATTAATAGGGGAGAGACTTAATCCCCCAGTAGTGCAGGTGGATGCAGGGTCGAATCTGCCCAGGACTCCGTTGCCCTGTCAAGAGCATGGGGGCTTAGGGAAGGAAACTGTTTCCCCAAAATGATGTCCTATTATGGTGTCCTTCCCGATTGTTCAACAAATAAAAAAGGGTGATTGTCCGGGGGTCTGTCAATTTTAATTGCTAACAAATTCCCTAGGACTTATACTAATATCACCACTAATAGGCAAGAAATTCAACTAGGGCTGTGGGAGGCCCCGGGAGGTCTCTTGCTGTTGTTGGGCAACATATATATACCACCTTCTCAATCTAGGTATTACACAAAGGATGTGTGGGAAGCCCTTGAGGAAATTATTGCCACCTGTGAGGGGACTTTAATCCCAGTATCACTCTAGCCCCCACAATCATAACAAGTCTCCTGCTTCCCTGGGGTCCCTGGTACCTCCATCGTGAAATCAAGCATCCTGCCTCTCCCCAGGACTCAGCAGCTACTCCTGCACTATCCTCCTCTGGGTGCTCAGCTCAACCTGGTCCAGGGAACTTCTACAGCACAATCCTCCTTCTCCAGTCCACTCGCTCTGCAACACGTACACCTCCCTTTTCCTGGGTGTTTGCCTATGTTCTCTACCAGATGTAATAGGGTCGGGAAGGTGTGTGGGGTGAGTATTGGCAGGATGCTGCCCAAGGAGTAATGCCACACTGGATCTCGCTCTTCCTAGTGTCTTTCTTAGCAGTTCCAGTCCTTATCACATGTAGCAGCCAGGCACAGTACCTCTCGCTAACTTTACTCACGGTCCACAGAGACCCGTTGGTCAGGCACCAACCCTCTGACCCGGGTCTAGTCTAGTAAGCAGCTCTCCTCGCTGCTAGGCTCTACTGGTCCCTTATATCTCCCTCAACAGGCCCTTTGCCAGGCACAATCTCTCTGGCCCAGATGCCTATTCTACCAGGGTAGCCTCCTGGCTATGGGCTGACTTAACCCCTTGTAGGCAGAGCGTTCCCTGCCAGGGCCAGAGGCAGGAAACGCTCTGCCTACAAGAGGCTAAGTCAGCCCATAGCCAGGAGGCTACCCTGGTAGAAGAGGCATCTGGGCCAGAGCCCTGCCTCTGGTCCTGGCAGGTTCTCTCAGACATATCTTTCCTTAGCTTTCACCTCTCTGAGTGTCTCGCCTTAGTGAGCCTACCTCAAGCGCTTTGGGCTGGCCCAGCCATGCTAAAGTTCAGGTGCGATACATCAGGCACCATCCTTCACTCACTCAGCACCTGGGCTCCAGCTAGCACCTGTAGCCCCTTCGCTGGCGCTAGCTCCCTTATAGGGCCAGCAGCCCACACAGGCTGCCTCCCGTTACACCACCAACTTCCTTGGATCTGGCACTGATCTGCAGGTGTCTCCCTGCCACCACAGCAGATTCCACTGCCTGCCTGTCCTCCTTCAAGTCCAGAGCTTTGGGATTCCAGCTGCAACAATGATGGCAAAAGCTAACTAGTGCCACAGAAATCACCCCAAGACAAAGAGGAGAAAAACTCACTTGAAATGGTCTTGCAGTGCTACATTGAAGTCAAAAGCATCCCCTCTGTCTACAAATCCAACACCGATAAATGCACGCCGCTCTGGGAAGCAAAGGAGAGCAAAAGTCAGGCTCAGTCACACATTAATAAGTCTCAGCCAACAGGTGAAAAGGAGGCAAATATCCTGGGTGGGTTTTGTTTTGGGGTATTCTCTAGCCCTGTAGTTCTATTGGGACCCCAAACCTCCAGAGGATAGCATGCTCGTAAGCAGATAGTGCAGACATGAGTCCTAGCAAAGCAAATGGTACTCACAAATGTACTAACTGCAATCACAGATTATCTGCTGGAGGACTGCTCTGCTCATGGAAAAAATCTGCTTTTCCTACCAGAGTGCTCTTTTGTTGTTGGGCCTGCTGCTAGAGGAGTAAGCTTTTCCTCTACAAACTATCAACATTAAATGGCCTGTTTATCCTAACTGTGGGTAGAAAAGCTGCCCTTCAAAGCACAGGCTTTCATGAACTCCCAACTCTACAAAAAACACATAAGCAAAAATCAAGCTTCCCCTTCATGCAGAGGGGGAAAGAGCAAGGAAAGGAAGGCTGTACTAAGAAACTTGTACTCTTTAAAGCAGACATCCAGACAGGCTTCCCTACACTATCGCATCAACACCTCATCTCTGATCTTGAGAGGAATACCTTCTCCAGGATCAAGTTTGCCCTTCACCTACAAGCAGAGAACACCAATCAAGAATGCTTTGAGTGATGTTAAAACTAGTAATTCATTTCACACAGGCCACTGTGAAACAATTTTTCATCACCGATTCTGACTTGGGCATGAAAGATTCCTCATCCTGGCACCAATCCCCCCTATTCGCCCACCCGTACTCCGTTCATTATCAGGCTACCCCTTTTCTCATATATTAACCCACCATTTCATTGACAACATGCAGTCATCTGCTCAACATTAGGAATTCTTCATATAGGTGAGAATAAAAATAAGAGCAAAACCAACGGAGGCTGGCTCGAGAAATGCATTCACCAAGACCTGCATGTTCCCAGAAAAGAGGAGTTCTGAACCCAGGTCATACCACTTTCATCTTCAATTCGAACCACAAAGTATCTGCTGGAATCTGTCACGCCTTCTACCACTATGCCAGGAAATTGGTCCACAGGAGCCTGCGCAAAAAGTTCACCTAAAAACAGGATTTTGTATAAGGCATGGAATTGTCTCACGATATCAAACAGTATGACTCAGAACAATAGTCCTTCTCCAGTCATCATCAGGCTTCAGAGAATGCAGGAGAAAGCACTTTACCAGTAGTGCTCCGGCAATTGGCTCTCTCCCTAGGTATTATACTGAGAAACTGGCAGAGTGGTTAGGATCATAATCCATAAACCCCTTTCTCTTGAGTAAGGGGTTTAAGAATCACACTCTTGAGCGACTATCCAGTGCCACGCAGGAGGTCTGTGATAGAACTGAGAATATACCCCACATCTTGGCATGTAATTATTAGACCATGTGTCCTCTTGTGCACTGAAATTTATGAAGTTTCTCCAGGCTCACAGATACCTGTTGTTTCCCTAGCTCCTCACCCCCCACCAAGACTGGACATTGATGCTTCTTCTATTGACTTTTTATTTAGGGTCCCCTTCTCCCCTGTAAAGCTAAGCATATGCATCTGCAGTGTCTCAACTTCATAAACGTATCCCACTCTCTCCTAGATTGCAAATTCCTCAGGGCAGGGACCTGTTTGTAATTAATGATTAAGTACCAGGTAAATTGCTGGTGCTATATAAATAAAATAATAAATGTTTCAGGCAGCCACAGAATTTTTCTAGGAGAAACCCTATGGTATCTGCTGTGCCAGTTCCTAAGGCTCCTGGACAGGTAAAGTGTCCTGCAGTCAGTGATGAACACAACCACATATCTGGGATCCTTCAGGATCCAGAACTGGGCCTGTGTCTCTACTACCATTCCTGACCACTGCTACATTCACAAGACTAGCAGCTCTCTGCAGCAGGCATGTTGCAAAGGCACTACTCCCTGGAAGCAGCTTACTGGAGTAAATGAAGAGAGAGGGGACCCTACATTTAAGAACCAGGTGAATGCTAGGTTTCTGCCCTTTTACCTGAATTCTTATCCTCCAGCTTAATATAAGCCATCTTCCCCTTGGACGTTATTCGCAGTCGGCCGCTCCATGCTGGCTGGTCCAGCTGCCACTCTGCAGCTCTGTAGGAAGAAACAACTATGAACGATCATCCAAATCCTAGTCAACAAATGTAACCACTGCCATTTGATTATCAATTATTATTTCTCCTGCAGTGCTTAGATGCACCGATAAAGGAACAAAATCCTATTGTGGTGTTATTAACTGTATTGCATCAATACCCAGATATTGTGATCAGAGTCTCATTGGACAATGGGATGTAGGGAATTCTGCAACCTGTTCAACACAGGCAAACCTGTTAAAGATATAACAGGCATATGAAAACAAATAAACGGAGATGGGAGGAGCAGGGTGGTGCCAATAAAGCAGAAAAGTCATTCTGCAATAAGCAAAGGCCTCAGTTTGCTACTACACCAAGCTTCTATTTTAATATATACATTTGCTTTTAAAAAATATTTTGGGCTAACTCATCCTACCACGCTTTTGCAGACTCCAGCCCCCAGTAATCCAACTCCACTTGTTTCCATCATGGGCTGCTTTGCACTTCACACCAGCAACTAGTGAAGGATCTCTAGCCTCATATTTTGAAGAGGATTTCATGGGCTCCCATCTATTCTCTAGCCTTGCAGGCAAGCCCCTCTCCTGGCTCACTCCTGTAGGACCCTATGTTCACTCTGTCACAACCAGGCTTTAGCTTCCTCAAGCCCCTTGTGCTTCAGACCCTCTCCTGGTGCTCTTCACAGTGCTCCCACTGCTTCAGGCCAACCTACCTGAGCCCTAGTAGAACTCCCCCATGATCCTCCTGGCTCCTGTTTTTTATACCGGGCACTGCCCTCTCCCGCCATGTCCAGCTCCCTGAGTCAGTCACTTTCCCAATTGGTATATTAGCCATTTGGCTTTTTAAAGGTGCAGCTACATTCCTGCTGCTCAGGAGGGCTGCAAGGACTTACCCGCAGCCTTCCTTATGGGCCTGACCCTGCAACAACTTTAGGTCCCGTTATACCATCTGCATCCTACCCCCTGTAATTCTTTCCCTGAACCAAGACCTCAGCTGCATGGTTTCTACTTGAAGACAGTCGTGCTATTCATGGCCACCTGATATCCTGATGCGGCTTATCTCTATGTGCTACAAGCAACACAATACAAGCTTGTCCTGCAAAGTTGGTTTTGATACAAATCCTTTGAGGGGAGAGGAGGAGAAGAAGGCAGAACTGACTAATAGCTAAAACCAAGGACTGACAGCCAGGACTTTAGTTCTTTTATTAGCTCTGTCCCAGTCAAAGCATGAAAACATGTGAATGTCACTCCATCAGTGTGCCTCAAGCTTCTCCATCTAACACTGCACAGGAGTGTTAAAAGACTTGCTTGTCAAGAGCTTGAGGAGCAATGCATGAAATGTGGTATGAATCCCCAACATGTATCAGGAAGCAAGTAACTGATGAAGCACACCCTGTAGTCTGTGAACAGACCTATTTGACAACAGAGTTCATCTGATCCCAACTGTTACTTCTTGGATTTAAGCATAACATAGGAAAATGTTTTGCAGAGAGTGTTTTTCCATCTCTCTCTGCAATTGCTGTTCAGCTATAACCCATCTTCCACTCATGCATGATCATTTAAATCTTCTTGTCCTGTATCTAACAATTGTATGCAGGGCATGAAATTTCAGGACCAACTCTGGGAGCCCAAAAGAATTCAGTCAGACTTTATCCTGATATTAAACCGTTCTTGCCCCACTGCACCCCTAACCAGTTGCCAGTCTGTGTTTTGTGGGTACCAGTGGCTTCCAGGCACCTGCAGATTTCATGCCCTGATCGTATGAACTGACCCTCACTCCACAAAGAGAGAGGGCACATGACAGCCCAATAATACCAGAGTTGCAAGTAGGCTCAATTCCAGAAAGCAAGGATTACAAAATGCAACAAACTTCAACTCAACTGTTGCTTGATCTGCCTCCTAGAAGCAGCTCAATACATGGCTTTGTTCTCCACTGTACTAACTGGAGATTTCTGCACTCTAAACCAAAGCTATGTAGGTACCTTTTGCTTTCCTTCAACCTTATCACCCATTTATTCGGTTTTATTAATCTGTCTCAAAAAGCTACTGCTATACAGGATTAACATAGCACACTGAGCTCTTGACAACTAGTCTTCTTGATTCAAATTCCCATTAAACTAGTTTACAACAGACACAAGAGGACTGAGTCCAGTTTAACTTTCCCTTTAAACTGGATTAGCTAGGATGGTTATGCAGACAACATAAGCCTGGACTGGTACAGTGGAGACTGATTTAGGGCACAATCTTGTGGCTGTTTAGCACCAACACAAGTCCTGTTGAGCGTGGAGGATTAGTGTTGGTACTAAGCAAATGGAGAACACACTATTAGAGAGTCTGTGGGCACATTCTCACAAAATTCTGTGGGAAGGAAGAATGGCAGAACCTGTTTCCTCCACATTTTTTTTTTTAAACTAGTTCACAAGATACCTTGTTTCTGATTCTCCCGGTGCAATTCTTGTAATATTAAGTTCCTCCAGGAAGAGGAACTTCCTGTGAGAAGAGATGCTTCCTATTTAAGTCCATCTCACAAGAAAAAGTGCCCCGCAATGCACCACACACACAAAAAAAGCATTACGGAGTTGCTAGCGTTAGCTGTGACAATACACAGTGAGAAAGTTGCAGCAGACAATCAGCTTTTGAAAAACAATAAGGTGAGGTAGTTCTCTCTGAAAGAAATTAAAAATGCAAAAAGACTCGTGTGAATGCATACAGCAAGCATGCTAAATTATTTGGACTCGTTTCCGAGGGGCATCCTGATTGATGAGACACCCAGATACCCACCCAGAAACCATTACACCTAAACTTGTTATACCAGTGCCACACTGTGGATAACCACCACTGTTGAGCAGTATAAGCAAGCACCATGTATAAACACATGGAGGTCTGTTCTTTAAACCAGTTTAGTTAAACTCACACAAGCCATAGTGAAACAAATCCTGGAGTATCACAGCACTGACGGGCAGAATGATTCCGAGAGCTTAAATTCCACAATACCGGGGGAAAGAGCAGCTTCAGGAGTCTTGCAGGTGCATTAAAGTCACTTAAACCATTTAGAGGCAGTGTAGCCTAGAGGAGAAGGCACTGGACTTTAAATCATTTACTTTCACATTGCATGGCTCATCCGCTTACACTGTAAGCTCTCTACATCAGTGAAAGTTCGTCATGTCTCTCATTCTGTGCGTCTCGATACCGTGCCAGGCACATTTTATAAACAACCAAAGAGCTCAATTCTGCTTGAAGTTGTGCTGCACCCCACAAGTCAGGCTTCTCCCTACGGCAGAGAGCTCCTAGGCTGGGGACGGGCACTTTATTAAGGGAGGGTACGATGCCTATAAAGAGGGGTCAGGGAAAGTGCACTCTCCCGAGGGGAGTAACATTTTCCGGAGGGAAGGGAATCTCTCCACGGGGTCTCAGAGAAGAGGGCTTATAAAGCGGTTCTCCAGAAGGGGAGGAAAGGCACTCTCTCTGGGATGAGGGAGGGCGCTCTCTGCAAGAGGGCGAGGCCCTGCCTCTGAGGAGGAGAGGGGGCGCCTCAGGGAGAACAGGTGTTTCCCTGAAGGGTGCACAGGTTTTGCGGGGGGTCTCTGAGCAGGGAAGGGGCACTCGCTGGGGGGGGGCTGGAGCCGCTCCACGCACCTGTACCCGCGGTTGGAGGCCCGCGGCGGTACACGGTATACGTGCACCTCTGGCTTCACACACAACACCGACTCGTACTCGCCGTCCGCCATTGCTGTCGCTGCCGGGTGAACCCGGAAATTTGCCACCCCTCACCACAGCGCATGCGGGCAATGGAGGGCTACTACCTTGTAAACAACGTTCTTCGAAAGGGCTCCGTACAGTCTCACAACTGGGTTGGGCATGCGCATGCCCTTCACACGTCCACCAATCCCTAGCCATATGCAAAGTTTACCATGTGACCTCCCAGCGCGTATAAGGCACTCCCGTCAACTGTCAGTTCCTTCCAACCCCGCATTTGGCTGTGGGGGTGTTGTGAGACTATTCGGAGCCCTCTCGAAGAACAGAGGGTTGCTACCTTGTAAACAAGGTTCTTCGAGAGGGCTCCGACCATTCTCACAAATGGGTTTGCGCTTGCGCGCCCTTCTCCTATCGGAATTTACCAAGCTGAAAGCTGAAACGCGTGACGTCTACACGCCCCACACTATATAAGGCACACTCCCAGCCAATGCCACAGTTCCTTCCAA
>QEPC01015657.1:317763-335537 GCA_003113815.1 Sphenodon punctatus
GAGTTGGAGAGAGACACATTAAAGGAGCGGTCAGAGACGTAGGAGGAGAACCAGTTATGGACAGAGCCACAAAAGCCAAGGGAGTGAAGGGAATCCAGCATGAGTGAGTGGTCAACAGTATCGAAGGCAGCAGAGAGATCAAGGAGGACAAGAATGGAATAGAGATGTTTAGATTTAGCCACCAGAAGATCGTTGGTGATCTTAGCGAGAGCAGAATGAAGAGGGTGGAAGCCAGATTGGAGGGGGTCGAGGGAGGAGTTGGAGGATAGGAAGTCAAGGCAGCGGGAGTAGACAACACGTTCAAGCAGCTTGGAAGCAAAAGGAACGAGTGAGACAGGACGATAGCTAGACGGGTCAGAGGGATCAAGAGTGGACTTGGCAACAGAGTCGATGTAAGGTTTAAAGGAGAGGTGAGTATTGAAGACGAATCCCAAGCTACGGGCTTGGGGAACAGGACGGATGGTGACACCATCAATAAGGATGGACAGAGAAAATGGGGAGGGAGAAAAGATAAGGAGTTCAGTCTTAGCCATGTTGAGCTTGAGCTGGCGTCGGGACATCCAGGCGGAGATATCAGAGAGACAGTTGATGAGGCGAGCTTGGATAGAAGGGGAAAGAGAGGGGGTGGAGAGATAGAGTTGAGTGTCGTCAGCGTAAAGGTGATATCGGAAGCCGTGGGAGGCAATGAGTTTGCCCAGGGGCAGGGTGTAGATAGAGAAGAGAAGGGGGCCTATCACACTAGCAATACTCCAGCAAGAGAGAGGCAAAGATCTCATGCTAGCAGAAGTATATGAAACTACCATAAGGGCCTGAAAAGGTGAACCAGGGAAGAGTTTTAAAACATTTTTTCACCACAGAAATTAAATCTCCATTGTCCAAGGCTGTCTGATGTGGGGAAGTCGTGTAATAATTCCAAAACAATTGTGGCTAAAATTTTGGATGAACTGCACGTGGGACATCTGGACATAGTCAAAATGAAGACACTAGCCAGGGGATTTGTGTGGTGGCCTGGTATTGATGGACAGTTTGAAAAATTAGCCAAGGATTGCTCTGGCTGTCAACAAATGCAAAGCATGCCTGGACTGGCACCACTTCATCCATGGAACTGGCCAACGGCTCCCTGGGAACATATTCACCTGGATTTTGCAGGCCCATTTTTAGGTACCATTTTTTAGTGGTGGTGGATGGATATTCCAAGTGGCCAGAGGTGTTGTCATCCACAACTTCAGCAAGCACTATACAAGTTCTCCGAAGCCTTTTTGCTCAAACAGGGTTGCCTGTACAAGCTGTAACAGACAATGGCCCTCAGTTTGTATCAGCAAAATTCCAAACCTTCATGAAACAGAATGGTATCAAGCATGTGACGTCTGCATCATACCATCCTGCTACAAATGGATTGGCAGAACGCTTTATCCAAACTATGAAGCATGCCCTAAGAGCTGCAGATGGGCAGCCAGAATCTTTATCAGTGAAACTTGCAAGTTTTCTTTTAGCATACAGGAATGCTGTACATGTGACAACCAATCAAACACCTGCCACTTTGTTTTTGGGACACAATCTTAGATCTCAACTGGATTTACTGAAACCTGACCTGTGGAGGAATGTGATTAATAAGCAGATGGATCAAGTAAAGAACCGTGATCAATCTGTACTCAGAGAACTACAGGTAGGCCAACGTGTCCCTGTTCGAACATACAGAGGAGACCAAAAGTGGACGCCAGGCACAATTAAAACAGTGAAAGGATCATATTCTTATGAAGTCAGTGTGGCGTCTGGGGTAACCTGGCACCGCCACATTGAACAGATATGGAAATTACCCTCTTAAAAAAGCTATTCATGTCTACCAATACCCGAAGTGGCAGATCCAACCGATGAACCCAAACTGATGAGAACAGCAAGCCCACCAGTGCCTGACATTGGGGGGCAAGAAATTGAGCAATCATCTGATGTATCCCTGATTCCATCATCTGAAACATCTGTAAAAGTAACCTTTCCAGAATCTGAAAGATGCTATCCTGTCCATGTGAGGAGACCCCTTGACAAGCTAAACTTGTAACTGACAAACAGCCAGTTGATAAGTATAGTGAGATCGGCACTGGTCCTCATTACAATTGCTGTTACTATTCTTATATTATTGAATGTCTGCTGTGGGGGGAGGGGGGGGAGGAATGTAGTGTATGTTATTCCATGTAGAGCCCTCTAGAGGGCTCCACTCTGTTTCTGTGTTCTAAGTTAGTTCCAGCCAGTCAGCCAGCAAGCAATGTCTGCCTAATAAAGTATTACTTACTTCAGGGCTGTATCTACTTCTTGAGTCCTTAGCTAGAACCCACAGACATCACAGATGTGATTGTGGATGAAGGTGTAATTTCTATAAATCTTAGGATTGAGCACCCCTTTGCGAATCCCCTAATAAAACATTGGAGAAATTTGCAGAGGAAGTTGAAAGACAAACCACAAGCTTCTCCTTTCTTGCCAATACAGAGAATTTGTGTTCGGGAGAGAGAGATTGCTCCCAAGTTAATAAAACAGTTGCAAAAGAAGGGGATCAACAAGGTGTACCAATTATTTAATAAAGGAAAAAATTAAGTCCCTTTAGGTATTGGAAACAGAAATATAGGACAAAATTGGTATCTTTCAGTATTTACAGTTGAAGAGTGTGTTCTTGACCCCAGGGCTGACTAATAGCTTTAGTAGAGAACCTAAAGGGATTGAAACAGCTCTATTAAACCTGACAGTGTCACAGGGAAAATTATCCCGTATCTATAGAGAACTAAAATTTGTATACCCAACACAACATACTTATATCACTAAACAGGAAAAAGAATTAAATTAAAAAATCACAGAAAGTGAAATTAAAATGATGTGGAGACATATGCATTACTGTACTTCTGCGCTAGAAGTTATAGACACACAACTAAAAACAACCACCAGATACCATATGACGTCTTCACAACTAAAATATGGGGGAAAGCATGGTAATGGACTGTGCTGGAAGGGCTGTGGCCAACAGGGTACTCTTGTGCACTGCCTGTGGAGATGTGTATATGGATTATGTGCAAAAATTTTGGAGACAAGTATGGACTTTCCTGAACAAGGTCAATGGATCCTTAGTGCCCTTTAAACCTGAAATAGCCCTACCTGAAGTATACCCGGCAAGTGCAGCACTTAAACTACACCAGGACTCCTGCAAAATCCTATGTCTTGCAGCAGTTAATATACATTGCCAGACACTGGAAAACTGAGGGACCCTTGCCATTTGCAAGAATGAACAAGCTGCATATGGTACCTGTTCACCATGGAAAAGTTTATGGCAGAACTAAAAAACAAAACCAAGGACTTAGAAGCAACATGGTATACAATCATCTGAGCAATCGAACAAGAAGAATTTCTCCAGAATGATAAAACAATATTTGATCGCCTTTTGAGTCAAGTGCATGATAGTTGATTTAGCCATTGATGTACTACCTTGCATTGTAGTTATGAGATGTTTAACAATTTGTACTGTATAATTTTTTTTTCTTCCAAAGAAAATAATAAAATACTTATTCGAAAAAGACTGCTAGTAGTTCATCATGAGTATCATATATCCCAAATCAGCCTGAACAGATGGTTAATGGTGAAAGAGACTCATCAATTCTATGTCCTTCTTCCTTGTCTGAAACAGTTGGAACGAACACAAGCAGCTGAAAGTCAGCTAATTTAGATTTTATCTATTTAATTCTTTTTTTTTTCTCTTTTTTTTTTTACTGCTGTCTGAGGGTCGTCTTATTGCCTGTGCTACCAAGAAGTACAACTGGCATCTTTGTCACTACTGAGGAGGGTGTAAAAGGAAAGGGAGCTGCTTAGTGGGCAGCTTTGTTATTAACTCCTGCCCTGTCTAAGGGGCCTGTTGCCTGTGCTGTCGAGAGGCACAGCTGGCATCACTGAAACCACAAAGGGAGCTGCTTTGTCACAGCTTTATTATTAACCCCCTGCCCTGTCTAAGGGGCTTCTTGCCTGTGCTGTCGAGAGGCTTCCTCCCTGTCAGCACTGAGGAGCAGAGAGGCTGTCAGCTGCAGCCTGCATGTCGGGAGCTGCAGCCCGTCGACCAACTGCCCGATGTCGGGAGCCTTGGCTAGGAGAGAGGCTGAGTCAGCAGCAGCGGGGTTGACTGACTGTCATTGCCTCACTCTAACGGCGGCAGCTGCAACCCCTCAGAGCAAAGGAGCCTCTTGTTTGTTATTTTAACTGAGGCAGAGATGGTCAGAGTGCAGAAAAACTGACAGCAGCTGCATGAGTCCCCCTCCCCTCCAGTTCATGCTGCTCTGCTGCTGTTGTCAGTTGTTCTTCTTCGAGAGACTCCTCCCATTCTCACAAATGGGTTACACTTGTGTGCCCTTCTCTTACTGGCATATACCAAGCTCACTAGTTTGAAAAACCATGTGACGGTCTCGAGACCCCACTGTATATAAGGTACCTTCCCGCCCAAACCCAACAGTTCCTTCCAACCGCTTTTGCGGCTTACTGACTTATACTTAGCTCACTATTTCCTTAGTCAATACGTCTGCTGTTAAACACAACTTTAAGCAGTGCTTCTCATGCGGTCGTAAGATGCAACCAAGGGCCCGCATGGGCAATGCCTCTTGTGCCTCGGGATGGCAGTAGTAAGGGGGACACTAGACATCAAACAGATCGTTATCAGTTTGACAGGTCATGTGGGGTCCTACATCAGCGGAAATCCCACCTTGGGACGGAAGTGACGTGGGTAAGCGGAAGGGGATAATGCTTCTGGGTCAGGGAGGCGGGAACCAAAAGGTTCCCACCCCTTGAACCCAGAAGGTCCTTATGCTTGACTTTGGGGGCTCTGCTTGTGGGTCAGGGTGGCTGGAACCAAAGCCTCCCTGAATCCACAAGGTCCTTTGAAGAGGGCCATGTAATGCCTCTATGAACTCAGGAGAGTGAGATGGACCAGTAGGCATGGGTTTTGTGAGGATCGGAGCAACCTTATGATGTGGGGTTCGGGGTAGGGTGAATTGCAGCTATTGGGTCATGTAACCCCTCTACGAGCTCAGCTGACTGAGCTGAACCATTCAGCATAGATTTCATCATCCTAGCCCACTCCGACTTGGAGAACATTGAGCCCAATGGGGTGGGATTTCCGGGGTAGAATGAGTTGCAGAAAGAGGGTCATGTGAGGGTTTAAATGACTCAGGAGTGTGAGCTGAACCAATCGGCAAAGTATCATACAAGCCACATTCAAATAATATATGTTGCATTGTCTCCGTGATTATATTATCATATGAACATCTCCTGTCTCCAAAAGGTACCCCTTCAAACCTCCCCTCCAGAACTCTGGAGGGTAGTGCATTAAACCTTGCTGATAAATAATGTAATACCAGTCCTCATGCAACACAATTTCTTTCCTCCAAAAATGGCAGCTAAATCAGTAGGTTGCCTGCTCTATGCACATGACCTAGCAGTTTTATCACAGACACGGGTTGGATCAATAAGACAATTAAAAGTATTTTCAACTTACTGTAACAACAACAAGCTGGAAATTAATTATACTAAATCACAAATTGTTATCTTCTCTAATAGCTGCAAGATATACAATTGGGAACTCGATGGGCAAAAAGCGCGGCAGATTAGAGCCTTCAAATATTTAGGAATAAGTTTCCAGGCGAATGGGCAGTCGGGTGAGCAGCTCTCAAAAGTTAAACTAGTAGCTAAATCAGAATACCAAACCATATCGAGATTTTTTGCTGGAATGGGATGAGATAAAATCGACCTTGCTATCAACGTGCTTGATTGCAAGGTTAGAGCTAGTGCTTTATATGGGGCAGATTTGTGGGCTCCCAGACCAATTTTCTGCAAAGATTATTGAAAGCTTCAAATAGCACCCCTGCTGCAGCATTAAGGCTAGAGACAGGACAAAGAGGGTGGCAGAATATTGCAAAAGAACTTACCTTAAAACTCTGGATTAGACTGAAAAGGTTGTCTAGCTCAGGGCTGATAAACTTTCTGTTTGAAGATATTTACCAGGATAAATGGTGCAAAGCCGTGGTCAAGTACATGCAAGATCTTGGCCTGTCTTTGGAGTATTTAGAAATGAAAGACGGACCCCAGGCAAGCTAGAACTGAGATTCTTACAAAATTGAGGGATATAAATAGGCAGGATGAGTTGGCCAGGGTGGATAGTTCTAGGCACATGCAGGGGTATTATCTATGGGCCCCGGAAATTGGGGAAATGGCAACTTATTTGAGGTCATCTCTTACATTTCGTGAAAAGTTTATATTTTTATCAACACCCTTCCCCTAAAAGGAATACTGGGTGGGGACAGTTTAGACAGTCTCCACACAAGACGCAGTTGGGAGTTGTCTCATTGAGTTCAATAGGACTGGTGGGGCAGACCCACTCTCTACTTAATCAAAGGAAGCCTGAAAGATTCAACCAACCCCTGCAAGGAACGTATCAGCCCCAGCCAGCTCCAATTCATGGCAAATGTAGCTATAAGGACACTATTTTTTCTTTAAAATGACCTAAAAATCTCTTTTTTGCACATAGACTGTACAGAAAACAGTCTATGTGCATCTAAATCATGTTTGATCATTTTGTTACATTTTGTAGCATTTAATAGTTTCAGAAAAACATAAAAGTCGGTTTTAAATAAAATAACAGATCTGTGTAATACAGTACAACATCTGTAGGTATGCATCGATGCTCAGTTTTCTTGTACACCCCTCTTTTTAAAAAAGGATTTAAACTGGCATTTTAAAATTATGGTCTACACAAATTCTAATATGCGATTATCCCCCTGCTTCATGAGAGCCTCCAACACAGTTTCTGGATCCTGGGAGGATTCAGCTTTACAGAATAGCAATAGAGTGAGGTTAAAAGTGTCCTGTGTCATACAAAGACAGTTGAAAGAATAGGCTAGCAGCATTTGAAAGTGAAAGATAGATTGCAAACATAGGTTATCACATATGAATTTAAGCTTTCTGTTCTTGTCTCCGCTGTCCAACGGACACAGTCGTGAGCCAATTGGGCTGGAGCATTAATAATGCAGCCTTCAGTGTCTGCATACAGCTTCTCCCTCCCTCAAGCAGTGTCTTAGAACCCCATAGATTGACACTCTCACTATACATCTCATGGCTGATTTTTGTTTCGAAGGGGCGACAATCAGATTTGCAGATTTTCAACCCAAGCTGCTTTTGCAGACTAATATGAGGATCCTGGTTTTAATCTTTCCTCTCAGGACAGAAACACTCCGAACCTTCTGATTGGGGTTTAACCTCTTCAGGGAGCAGTGTAGGGCCTTCAAACATGTCCTGGAACAGGATTTAAAAGCACTAATGAGCCAGCAGTCTTTTTTACATGGGTCTGTTTTGTGACATTACACCTCTAGACACACAAAGCCCCTTTTAATCCATCTAAAAATCTTTCTTACCTCAGAATTTTTATTTTTTATTTTTTTTTGTTTATATCGTTTTTTATTTTATCCTTCAACATGTTAACAATATTACATTTATTTTCCTGGTTCTTAAACATATACCGTTATATCACCCACCCCCCGTCCCCTCCCCCACCCATCAACTTCAGTGTTTATTGGCCGCTGCTCCATCTCTCCTCCTTCGCCCTTTTTTTTTTCCCCCCCGCTAGTGTCAGTTTGGTCACAGCAAAAAGTCAAATATGTAAGTACGCTGATCTTCTTCCGTACTTGGTTTCTGCATCCTTTCCAAGCATTGGAACCACTTGGCATTAAAGTCCTTTGTCTTGTCTTTCATGGTCGCCGTCGCTTTTTCCATGGAGAACAAGTACCACATATTGTTCATCCATGTTTGTGTGCCTGGTACTCGCTCCTCAATCCAGTATTGTAGTATTGCTTTGAGTGCTGCAGCTATCATTGTGGTGCAGATAGGTTTTTTGTTCTTCAATAGACTTACCTCAGAATTTTGAGTTGGGGTGGCTGTGCTGAGTGGGGGTATGCCTTCTTCTACCAACTCTAGGCTGTCCCCCCGGAACTCTGCACTCCCATATGGCTTTCTTCATCATGATGTGGCATGCTAAAAAGAATCTTAGCCAGAGTCCCGCTCTCACAATCATCCTCCGAACTGGAAATGTAGCATTTTCTGTATAACCGTCTCACTACCTCTGGAGGCTTAGTCAACTTCATAGGCCTCACAGGCATTGTATCAGCATGGAAAGCCATTTCAGTTTTTCCATGTAAGTGGTAGTGATTGACTCCCTGCTCTGTGTCAGAAAATAGCGGCCCCCTCTTTCATACCCCAGGGGCGGGACCACAGCTCCACAAACCTTTTCGATTGGTTGCGGGTGGCATGGTGAGCGGTTTGAGACCTCACATGACCCCCTTCGGCCAATTCCGACTGTGCACACCCCCTTTCACACCCCTAGGTCAGATCTCAGCAACAGGGCAGGTTAGACCAACGAAACATTTGCCAATTGGTTCAGCCTACACTCCTGAGTCATTTGAACCCCCACGTGACCCTATTTCTGCGACCCATCCTACCCTGGAAACCCCACCCCACTGGGCCAATTTTCTCTGAGGCGGAGTGGGCTAGGATGACGAAACCTATGCTGAATGGTTCAGCTCAGACAGCTGAGCTCGTAGATGAGTTACATGACCCAATAGCTGCAATTCACCCTACCCTGAACCCCGCACCATAAATTTGCTCTGATCCTCACAAAACCCATACCTATTGGTCCATCTCGCTCTCCTGAGTTCATAGAGGCATTACATGGCCCTCTTCAAAGGACCTTGTGGGTTCAGGGAGACTGGAACTTTTGGTTCCAGCCACCCTGACCCACAAGCAGAACCCCCAAAGTCAAGCGTAAGGACCTTGCGGGTTCAGGGGGGCCAGAACCTTCGGTTCCCGCCTCCCTGACCCAGAAGCATTACCCTCTTCTGTGTCACTTCTGCTTACCCACGTCACTTCCGTTCCAAGGCAGGACTTCCAGCCCAAGAGGACAGGACTTCCGCTGACATAGGACCCCATGTGACCTGTCAAACTGATAATCAGTTTGATGACTAGTGTCCCCCTTACTACTGACAGCTCATGACCCCAAAGACTGTCCGGAATGCCTCTGTCTCAAGCCTAAGACTCTGAGGGGAAAGGTTGCTCTGTTTACCAGCCCTTCTGTGTTAGCGGAAGGGGTGCCTGAGGGAAAGGGGATACCCCAAACCACGCACGCGCACCAACACAGTCCAACAACCATTTGCACCCTCCTTTCTCCTGCGGGGCCCCACACTACTCTGGTGGGAAAAAGGACCCCTCAGGTTAGTGGTTGGCCCAAGTGGTCTTAGCAGATGCAAGGCCTTATCATCATTGGGGTCAGGGAGCGAACGCAACCGTGAGTGGGACCCCCCACTCGCCACACCTTGCATCCTTAAGACTCTTCTCTCTTGCTCTGTGCTAGAAGGGGTCAGGTTCGTAATGTGGGGTAAGGTGGGGGTTAACCGGGGGCCACTTCCTAGGGGACGAAGGGGAGGATCACAGGACGCACTCACACCGACAGGGAAGATAGGGCTAGATAGGGAAGGTGCAGTTACTCACAGAAACTCCCACACTTCTCACTCGCACACCTCCTCTCCCTCACACCGCTCACTCACCTCTCACTCCTTGCTCAGCCACACCACACTCGCTCCTTCACTCACTCCACGCTCTCCTCTCTCGTTCCTTCTCTCTCTCTCTCTCTCTCTGTCAGACGCTTGGGGCCAGTCTCTCAGCGCTGCTGATCTTCGGCAGCGCTGTATTCTCCTTGGCGGTGTTATGTAGGGCTAGCCCCGCCCTTCCTGTCACGGAGCCTCGCCGAATGCCGCAACGCCGGGGCCCCGCCCCTGGAATCAGCTGCAGCTGTGTCTCCCAGCTTCGGGGCTTCAGCTTCCCGCCACGGGGTTTCTATTGTGGCTTGCCTGGGTTCGGTGTTCCCATTATGCCCCCCGCTACTGTCCTCACTAGTCATAGCCCTCTGGGCCTCCTTCTGTTGGCCCCCATACCTCTGTCTCTTTTTTCTGGACCCCCAGCGATGCCTCCATTGTCTCCTGGCCGTGACATTCTGAAGGCGTTCTAAGGTAAACAGAAAAGTACTAAAGACCCCAGGCAGCGTACACTAGCTGCATCCCCTTCTGTACCTAGCTTAGCGGCAGAGGATACCGCCCCTAAGCTAGGTACAGAATAATTTATTTGGTATTTATTTATTTTAGGTACAGAGAATTTGTTACTTACCACAAGTTTAAAATGCTGACACTTGATAATCTGAAGACCCACCTTAAGTGGAGTCAGTGGTATGTTGCCATTGATCTAAAAAAGATGCTTATTTTCACGCCTTCTCTAGGCAATTCTTTTGTTTTATCCACAACTCCATGCATTTTCAATTCTACTCACCATTTGGTCTTTCCTCGGTCTCTAGGGTCTTTACAAAGGTTATGGCCCCTGTCACAGCTTACCTTAGGAGGCAGGTCATTGCCATATTCCCCTACCTGGACGATTGGCTCTTGGTGGCTGATACACCAGCCTCCTTGAATGCCAATCTAAGCTTCACCCTGGATCTGTGTGTAAGATTGGGACTAATTATAAACATACAAAAGTCCCATCTCTCTCCCATTCAACGTATTGACAATATAGGAGCTATAATTGACTCAACCCAAGCAAAGGTTTTTGCCCCAGAAGATATGTCCAGGAATCTTTCCAGTTTGGTAAGGGCTGTAACTATATGTAGGCTTCAGGGAATTAGAACATTTCAGAGACTTCTAGGTCTCATGGCATCCACAACGACCACCGCCCCTTTCGCCAGGTTGTTTATGAGACATCTTCAACTGTGGTTCTTAAAGTTATTTAATCCTCTCGTGGATCCTCCCACGAAGAGACTTAGGATCACTAGGGAGATTTTAAATTCTCTCCTTATATGGTGTAACAGGGAGTTTGTTTTGGCTGGAATGTCTTTCATGCAACCTAACCCTACTCATTTTTTGACAACAGATGCGTCTATGACAGGATGGGGGGCTCACCTTCATGACCTCTCTATTACAGGGAGATGGAGCAAATGCCTGCGCCAATGCCACATCAACATTCTAGAGACCATAACTATTCTAAAATATCTAAAGGCATTCTATCATGTGCTGCAGGGCAGGGTCATTAGGATAGCCTGCGACAATACCATGACAGTCTGGTATATCAACAAGCAGGGAGGAACAAAGTCGGAAGAACTTTGTTGACTAGCTCAGACCATCTGGAATTTTGCTCGCAAACACAACATGACCCTCCAGGCGATTCACGTAGCCGGATCACAGAACTCGAGGGCGGACATACTCAGTCGCCTTCAGGAAGAGCATCATGAGTGGGAACTCTCTCGCTCGGTGTACCAGAATTTAATCTCCCTCTGGGAAGTACCCAGAATAGATCTGTTTGCCATGGCACAGAACACCAAGTGCAAACTTTTTTGTACCAGGGCAGCTCACGACCCACAATCGTTGTGTGATGCCTTTTCCCTAAAGTGGACTGCACAGTTGGGATACGCCTTTCCCCCAATTCCTCATGCCCAGGGTTTTAGAAGATTCACAGGGAAGGGGAGAATTTGATTCTTATTTCCCTGGGTTGGCTATGCCAAATTTGGTTCCATGACCTCCAGAGCCTGGCCCTAGCATCCCTCCTCTTGTCCCACCACATCCCAAATCTGTTATCCCTAGAGCAGGGGGAGATTCTCCATTCAGCGATAGCACGTCTAAACCTCTACGCATGGAGAACCCAGTCCTCCCCACTTCTGAATCCATAATACAAGCTAGATCTTGTACTTCAGAGTGATTTAAAACTCTCTACTAAGAAATCGTACAATTCTAAGTGGAAGAGATTCTCATATTGGTTAGCTGGAAAATCCTTCATAGCTGATCAATTGACCGTACACTTAGTCCTCCAATACTTGTTGGACCTTGCTGAGAAGGGCCTTGCTCGTTCTTCTGCAAGAGTGCACCTCTCAGCTACAGCACGACATGTATCCCTCCCTAATTCCCAATCCCTTTTTAGTCATCCCCTAGTAAAAAAGTTCCTTAAGGGACTTATTTTGTTTCCCCCTCACAAGCACCCTGTTTCTCAGTGGGATATCAACCTGGTGCTAGAGCAACTCACAGAGCACCCCTTTGAACCCGCAGAACATTCTGATTTGTTTCACTGAACCTTAAAGATGGCCTTTCTGGTTGCCATCACGTCCCTTCGGCAGGTGAGTGAAATTGCTGCTCTCTCGATTAAGGAACCTTACGTTTTAGTCTTCCCAAACAGAATAGAAATCTCTCTCCATTCCTCCTTTATCCCCAAAACAGTGTCCCCGTTTCATTTAGCTCAGAAGATTGTGCTTCCAGTCTTCCTCCCTCCACCACACGAATCAGACACGTTAGCTAGATTTCTTACTTTGGATGTGAAGAGAGCAGTACTCTTATTTAGATAAGACCCAGCATTGCAGACTCTCTGATAACTTGTTCCTCTCCCCTTCACAGACTGGGACAAAAGATTTCTTCCCAAACCATTTCTAAATGGTTGGTCCATTTGATTTCCTTTGCATATGAGCAGGTAAGGAGTTCACCCCCAACTTAAAGGCTCATTCACTTAGAGGTCTCGGTGCCTCTACAGCAGCATTCTGCGGCATCTCTCAAGAGATTTGCAGGGCTGCAACCTGGAGTTCCCCTGCATGCTTTTACTAAATATTATGCTCTTCATGTCTCCTCTGAATCAGACACCATTCTGGGAGTGTCTATACTGGGTTCTGTTTCAAAGTCTAACAACATGTTACTTATAACCTAAATATATAGAGAGAGAGGTGGAATGGATTTTTTATCAGGTTCATGCAATAAATTCACACTTTCTGCTTTGACAAATATGCTGCTTTATTCTGTAATGAAAATTCCCCCACCACCTTGTTTTAGGCTTGGTACTGTCCCATTTGTGAGACTGGGAGGAGCCACTCGAACAGAAGGTTGCTACCTTGCAAACAAGGTTCTTCGAGATGGCTCTAAACATTCTCACAAATACCCACCCTTCCGACCCTTTCTTCCTGCACGCTTAGGGTTGGAAGGAACTGTTGGGCTTGGGCGGGAAGGTACCTTATATACAGTGGGGGCTTGAGACTGTCACGTGGTTTTTCAAAAGAGCAAGCTTGGTATATGCTGGTAAGAAAAGGGTGCGCAAGTGCAAATCGATTTGTGAGAATGTTGTGGGCCATCTCAAAGAACCTGGTTTACAAGGTAACCTTCTGTTCTGCACTGCATGGGCTGTAGCTCTGCTTCTCGGTGCTGAAGCTTCACAGAGCAGTCAGGTTTTGCTGGGAGATAAGGTGTTTTTTTCTCAGAGGCAACAAGCCGTGGTGACAGCCGCAGCACTGGGAAGCCAGGGAGGCTGTCTTGGCACTGACCCTAAGAGCAGTCATGTTCCACCAGGAGAGAAGGCTGTGTCAGAGGCATTTGTTTCCTTGTTTAGCTGCCTCTCTGTTTGCGGGGTGTGTGTGTGTGTGTGTGTGTGCGCGTGCACGCACTAGAAGCTGTGAGAGGAAGCGAGCGGCCAGCAGGGCCCCTCTTCCTGTCAGCACTCTGTGCCCTCAGGACACAGCCCGAGCCACAACACAGGGGAGAATAAAGTAGCAGCAGGTCCATTTGCCTCACAATCCCCTCTTCCCTAGAGGATAATCATGCCTCTTTCCTGTCAGTGCTCTGGACTGAGACACAGATACTCATTACCGTTCACTTCACATAGAAATTACAGGCTCCAGCACTAGTATTCCTCCATTCAGTGTAATTTATTTGAAGCAAGTCAGGCAGTGGCTGCCTCAGTGAAGATACATTTACATCAAGGCTAGGTTCAGTCCTAACCAGCCGCGAAAGCGGTTGGAAGGAACTGACAGTTGACAGGGGAGTGCCTTATATAGGTTGGGAGGTCACATGGTAAAAAATTTGCACATGGCTAGGGATTGTCCAATGAGTGAAGGATGTGCGCATGCACAACCCAGTTATGAGAAGGTGAGGAGCCTCTCACTCTATGGCAGAGCTGCCAGGCTAGAAGGGACATTTCCTTACCTCAGAACTCTCTAGCAGGAGAGAGGTGGTTAGTGGTCCTCTCTCCCCAACCACACACAATCTCTTGTGCCCCACTGTGGCTGGGAAGTCTGGTTACACAGCTTTTGCTCATAGATGAATGTTAAGAAACAAAGCAGTCCCGCACCCTGCTCATAGCCCAGCCAGCCCAAATAAGATTTACAAGGCATTAGCCCCAGGTGGAGGAAGGCAGGCTCCACTGGCCTCTCCCAGAAGCAGGCAACACCCATGACCACCCAGCTCACCTCCGTACCTCCCAATTTCTATCTCTAGTCTGCAGTGGAGCAGGCCCATGCCTCCATCACCTCTTTAAGTAAAGTTGTATAGCAGAAGCCATGTCATTTCAAGGTTGAATTTGGCCAGTCCTTTTCCAGGCACTGGGCCGTGTTATGAACTTACATCAGGGGAAGGTTTGGAACCTCTCTCATTGAACCATTCCAGAGCAAGAAACCAGTTTCCTACTTGTAAAAGAGATAGCAAGTAATAAAAATGAATTACCGAAGAGGCAGTGGACGTGAACAAATTTAAATGGAGAAGGCATGAATAACTACACCCTACGATCCTGAAGGAATTGGATGAAGTCTCAGAACCAGTACTAATAGTCTTTGAAAGCTCACAGAACAGGCTAGGTCCTAGAGGGCTAGAGAAAATGGATGTATTTCTAAAAAAGGGAAGAGGGATGATCCAGGGAACTGTAGGCCAATATGCCCAATTTATGATAGGAAAGATTTTCAGATAAATTATAAATAATCCATTTGTGAGAACCTTGAGAAAAATGAAGTGTCAGCTAGTAGTCAGCATAGGTTTGTTAAGAACAAGTCATGCTAGTTTCCTTCGAGGGGATAGACTTAGACTCCATTCACACCTTCAGCTCCAGGCTGATCCGTGCATATTTTGGCTCTGGGAGAGAATCTGGAAGCCAAAACATGCGTGGGGTTTGGCCAGTGCAAAAGCCTCTTCCCAGTGCGGCTTTAACAGCTATTTGGCTATTATCTGGAAGATTACAGAGAAGGGAGCTCTGTACTTCCCCTGGTAATGCGGGGTGTGTGTGTGTGGGGGCTTCAAACCGGCCAAACCCTTTTTGCTTCTGGATTCTCTCCCAGAGCCAAAATACGTACGGGCTGGAGCTGAACGTGTGAATGTAGTCTTTGTTTGCAAAGAGACTGCAGTATATTTCGACTTTGAGAAGGTCTTTAACATGGTTCCACGTGACATTACACAAATAAGTGCACAAGTTGAAGAAGAGAGAACACTGTTTTTAAAAGTTTGAACACATTTATTTAAAATACAATTTATAAAATGTTCATCTGCATACTTAGGAGCACTTCCATGGCAAGGCAAGTGACCCTGCCCAAGGTCAGACACGGCCTAAGAACACACACACCAAAAAACCCTATAAACGTATTAGAACAAGAGCTCTAGCCCCTCTGCAAAGAGGGTGCATGACTTCTCCCAATACTGATTTCTGGACAGGGCAGCTGACCTATTGTCCATTGGGAAGAGAAGCCCAGCAGCAGGCGGCTCCAAGAATGCTACCCCCTGCCTGCAGGTTGAGAGCATCCTTACCGACCATAGTATAAGGGATGAAAAAGCTGGCAGATGGGGGCGGTGGTTACTTCCCCCATCATCTTCTATTATGATGTGATGTGGATGCCGAGGACCAGATTTTGTCCTATGTGCAAGTAGCAGGCCCCAAGCATACAAGATACTAGGTGGGAGGAAAGGATGCGGTTCTCCTCTAACATTGGCAAAACGCTAGATCAGGAGGCTTTCACCGTTAGCCGGCCAAAGTAAAGTAGTATTTAACGAGTTAAGGAAAGGCGTGGTGACTGCAACAGTTATTGCTAATCTCTTATCCTCTCCCCTACTCTTCTTGTCTTCTCGCTGGCATCAACAGGAAGTCTTTCCAGTACAAAAAGCTGCTGGAGCCTTGCACAGGAAGGTGCTCACCCCAAAATGTTAATTCATAAGATTCCAGCCTTTGAAAAAAATCACAAGGATTACAGCCCCACTATGGGTCCAGGAGGACATCTATACACTCGAGGCCACCTTTCTCGCATTACAGCAGAGGAAAAAGAAAGAGATACAAGGTAATCCTTTAACAAGAGAGCTCACTTGATTTAAGAAATCACACAGGAGGGTGGGATAGAAAGGAGGTGCAGTTAACAGATCAGCGTTCCATCTGGTTTGATCTTTTGTACACAGGTAGTTTATTTTACCATTTATTCGGTTGCAGTAGTTTGTCTCCGTACATGACGCCCATACCACCCCACTGTAGGCAGAGGCTGGGCACAGCTACTTCTGCTCAGGCAGGAGAGGCTAGGATCAGATGTCCACTCTTGAACACAGCAAAGAAACCATGGCCCATATTGCACCCGTACAGAAGACAGCCTCCAAACCCAACAATGTAGAAAGGCAGCTTCTGGAGAAAAACAAAACAAAACAGTGAAGCAAGCTAGCCCACTGCTACTTAAAAGGTGGAGGACAGGTCTCAACACCTCCATTGGCAGCAGCTAGAAGAAAATGAAAGTATGTCTGGCTCTACACCCCAAGGTTTGTCTAAAGCAGCTCAAAGCACCTCTTTCCAGCATGCCAGATGGATTTGTTCTGTTCCACTGGGAAGCAGCAAGTTAGCATTTATCTAATTCCTCCAGACAAAATCATAACACTAGGAGTAGGTCAATCTTGGGGCCTAGTATATGGGGTTAGGCAATGCAAGAGAGCAAACTGTATAGGCGGCATGGCAGACCATGGGAGCAGCCTGACTGGACAATGTCTGGCAACAACTCGTGGTGGCATCTGAAACTCTCCCAAACAGGACCAACATCCAGGAAGCCTACCTTGGACTATGCAAGGAATCAGTGGCCTAGCAGAAAGAAATTAACCACCAATGTTTTACAGAAACAGGGATTTCTCCCCACCTTTACTGTGTGGTTTGTTCCCAGGTTCCAGAAGCTGATGCACCAGGCACACCCTAACTGCTACTGGGCCAGCACAGGCTACTTCAGGGTTAAAACCTTGAGAGTGGTGGCTTGCCAGCTCCTAGCTATTCATCACCTATCTGGGCAGCCCAAGCTTTCCTGAACTCCCAGGCTCTTTGCCATGGATCAGTAAGAGTGCACCAGCACAGTCCAGAACAGAACTTTATTTCCTTCCCCTGTGCCGAAAGCAGCACAGTCAGGCAGTGGGAACATTCCCTTCTCCCCAAGTACAAGAGATGCATTTAAGTTTTTCCTCAAGCCAGCAAAGAACTAGCCAAGCTTAGGACAGGTGTAGGTCTTTTGGCTCCACTGGCTTCCAGGATCAAGGCAATTAGGGAGCCCAAGTGACCGAGCGTCCCTTTCCATTTTCTCAGCGCAGTGGAAACAGAATGAGAAGCTAAGTTTGTCAAATCCTAGCTGTTAATGTTGCGTTAAATTCACTGAAACTCTTTTCAGAACACTACCAACTACCTCTCTCAATTAAAACAAATTAAACAGCTAAAACCCTTCCCATGCACTCGGTTTGAAGATGATCCAACTTACAAAGGAAAAAAAAAAAAGGAAAGACACCCCCTTTTTGGAACAGAACTTGCTCTTAAGTGATACAGACAACATGCACATTTGGGGAAGCTTCCTGTTTCACTTCAAAATCCCAGAATCGTGAGGACGCTAAACATTATTGCTGGCGCTAGCTTTCACTGGCATGGCACACGCGGCTCTC
>QEPC01015657.1:335637-348319 GCA_003113815.1 Sphenodon punctatus
GAGAGCCGCGTGTGCCATGCCAGTGAAAGCTAGCGCCAGCAATAATGTTTAGCGTCCTCACGATTCTGGGATTTTGAAGTGAAACAGGAAGCTTCCCCAAATGTGCATGTTGTCTGTATCACTTAAGAGCAAGTTCTGTTCCAAAAAGGGGGTGTCTTTCCTTTTTTTTTTTTCCTTTGTAAGTTGGATCATCTTCAAACCGAGTGCATGGGAAGGGTTTTAGCTGTTTAATTTGTTTTAATTGAGAGAGGTAGTTGGTAGTGTTCTGAAAAGAGTTTCAGTGAATTTAACGCAACATTAACAGCTAGGATTTGACAAACTTAGCTTCTCATTCTGTTTCCACTGCGCTGAGAAAATGGAAAGGGACGCTCGGTCACTTGGGCTCCCTAATTGCCTTGATCCTGGAAGCCAGTGGAGCCAAAAGACCTACACCTGTCCTAAGCTTGGCTAGTTCTTTGCTGGCTTGAGGAAAAACTTAAATGCATCTCTTGTACTTGGGGAGAAGGGAATGTTCCCACTGCCTGACTGTGCTGCTTTCGGCACAGGGGAAGGAAATAAAGTTCTGTTCTGGACTGTGCTGGTGCACTCTTACTGATCCATGGCAAAGAGCCTGGGAGTTCAGGAAAGCTTGGGCTGCCCAGATAGGTGATGAATAGCTAGGAGCTGGCAAGCCACCACTCTCAAGGTTTTAACCCTGAAGTAGCCTGTGCTGGCCCAGTAGCAGTTAGGGTGTGCCTGGTGCATCAGCTTCTGGAACCTGGGAACAAACCACACAGTAAAGGTGGGGAGAAATCCCTGTTTCTGTAAAACATTGGTGGTTAATTTCTTTCTGCTAGGCCACTGATTCCTTGCATAGTCCAAGGTAGGCTTCCTGGATGTTGGTCCTGTTTGGGAGAGTTTCAGATGCCACCACGAGTTGTTGCCAGACATTGTCCAGTCAGGCTGCTCCCATGGTCTGCCATGCCGCCTATACAGTTTGCTCTCTTGCATTGCCTAACCCCATATACTAGGCCCCAAGATTGACCTACTCCTAGTGTTATGATTTTGTCTGGAGGAATTAGATAAATGCTAACTTGCTGCTTCCCAGTGGAACAGAACAAATCCATCTGGCATGCTGGAAAGAGGTGCTTTGAGCTGCTTTAGACAAACCTTGGGGTGTAGAGCCAGACATACTTTCATTTTCTTCTAGCTGCTGCCAATGGAGGTGTTGAGACCTGTCCTCCACCTTTTAAGTAGCAGTGGGCTAGCTTGCTTCACTGTTTTGTTTTGTTTTTCTCCAGAAGCTGCCTTTCTACATTGTTGGGTTTGGAGGCTGTCTTCTGTACGGGTGCAATATGGGCCATGGTTTCTTTGCTGTGTTCAAGAGTGGACATCTGATCCTAGCCTCTCCTGCCTGAGCAGAAGTAGCTGTGCCCAGCCTCTGCCTACAGTGGGGTGGTATGGGCGTCATGTACGGAGACAAACTACTGCAACCGAATAAATGGTAAAATAAACTACCTGTGTACAAAAGATCAAACCAGATGGAACGCTGATCTGTTAACTGCACCTCCTTTCTATCCCACCCTCCTGTGTGATTTCTTAAATCAAGTGAGCTCTCTTGTTAAAGGATTACCTTGTATCTCTTTCTTTTTCCTCTGCTGTAATGCGAGAAAGGTGGCCTCGAGTGTATAGATGTCCTCCTGGACCCATAGTGGGGCTGTAATCCTTGTGATTTTTTTCAAAGGCTGGAATCTTATGAATTAACATTTTGGGGTGAGCACCTTCCTGTGCAAGGCTCCAGCAGCTTTTTGTACTGGAAAGACTTCCTGTTGATGCCAGCGAGAAGACAAGAAGAGTAGGGGAGAGGATAAGAGATTAGCAATAACTGTTGCAGTCACCACGCCTTTCCTTAACTCGTTAAATACTACTTTACTTTGGCCGGCTAACGGTGAAAGCCTCCTGATCTAGCGTTTTGCCAATGTTAGAGGAGAACCGCATCCTTTCCTCCCACCTAGTATCTTGTATGCTTGGGGCCTGCTACTTGCACATAGGACAAAATCTGGTCCTCGGCATCCACATCACATCATAATAGAAGATGATGGGGGAAGTAACCACCGCCCCCATCTGCCAGCTTTTTCATCCCTTATACTATGGTCGGTAAGGATGCTCTCAACCTGCAGGCAGGGGGTAGCATTCTTGGAGCCGCCTGCTGCTGGGCTTCTCTTCCCAATGGACAATAGGTCAGCTGCCCTGTCCAGAAATCAGTATTGGGAGAAGTCATGCACCCTCTTTGCAGAGGGGCTAGAGCTCTTGTTCTAATACGTTTATAGGGTTTTTTGGTGTGTGTGTTCTTAGGCCGTGTCTGACCTTGGGCAGGGTCACTTGCCTTGCCATGGAAGTGCTCCTAAGTATGCAGATGAACATTTTATAAATTGTATTTTAAATAAATGTGTTCAAACTTTTAAAAACAGTGTTCTCTCTTCTTCAACTTGTGCACTTATTTGTGTAATGTCACGTGGAACCATGTTAAAGACCTTCTCAAAGTCGAAATATACTGCAGTCTCTTTGCAAACAAAGACTACATTCACACGTTCAGCTCCAGCCCGTACGTATTTTGGCTCTGGGAGAGAATCCAGAAGCAAAAAGGGTTTGGCCGGTTTGAAGCCCCCACACACACACACCCCGCATTACCAGGGGAAGTACAGAGCTCCCTTCTCTGTAATCTTCCAGATAATAGCCAAATAGCTGTTAAAGCCGCACTGGGAAGAGGCTTTTGCACTGGCCAAACCCCACGCATGTTTTGGCTTCCAGATTCTCTCCCAGAGCCAAAATATGCACGGATCAGCCTGGAGCTGAAGGTGTGAATGGAGTCTAAGTCTATCCCCTCGAAGGAAACTAGCATGACTTGTTCTTAACAAACCTATGCTGACTACTAGCTGACACTTCATTTTTCTCAAGGTTCTCACAAATGGATTATTTATAATTTATCTGAAAATCTTTCCTATCATAAATTGGGCATATTGGCCTACAGTTCCCTGGATCATCCCTCTTCCCTTTTTTAGAAATACATCCATTTTCTCTAGCCCTCTAGGACCTAGCCTGTTCTGTGAGCTTTCAAAGACTATTAGTACTGGTTCTGAGACTTCATCCAATTCCTTCAGGATCGTAGGGTGTAGTTATTCATGCCTTCTCCATTTAAATTTGTTCACGTCCACTGCCTCTTCGGTAATTCATTTTTATTACTTGCTATCTCTTTTACAAGTAGGAAACTGGTTTCTTGCTCTGGAATGGTTCAATGAGAGAGGTTCCAAACCTTCCCCTGATGTAAGTTCATAACACGGCCCAGTGCCTGGAAAAGGACTGGCCAAATTCAACCTTGAAATGACATGGCTTCTGCTATACAACTTTACTTAAAGAGGTGATGGAGGCATGGGCCTGCTCCACTGCAGACTAGAGATAGAAATTGGGAGGTACGGAGGTGAGCTGGGTGGTCATGGGTGTTGCCTGCTTCTGGGAGAGGCCAGTGGAGCCTGCCTTCCTCCACCTGGGGCTAATGCCTTGTAAATCTTATTTGGGCTGGCTGGGCTATGAGCAGGGTGCGGGACTGCTTTGTTTCTTAACATTCATCTATGAGCAAAAGCTGTGTAACCAGACTTCCCAGCCACAGTGGGGCACAAGAGATTGTGTGTGGTTGGGGAGAGAGGACCACTAACCACCTCTCTCCTGCTAGAGAGTTCTGAGGTAAGGAAATGTCCCTTCTAGCCTGGCAGCTCTGCCATAGAGTGAGAGGCTCCTCACCTTCTCATAACTGGGTTGTGCATGCGCACATCCTTCACTCATTGGACAATCCCTAGCCATGTGCAAATTTTTTACCATGTGACCTCCCAACCTATATAAGGCACTCCCCTGTCAACTGTCAGTTCCTTCCAACCGCTTTCGCGGCTGGTTAGGACTGAACCTAGCCTTGATGTAAATGTATCTTCACTGAGGCAGCCACTGCCTGACTTGCTTCAAATAAATTACACTGAATGGAGGAATACTAGTGCTGGAGCCTGTAATTTCTATGTGAAGTGAACGGTAATGAGTATCTGTGTCTCAGTCCAGAGCACTGACAGGAAAGAGGCATGATTATCCTCTAGGGAAGAGGGGATTGTGAGGCAAATGGACCTGCTGCTACTTTATTCTCCCCTGTGTTGTGGCTCGGGCTGTGTCCTGAGGGCACAGAGTGCTGACAGGAAGAGGGGCCCTGCTGGCCGCTCGCTTCCTCTCACAGCTTCTAGTGCGTGCACGCGCACACACACACACACACACACACCCCGCAAACAGAGAGGCAGCTAAACAAGGAAACAAATGCCTCTGACACAGCCTTCTCTCCTGGTGGAACATGACTGCTCTTAGGGTCAGTGCCAAGACAGCCTCCCTGGCTTCCCAGTGCTGCGGCTGTCACCACGGCTTGTTGCCTCTGAGAAAAAAACACCTTATCTCCCAGCAAAACCTGACTGCTCTGTGAAGCTTCAGCACCGAGAAGCAGAGCTACAGCCCATGCAGTGCAGAACAGAAGGTTACCTTGTAAACCAGGTTCTTTGAGATGGCCCACAACATTCTCACAAATCGATTTGCACTTGCGCACCCTTTTCTTACCAGCATATACCAAGCTTGCTCTTTTGAAAAACCACGTGACAGTCTCAAGCCCCCACTGTATATAAGGTACCTTCCCGCCCAAGCCCAACAGT
Organism: Sphenodon punctatus; assembly: GCA_003113815.1. NCBI lineage: Eukaryota > Metazoa > Chordata > Lepidosauria > Sphenodontia > Sphenodontidae > Sphenodon > Sphenodon punctatus. The sequence goes on from QEPC01015657.1 coordinate 340,350, forward strand.
TCCTTCCAACCCTAAGCGTGCAGGAAGAAAGGGTCGGAAGGGTGGGTATTTGTGAGAATGTTTAGAGCCATCTCGAAGAACCTTGTTTGCAAGGTAGCAACCTTCTGTTCGAGTGGCTCCTCCCAGTCTCACAAATGGGACAGTACCAAGCCTAAAACAAGGTGGTGGGGGAATTTTCATTACAGAATAAAGCAGCATATTTGTCAAAGCAGAAAGTGTGAATTTATTGCATGAACCTGATAAAAAATCCATTCCACCTCTCTCTCTATATATTTAGGTTATAAGTAACATGTTGTTAGACTTTGAAACAGAACCCAGTATAGACACTCCCAGAATGGTGTCTGATTCAGAGGAGACATGAAGAGCATAATATTTAGTAAAAGCATGCAGGGGAACTCCAGGTTGCAGCCCTGCAAATCTCTTGAGAGATGCCGCAGAATGCTGCTGTAGAGGCACCGAGACCTCTAAGTGAATGAGCCTTTAAGTTGGGGGTGAACTCCTTACCTGCTCATATGCAAAGGAAATCAAATGGACCAACCATTTAGAAATGGTTTGGGAAGAAATCTTTTGTCCCAGTCTGTGAAGGGGAGAGGAACAAGTTATCAGAGAGTCTGCAATGCTGGGTCTTATCTAAATAAGAGTACTGCTCTCTTCACATCCAAAGTAAGAAATCTAGCTAACGTGTCTGATTCGTGTGGTGGAGGGAGGAAGACTGGAAGCACAATCTTCTGAGCTAAATGAAACGGGGACACTGTTTTGGGGATAAAGGAGGAATGGAGAGAGATTTCTATTCTGTTTGGGAAGACTAAAACGTAAGGTTCCTTAATCGAGAGAGCAGCAATTTCACTCACCTGCCGAAGGGACGTGATGGCAACCAGAAAGGCCATCTTTAAGGTTCAGTGAAACAAATCAGAATGTTCTGCGGGTTCAAAGGGGTGCTCTGTGAGTTGCTCTAGCACCAGGTTGATATCCCACTGAGAAACAGGGTGCTTGTGAGGGGGAAACAAAATAAGTCCCTTAAGGAACTTTTTTACTAGGGGATGACTAAAAAGGGATTGGGAATTAGGGAGGGATACATGTCGTGCTGTAGCTGAGAGGTGCACTCTTGCAGAAGAACGAGCAAGGCCCTTCTCAGCAAGGTCCAACAAGTATTGGAGGACTAAGTGTACGGTCAATTGATCAGCTATGAAGGATTTTCCAGCTAACCAATATGAGAATCTCTTCCACTTAGAATTGTACGATTTCTTAGTAGAGAGTTTTAAATCACTCTGAAGTACAAGATCTAGCTTGTATTATGGATTCAGAAGTGGGGAGGACTGGGTTCTCCATGCGTAGAGGTTTAGACGTGCTATCGCTGAATGGAGAATCTCCCCCTGCTCTAGGGATAACAGATTTGGGATGTGGTGGGACAAGAGGAGGGATGCTAGGGCCAGGCTCTGGAGGTCATGGAACCAAATTTGGCATAGCCAACCCAGGGAAATAAGAATCAAATTCTCCCCTTCCCTGTGAATCTTCTAAAACCCTGGGCATGAGGAATTGGGGGAAAGGCGTATCCCAACTGTGCAGTCCACTTTAGGGAAAAGGCATCACACAACGATTGTGGGTCGTGAGCTGCCCTGGTACAAAAAAGTTTGCACTTGGTGTTCTGTGCCATGGCAAACAGATCTATTCTGGGTACTTCCCAGAGGGAGATTAAATTCTGGTACACCGAGCGAGAGAGTTCCCACTCATGATGCTCTTCCTGAAGGCGACTGAGTATGTCCGCCCTCGAGTTCTGTGATCCGGCTACGTGAATCGCCTGGAGGGTCATGTTGTGTTTGCGAGCAAAATTCCAGATGGTCTGAGCTAGTCAACAAAGTTCTTCCGACTTTGTTCCTCCCTGCTTGTTGATATACCAGACTGTCATGGTATTGTCGCAGGCTATCCTAATGACCCTGCCCTGCAGCACATGATAGAATGCCTTTAGATATTTTAGAATAGTTATGGTCTCTAGAATGTTGATGTGGCATTGGCGCAGGCATTTGCTCCATCTCCCTGTAATAGAGAGGTCATGAAGGTGAGCCCCCCATCCTGTCATAGACGCATCTGTTGTCAAAAAATGAGTAGGGTTAGGTTGCATGAAAGACATTCCAGCCAAAACAAACTCCCTGTTACACCATATAAGGAGAGAATTTAAAATCTCCCTAGTGATCCTAAGTCTCTTCGTGGGAGGATCCACGAGAGGATTAAATAACTTTAAGAACCACAGTTGAAGATGTCTCATAAACAACCTGGCGAAAGGGGCGGTGGTCGTTGTGGATGCCATGAGACCTAGAAGTCTCTGAAATGTTCTAATTCCCTGAAGCCTACATATAGTTACAGCCCTTACCAAACTGGAAAGATTCCTGGACATATCTTCTGGGGCAAAAACCTTTGCTTGGGTTGAGTCAATTATAGCTCCTATATTGTCAATACGTTGAATGGGAGAGAGATGGGACTTTTGTATGTTTATAATTAGTCCCAATCTTACACACAGATCCAGGGTGAAGCTTAGATTGGCATTCAAGGAGGCTGGTGTATCAGCCACCAAGAGCCAATCGTCCAGGTAGGGGAATATGGCAATGACCTGCCTCCTAAGGTAAGCTGTGACAGGGGCCATAACCTTTGTAAAGACCCTAGAGACCGAGGAAAGACCAAATGGTGAGTAGAATTGAAAATGCATGGAGTTGTGGATAAAACAAAAGAATTGCCTAGAGAAGGCGTGAAAATAAGCATCTTTTTTAGATCAATGGCAACATACCACTGACTCCACTTAAGGTGGGTCTTCAGATTATCAAGTGTCAGCATTTTAAACTTGTGGTAAGTAACAAATTCTCTGTACCTAAAATAAATAAATACCAAATAAATTATTCTGTACCTAGCTTAGGGGCGGTATCCTCTGCCGCTAAGCTAGGTACAGAAGGGGATGCAGCTAGTGTACGCTGCCTGGGGTCTTTAGTACTTTTCTGTTTACCTTAGAACGCCTTCAGAATGTCACGGCCAGGAGACAATGGAGGCATCGCTGGGGGTCCAGAAAAAAGAGACAGAGGTATGGGGGCCAACAGAAGGAGGCCCAGAGGGCTATGACTAGTGAGGACAGTAGCGGGGGGCATAATGGGAACACCGAACCCAGGCAAGCCACAATAGAAACCCCGTGGCGGGAAGCTGAAGCCCCGAAGCTGGGAGACACAGCTGCAGCTGATTCCAGGGGCGGGGCCCCGGCGTTGCGGCATTCGGCGAGGCTCCGTGACAGGAAGGGCGGGGCTAGCCCTACATAACACCGCCAAGGAGAATACAGCGCTGCCGAAGATCAGCAGCGCTGAGAGACTGGCCCCAAGCGTCTGACAGAGAGAGAGAGAGAGAGAGAAGGAACGAGAGAGGAGAGCGTGGAGTGAGTGAAGGAGCGAGTGTGGTGTGGCTGAGCAAGGAGTGAGAGGTGAGTGAGCGGTGTGAGGGAGAGGAGGTGTGCGAGTGAGAAGTGTGGGAGTTTCTGTGAGTAACTGCACCTTCCCTATCTAGCCCTATCTTCCCTGTCGGTGTGAGTGCGTCCTGTGATCCTCCCCTTCGTCCCCTAGGAAGTGGCCCCCGGTTAACCCCCACCTTACCCCACATTACGAACCTGACCCCTTCTAGCACAGAGCAAGAGAGAAGAGTCTTAAGGATGCAAGGTGTGGCGAGTGGGGGGGGTCCCACTCACGGTTGCGTTCGCTCCCTGACCCCAATGATGATAAGGCCTCGTGTCTGCTAAGACCACTTGGGCCAACCACTAACCTGAGGGGTCCTTTTTCCCACCAGAGTGGTGTGGGGCCCCGCAGGAGAAAGGAGGGTGCAAACGGTTGTTGGACTGTGTTGGTGCACGTGCGTGGTTTCCGTGGGGTATCCCCTTTCCCTCAGGCACCCCTTCCCCTAACAACATCTCTGGCACCTACCCATGGAGATCACCGCAAAGTTAGAGGAGATGACCCGGGCCATCCAGGCCCTGGCATTCGAAATTAAGGACATTAAAGAAAAACAGGAGCAGGGGACAGTAGGGGGAATGGAACATGAGGTAGAGAGTCTAAGTGGAAACATAGAAGAAAGGAGCCCAGAAAACCCCCCACAAGAGAGGAAACCTTGGGGGCGGGAACCCAAACACCCCCCTATCTCAAAATTTACCGGGGATAGGCGGCAGTTTCAGGTTTTTTTGGCCCTATGCAAGTTGGTGTTTCGTACCCAACCTATGACGTATGACACGGATGCCGCAAAAGTGACCTTCATTATTGTGCACTTGGAGGGGATTGCACTAGATAGGGCCACCCCCTTGTTGTCGCAGGAGAGCCCCCTTCTTAATGATTACCAAGGGTTTATCCAGGAGTTCGCCTTTCTTTTTGATAACCCTCATAGGGTGAAAGACGCAGAGACAGCAATTATGGCTTTGCAACAGGGGCGCGGGACCCTCTTAGAGTATGTGAAGCACTTCCAGAAACTGGCAGTGGACGTGAACTGGCCGGACAACGTCCTTAAGGTGTTGTTCCAGAAAGGGTTTAGTGACGATATTAAAGACCAGCTCGCTTTCACTCCCATTCCGGAAAAATGGGGGGAATTTGTAAACCTTACCTGCCAAATCGATGCCCGCCTTACGGAACGAAGGAGGGAGTGGTGGCAGGAAGGGGGTCGACTGTGGCAGAGCCGGCCACCATCCGTAGCCCCCGACCGAAGCGAGGTGACTCGCATCGATGAACCTGAGGCAATGCAGCTGGGAGCCTCTCAGGGATCCGTAAAGGCACAAGAGCGAGAACGCAGGAGACTGGGCAGGCTTTGTTTTTATTGTGGGACCGCGGGGCATTTTGCTAGGGAATGTCCAGCTCTCCCCCCTAGTCGATGAGCGGCGGGAAACAGGGACAACCGGGATGGGAAGGGGGCCTCCCGGTGAGTAGTAACCCATCATTTCCCTCCATCCAAGGAGATGTCCGATGCGAGCGAACAGACCTGGCTCAACTGCGAGTACTCCTTACCTTGGTACTTTCCCCAGAACGGTCGATAGTAACCCGGGCCCTCGTGGATTCAGGGGCATTGGGCAACTTTGTTGATGCCACCTGGGTTGAACGACACCACATACGCGTCCAGCTCAAACCACAGCCGGAGGCGGTGTTCGCTATAGATGGTTCCCCCCTCGCTTCAGGACTCGCGTTACCACCCGAACCCGAGGCTTGCTAGGAGTTATAGGAAAATACCAGAATAAATTGGACCTAGACGTGGTCAGTATGCCCGCCTTCCCAGTAGTCCTGGGAATGCCGTGGTTACAGCAACACAACCCTGTCATAGATTGGCAACGGGACAGTGACCCTTGCCACGTCCAGGTGTGCTTGTTATGACAACTCCTCCCCCTCCGGACCGGGCCCAGGCCCCCATGTCGGGGTCATGAATCTCCAGCTAGCTGGACCCTTACCTAAAGAATACCACGACTTTCAAGACGTCTTCAAGGAACAACAGGTGCTAACCTTACCACCCCACAGGGAGTACGATTGTCCCATTGAACTCCTACCCGACACAGTACCTCCTTATGGGAGAATTTATGCCCTTTCAGGGCCAGAACTTCGGACTTTGAAGGATTATATAGATGAGAATCTAGAGAAGGGGTTCATCAGACCATCCATGTCCCCGGGAGGGGCCCCCNACCAAAGAAGGATGGGGGATTGAGACCTTGTATAGATTACCGAGGTCTAAATGACATCACGATAAAGAACCGTTACCCCTTACCCCTTATCTCGGAGTTGCTAGACCGCCTTCAAGGAGCCACCGTGTTTACTAAACTCGACTTGTGGGGGTCGTACAACTTGCTCCGTATAAAACAAGGAGATGAGTGGAAGACGGCCTTCCGTACGAGGTACGGCCACTTTGAGTATCTTGTGATGCCCTATGGACTGGAAAACGCGCCAGCGAAGTTCCAGCACTTTATCAATGATATTTTCCGGGACATACTTGATCAATCCATGGCAGCCTATCTAGACGACATTTTAATCTACTCCTACAACCTTGAAGAACATGTTTCACAGGTTCGAATCGTCTTGAGTCGTTTAAGACAACATCACCTATATTGTAAGCTTTCAAAGTGCCTATTTCACTGTGATACCGTCCCCTTCTTAGGGTTCATTATCTCACCTTCCGGGATTCAAATGGAACCCCGTAAGGTAGAGGCCATTACGACTTGGCAGCCACCGCAAGGGGTGAAGCCCCTGCAACGCTTCTTGGGGAGCGCCAACTACTATCGGCAGTATATTGCAGGGTACGCCGAGGCCACGGCCCCCCTCACCCGGCTGTTGAAGAAAGGGCAACCCTATGTATGGGGCCAAGAACAACAGAGGGCGTTCGAGGAACTTAAGGCCGCATTTACTCAGGCCCCCATCTTACAACACCCAGACCCAAGGTTGCCATTTATCATGGAGACAGACGCCTCCAGCATCGCCTTAGGGGCAGTGCTACTGCAAGAATCCCCTGAGACCATGCTGCGCTTGCCTTGTGCGTATTACTCCCGGCAATTGAGCTCGGCAGAGCGAAACTACACTATCATGGACAGAGAATTGTTAGCCATTAAGGTGGCATTTGAAACATGGAGGCACCATTTAGAGGGAGCCACACATACGGTGCAAGTAATTACGGACCATAAAAACCTCACTTACCTCCAGACAGCACGAATAGTGACAGAACGACACGCCCGCTGGGCATTATTCTTCACCTGTTTTCGATTCACTATCATCTACCGCCCCGCGCACCAAAATATGCTGGTCGACGCCTTCTCCCGGTGGTATGAAGATAATGTCGAAGCCATCCTACATGGAGACCACCTCCTCCCTCCTAGGGTGTTCGGAGCAGTAGGGATCACCGCGTCCCAATTCCACCAATTAGTTCAAAAGGAAGTGCCCACCGAGCCCGTACGAGAAGACCCGTTCGACCTCCCCCGCCATAATGGCGCCTTGGTGGTTCCCCTAACGGTGCGACGCAAGATTTTGTGGGCACATCACGACGCCCCGATGGCAGGCCACCCGGGGCAACGGCGTACGCTTGAGCTGGTGCGATGGCACTTTTGGTGGCCCACAATGCAGAAAGATATAAAGGCGTATGTTCAAGGATGCACGGTGTGCAGTCGCACCAAAACTCCACGTACCCGACCAGTAGGGTTACTCCAATTGGCCCCGCTGCTGTGTGGGCCTTGGCAACGGATCAATCTTGACTTTATAGTGGAACTCCCTCCTTCCAGTGGGCATTCTACGATTCTTGTAATTGTTGACCAGTTTACAAAAATGGGACACTTTATCCCGTGCCCTAAACTGCCTACCGCCAAACAAACAGCCCTTCTTGTACTCAAGCATGTCGTGTGTTTGCATGGGATCCCTACAGTTGTTATATCTGACCGCGGCTCACAGTTCACTGCACATTCTTGGAGGGCCTTGTTTACGGCTCTGGGGGTCCGCCTTGCCCCGTCTACTGCATACCATCCCCAAACTAATGGCCAAGTTGAACGTGTCAACCAGGCCTTGGAACAATACCTTCGATGTTACACCAACTACCTTCAGGAAAATTGGGTGGACCTATTACCCCTTGCAGAATTTGCATACAATAACTCCCTTAACGCTTCCATAGGGACGTCCCCCTTTTATGTGACTTACGGGTTTCACCCGAGGTTGGTGTTCCCCGAACATCCGATGGTGAATGTTCCAGAAGCAGGGGCGTTAGTAGCCCGCATTCACTGGGCACACTCCTTTGCCCGTACTCAGTTGCAACGCGCCTGGCTACAATACAAACAGCAGGCGGATAGACGCCGTCAGGCTGCCCCACCCTTCTCAGTGGGTGATAAGGTGTGGATAGATCGGCGGCACTACCCCTCCACCCGGCCTTCGCCCAAGCTCGATAATCGTTATATGGGTCCCTTCCCTATCACGCAGGCGATTCTGGACTCTCGCCGGATTCGAGGT
>QEPC01015657.1:348419-377328 GCA_003113815.1 Sphenodon punctatus
ATGATTTGTAGATTTCCCACAGAATCCCCAGCCCCTCTTCTCCCAGCACAAAAAATTCCAACCTGCCCTGGGGAGATGTGGGGCAGGAGGAGGGGGATGCATTAAACTCCTGAGCCCCCCCCCCTCCCCAGGCTGCACTGGGTGGGAGGGGCTGCCAGGGCTTGCCTCTTTCCCTCCCCAGCCTGGTAAAACAAACAGACCTAGGAGTAGCGGAGGCGGTAGCTTCCTTCAGTGCTTTTCAGTCGCTCCTTCTGGCTGCTTCCTGGCCCCTCCCAACAGGGCCTCCCAGAGTGGCGTGGCCAGATCCACCTGCATCTTTCTGGGAGGCCCTGTTGGGTGGGGACAGGAATTGGTCAGAAGGAGCAGCTGAGAAGCAGTGAAGGAAGCTGCCGCCACTGCTAGGTCTGTACATTTACCAAGCTGGAAAAGGGGGCGGGGGGGGGGGGGGGGAACGACGTGAAGCCCTGGCAGTCCCCTCCCCCAACGCAGTCTTGCGGGGTGTGGGCAGAGGAGGCCCTGCGCTGTACCTGGGAAAGGGGGAGAAGGCAAGCCCTGGCAGCCCCATCCCACTCAACTCAGCCAAGCGTGGTGAGGCACAGAATCAGGCCCCAAGCCCGACAGGCTCCTGCAGTATTTTCAGAAAGGATTTCATGGGAGAATTGGGGCCTTGCCTAAAAGCACCTAGTAAATAAATACATTTTCAGGTGGGTTTTTTTTTTTTAAAAAAGGTATGGAGGGAGGAACCAAGATGAACATCTGGAGGGTGCCCCGGTCAGCCAGCTCCAGCCCCAGCTAAAGGAGACTACTTCTTGCCAATCAGCAGTTCCCTCCCATCACTAGCCAATTTTAAATTACTAGTGTGGCCCCAGACAACAAGTATTTCCCACTCCTGCTGTAATTGTCAAAACAGCTTCCTTGGAGTGGAAAACTATGGAGAAGGGCAACTGACAGTGCAGATCCATTCTCCAGGACTGTAAAGCCAATGAATGACTCTTACCAGCCTTCTCAGCACCTTCCTGGAGCATTTGAGTGCAGGCCTGGCTTTGTCACAAGCTGGTAGTTTACAGGAAAGCTCATTACACTTGCTTTTCTGAAAGAGGCCATTTCAGTCAGATGAGTCCTCTTGGCTCACCAACTGAAGGCAGATCACTCAAAATACACCAATATTGCAAGGCAAATGTTCCCCAATTAAGAGTTAAAACCCCCAAGGGGGAATCACTATGTTGCTAAACGAGGTCCCACTGAGATCAGGATCACATCACTAGGTATACAAATTTCCAAAGTTTGGTATGGTGGGACCTTGTCTCTCAGCGGGGTCACAGCTTGAAAGACTGGTAATTGCCATTGTTAGGCTTTGGGGAAGAAAGACTGGGGGGAGGGGTTTCAAACCAAACCCCAGTATTGAAAGCTTCTGACTGCCAGGGTTGCTGGGGATTTTACACAGTCAGGCTCATCTTTATGGAAATTTGAAATCAGAGCTCCCAGGGACCTGCCACTGCTACTCGCTGCACCCAGGTAGGTTACAGGACCAAGTGGAGAGACCATAGTAGTGGCTCACCACTACCGTTGTGCTCTGTTGCCATCTTGCTTTCCCTACTCAGCCCTTTCTCTGGATGATGATAGCTACATGCAGCTCTTTGCCCCGCATGGCAGGCCCCAAAAGCAATTTGGGTCCACTATGTGGGGCAAGTGAATAGCCAACATGTAGCCCGATTCTAGGCTGGGCAGAACTCCTTAGATCTTTTCCCTCTTAAGGATATCTGCAGGACAATCCGAACCTCTTCTGCCTTGGAGAGGCCACCCATTCTTCCTGCTGATATAAAGGCACTTCCTTAGCCCGTTCTACCCTCAAGGGGGCAAGCACAAGCCTCTTTACTTCCATTAGTGCCCTACATTTTGAATACCACCATTCCTAATCCCTACCCTCCATGCATCTGTAGTGAAAAGATTGCAAGAAGACCTTTGTACACCGGCTGAGCCAGATAGTGGACACATCTTAATTCAGCCTGCATATGCTGTAGAATCTATTTTGATTGACAGATGTGTAAAAACATATGTAAAAGTTGAGAATTGGAAGCTAATTTCATGCAATGGATGTATTTTATGTAGGCCTCTTTGGCCACATTCCTGTATCCCAGGGTAACTGTTGTTTACAATGTCAAGGTCAAGTAACTAAATGTTATGAGAAGCGCTTATCAGTGCTCAGAGAAAGGCTAATTGGGAAGCTGAGAATGACTCAGGCTAAGGAAAGATACAGTTCCACTAGCTAGAATTGGTCACACATGTGCAGGATTTGTAGAGTGAGTGCGTACATTAGAATCTTATAAGACCCAGCAGCCAGGGTCCCATCTTGGAACTTCGTTGCTGGCTACTTTGCAGATGTGTGGAGGGGCGCAGCAGAATCTGGGGCCCGCTTGGGGATCATCTCGCAGCCAGTGTAGGAGTTCCCCGGCTGCATATAAGGATGTGCGAGAAGTCTTTTACTTTCTGTATTCATTGGGGTTATTGTTTTTATCTTTATGCTTTATCTTTATAATATTTAATAAAGCAGCTTTTTGCCACCTATTGTTGGAGCTATCACTGAAACGGATCTAAATGAAAAATACTTGCGAGACAGCATCCAGGCGTCCTGCAACCTGAATCTGGAGTGAACAGAATTCCTGTACCACACATCACATCCTGCTTCCATTATTAGACTAAAAGCCCTGGTGCATGCAAGAAGATAAAGCAGGTGCTGCAGGAAAGCTCAGTTGCTCTCACCTGTCTAGAATGGGTTTATCTTGCTCCTCTTCTGGGCTCGCACTGCCTAGTATTCGTTTCCTGGCTTCCGCGTACTCCGCCTCTCTCTGGGCGAGAGACTTCACTGGGAAAGCCGGTCTGCTGGCCGAGTTGGGGTTGCCAAGTACACCGTTACTTGTAGGCCTCTTTAAAATCCTGATCTGTGGAGGAGGCCCGGAGGGAAGGCTGTCGTCCTGAATCACAATCGGCACTTTGGGAGGAGATTTGGATTTTCTGCTATAGAAAAGAATACACATTTCTCTCATATCTGTATTTAACTCCCTAGAGCAGGAGTCCTGCTGGACAGACATGCATCCTAGGGCTCATCTTACAAGAATCCAATACCCTTGTGCCTCCCATAATATGGTGGCAGGTACTTTAAACTCTGCAACTAGCCTAGTCTACTCATGTCAAAGGGGCAGGGCACTGACCTCCAGAGATCCTCTTTGAAGAGTCAATACTTCCAAACAAATGGGGATCATTTCATTTTTTCCCCCCTCGTCAGTCTCAACTTCGACAATTCTGGCTTCCATGCTTGGTTGTCTACAGCTTGCCTTTCTTAACACATGCCCAAGCTCTCCTTCCTTCTGTTACATAGGACTTAATCACATTCTTGAGGATTTAGAAGCCTATCTACAGACATTTCCAACTGAGAGGGTCTTAAACACATTTGACACCTTCTTGTGGGGGAGGAATGTGGTCTAAAAAAACGTTGAGAGCCACTGATGTAATATATTAACTTCAGTATATCAAACCTCAGGAGACCCCACCTCATTCTGTCAACGTGTTCCCTATAATAGGGTCTGACATCATGCAATTGCTAGAAGTGTTCTTGAAGGTGACTGTTGGAAACAGGGACTCGTAGCAAGGTCGCTAGGTCTCCCCAGCCTTACTGCATCTCCATGCTTTCTGCAATTAAGTGCAGGGTTGGCAATTTCCTGGGGAAAACCAGGAAAGGGCACTGGTAAGTACCATTTTATCATCAGGTTTTTCCTAGGAAAGTGGGAATAATAAAATTAAACATACTAATGAACACATATAAAACAGCTAGGCAATAGTTCTGCAGTAATATGGTCTGTTTAACTTTAATGAAAGGAAATGCAAAAGAGCCTCAATCTGAATCTTAAGCTTCATGCTATTATTGTCTTAGTTATCTCAAATAGAAATTAAGCTCCTGAATCTGGAAATTTTGTTAAGCAGTGAAATTTACATATCAGCAGCACTCAAGGAAGACCAGGTTATTGCAGAAAAGCTAACTGAATTCTTTGCATCATTCTTCACATCTCCATAGAAGGAGAGGCTCAATAGGTATGGGTTTTAATGTTAAGTTGGGGTTGATCAGCTTAGGGAGGAGTTGACTAAGTGTGGGGGAAGAGGATGCAAGTTTCACACCACTCATGATTTTGTGAACAAGTAACTAGGCAGCTACTATTTACCCTCTCGAATACTAGAATGTTGGATAGTTCCATAAATGACCATTAATCAATTTGGTCAGCAGGTATATCCTCTGTCAGGAGGTAGGAGTACATCAGAAATAAACCACTCCATTTGTGACCTGTTGCGTACTACTCTGAAGTGACCAAAGGTGGCCACTGTTGGAGACAGGATGATCATTCGTCTGACCCAGTATGGCACTTGTGTTCTTCTGCTTGCTTAATGCTTCAAACCTAGAGCTCTGCATTTTTGTTGTTTTAATATTGATTTTAGCTTATAACACTAGATTATCTTCTAGAACTTCCTTAAAAAAATAGGAAAGTGTCAAAACAAGATGTATACAGTCGTTCACAAATTACATATATTGTCCACGGACTTTACTTCTATGCGTACAACCATAAGTTAGTACCCATATCTACAACCTTAGGTAATCAGTTTGAAAATGTAACTTACCTGTGTGTAATCCACTGCATTCTACTGTGTATTAATGAAACAGTTTTGATAATAGAAAGTATTAATGTCTTAAATTAGGGCTAGTTTCCATAGGTGATAAAAACCACCCCTAGTAAATACCATACTTACTACTTCAGTTCCCCACTGCCCTTTATTTCTTAGGTTCTTCAGACTATTAAGAGACAGGATAAGGTGAGGACCACCATTCCCTTTGCATACGCAGCCCAAGTTGAGACGTATGGAAAAGGCTGATCACACCAGGGTAGCTATTCTGGAATAATTACCTTGCTTGCAAGAGCGAGTGATTGGGGTGTAATGGAGCAGTGGCCATCAGACTATACTGTACCAAACAAAAAGTGAGGAACAAAAAAGGTTTTTAAAAAAAAACTTCACAGCAAGGCTAAAAGCAGCTAAAATTAGACATGTTTCAAGAGGGAAGTTAAAAACTAGAGAGTCATCCAATAGCTGCTAAAAGCAAAGCATTATGAACACGGTAAAAACAACCCCCTGGAAGGGGGTGGGACCCTGATCCACCCATCCACTCGCTTTGCAAGTGTTCACGCAACAGAGTGAGAAGGTTATGGCAGGGAGTCTCTGCCCCAAGTTGACTGTGGGGGCTATCCCTGAAGTTGCTTTTGTTCATAGTTACTCAGGAGCAAGACATCCACCACATGTTTCTTCAGGAGGTAACACCTCACTTATCGTTTGAGGAAAGGCAGGGTTAAAATGAGTTACGGATTTATTACTAGTAAGTGAGCAACTGCATGAATGAGTCCCAGGTCTGTCACACATAAAGTTGGAGGGCCAGGAGAAGCAGAGACATTTTGCCTTTCATTCTTTTCTTGCCCTATTTTATTTTAATTGGCTTCCCCATGTCAGAGGTGAACGTGTTGGGGGACACAGTATATGGCTTCTGTATGTTACACCACATAATTACAATACACAGTATAGTATGGTTAAGCTTATGTCATGTCATGTATTAATATATGGTTAAGTAGATGATTAGCCTGAGTTTTTAGAATGGTCAAGCATAAAGTTAGCTTGAGTTTTGCATCCATATTGGCAGAGTCCAGCGAGAGTCAAGCTGTGCTGGGGTATTGGCTTTGGAATGTAGAAAGTACCAAGCAGAGAAGTGCTGTAAGAGGCTGGGTAAGAATGAGGACCCACCCAGCCTTCTGATAAAAAGGGGTTTTAATCAGTCAGTTGAGAGGGATATGTGCTATCTGGGTGATGTTACTAAAGTGGGACAGGCTTGAACCAAGTTTTTGGGTGGAAGTCATAGTAACTGGAAAATATATATTTAAGTTGCATTTACATATTAAGTAGTAATGAACCAATTTGCTATTGAATTATTATGTTACAAGATAACATGAGTCAATCAGTTAAAGAGAATGATGAAGTAATCAAGTTAGATTTGATGTTAGGTTGGTGACCGCATATATGCAGTTTACGTAATCAGGGAGAAGAGGTATGTGATCTGTATGGCCGGGACCACCTCTTTACTACTGGCCAAAACTCAATGCTCCCAAGTAACAAGTTGCCCCTCCAGACGGAGATAAATAAAGCCTGTATTGCTTACTGGTCTTTTCTCTGAGCCACTCTCTAGAGCATGTTCCATACAAACCCGCATCCGCCATACCATTTATGACACCATGTAGCTGTGGCTCCATCAGTTCTTAAAGATGCTGCTTCATGCACCAAGTTTTCTTAGAGAACAGAAGCTCCCAAATTATGGATCAGGACTCCATGTGGGAACAAGCGATCTGTGGATGGCATTGCCATCGATACTGCTGTCTGGGTCACTGGATTAGACTGAAGTCTTCGAATGGGGTCAAAAGCAAGGATTTGGGTACCCACTGTCCTAGAAACATCCAGCTGCACTTCCATGAGTTAATAGTGCCATCTGGTGGCAGATCATGCAAGTATGCTTTTACCTTCTCAGCACAAATTGGAAGGGACTTCACCACGTTTGACACAACTAGGGTTCAATCTTCTGTCCATAAAAGTCAATTTTCAGTTCACATTAACATAATGGTGGAGTACTGTACCCTTATCATAGATCACACTAGCATATTTCCTCTGTAAGCCAGGAGTTGGGGAAACTTCACCCTGCCAACGACTAGATCTGAGCCATTGCAGGGTTCCACAAGACAGCACATCCTACTAGGAAAGGGGCATGGCCGCCAGCCTGAAAGCATTCGGTGGCTGTCTGCGTACAGTGGGCCATAGTGCATGGCGGGGGTAGGGGAGAGAAGAGAGTCTCTAGAGCTGGATGGCCCTGGGCTGGAGGGTCTCAACCCCTGCTTTAAACCCACAAGATTAACTCAAACCATGCAGCAGCCTTACCTTTCTTTTTGTGTAATCTTCAGTTTCTTTTCCAACCGTCTATCTATTTCCTATAAAGGGGAGAAAACAGCTGTTAAAGCACAGGACTTAGCAGTCTAAGGACAGACTATTCTAGGTTCACTTCTCCATTTGCCCAATGCCCTCTTAGGAGTCCCTTGGACACAGAACACACACTAGGGAAAATAAATCTTAATGCATTTTCACTGTGTTCCGCAATACTGCCAGAAAAAGTCAGAAGTCAAAAACAGACTAGAGTTTCATCATGATGATGCTTTAAAGAAATATTTAACACATACATGCACATTTCACCCCCTCTTTCTTCACAAGGATTTCTGAAACACTACCACATCAGCCATCACCAACACTTTCTTTGGGAGGGAAAAGGGACAGCTGTTTAACAGTACATCAAAAATAAACGGTCAGGGAGCTCCTGTAGGAATAATGTGATGAGACATTCTGAACTGGACTGGGTCACAGTTATTCAGACAGGATGTTTACATCTTAAGTTTGGTGAAACTCAGACCCTATTTATCCACTTGAACAGCTTGCTCTAAGATTGGCTTCTCATTACTTGCTGTGTAAGTCTATGCCCATGCTTAATCAGTGAAGATGGGATGCAGCTACATCCAGTCATGTCTATCAGTATCAACTAGTGCTATAAGCCTTTTTCAGAAAGGGATACTGGACATCACCCCCTTGTTCTAGTTAAACACTGTGCACCAATTAGACATTCATAGTCACATCACATACCAGGTCCAACCCCTTCAGAAGTGTCCAGCATTCCACCTTACCGAGACCCCCACATTGTTTTATCCCTTTTAGGCCAACTGGGTCCTTTTGCCCATTCTCAATCAAATGGAGTAGAAACAGATTCCTTTGGGGACAGGGAAGCAAGATCCTGGCTGTAATCCTGAAACCACTTATGCTGCAGTGGTCTCATTAAAGTGAATTGGACTACTGTTGAGTAAGCAATCTCAAGATTGCAGCATAGATTAATAGGAAACAAGATTGGCATCTCCACAAGCTTTCCATTAGGGAGGCACGACTCCCATTTCAAGATAATCCACCTGTTTTATTAGCATCCCACTCTGGGCTCTAGTGTAAATAATTAGCCAACCACTCATAATACAACTGTAAAGTACAGGGCTGGGGAGAAAGGAGGCACCCATCTATAGTCACACTGGCTTCTCTGGGACTTTAACAGATTACTCACACTCAGCCAACAAGGCTTGTATAATTACTAAGCAAACTCTCATACCACACACATGTACCAGTTCCTAACATGCAACTAATACATGCATTTAGGAGCTTGAAACACTTGTATGGCCATTACACTTTATTTCCAATACTCCAAAAGCTGAAACAAGATTTTTGCTACTCCAGCAGATCCATGTCTGTTTATGCCAACTGCTATCCTTGTATGCTGCATGGCATTGCTGAGCGGTGCAGGCAACATGTTAAAATTAGGGTCTGACTTGGGGATCTCTTATGTGACAGAAGCTAAAAGGAATGCACTTATGGAAGAGCCAGGTAGTTTATACACCATGAGAAAAATGTTGGGGAGCACATACTCTTTTGTTCAAGGATTGCAATGCGCAAGCCTCCGAATGGTACTCGTTTTTATAAAATGGGATTTTTAGAAATACCCAAGCCATACAGGCAAATCTGAAAGTTCTACCACTTCATTTGCCTAAATGTCTTGGGTACATCCCAAAATCCCACCCAGTAAAGTCTTAACCCCAACCCCCTCATTATTTGTAGTGCTCAAAACCTGAAGGCCAGGGTTTCCCTGTAGTTCATGTCTCTAGTAACTAAAGACACATCACTATAGTACATTTGACATTTCCATTTCCCAACTCTGCAAAGTCCTAGAACTGGCTTCAATGTTTGTCAGGACATTTCCACGCTGCTTTTATCCCAGATGTGCTAGACTGACAGTGCACGCTTTTATTGTCCTATTTGCGCAAGTGGAAAGGTGTGGATACCAGAAGCCTTGTGTTGACCATTAATTGTATTTTTTATTTAACAGATCCACAGACCTCAGAAGAGAAGATTTGGGCTTCATGGATAAGCCAATTCTTGCGGTTTTCCTAGGCAAGTGCAGCAAGTGACAGGAGTTATACATGATAGTGAACATCACCCAAGGCTCAAGTTGAGATGGGCCTAACACATCAGGATTCAGCAGTGCTATACCCTAGGCATTACCCCATTTCTCACCCCGCCATCTCTTACAGGGCCTGTAGGTGTCTCCAATTAAAAGTGAAATTTAAATTACTTTTCTACCTGTGCGATTTAACACAGCCACTAGGATAGGCATGCATTTCTTTGGGAAAAAAAGATCCACAGGAGTTAAGCAATACCCCTGCAATGCAATACAAGTATCTTCAGGCCTATTTACGCAAGATCCTGGGGGTAATGTATGTGCTAACACCACACAGCACAAGTAGGCCCAGCACATACTGCTTTATCCATAATCCCTGAAGGGATTTTTCACAGGTACACCAAGTCATGACTAACTCCACCACCAGGGTCTTGTGTGAACTCCCCCTTTCAGACAGGGATGCCACTAGCAGTTCAACAGCATGCATTACAATAGAGATGGGGAACCTCAATCCCAAGGACCAAATGTGGCCCACGGTTTTTATTTTGCCCCTTTGCAGTTTCCAGATCTGTCCCTTGGATCCCCAGGCACTGAAAAACTGAGCTCATGGTAAGGCAGCAAAGATGAGGGCATGCATTCAAGGACAGGGGACAAATCCATGATCTGGATCCTCCTTTTCCTCAGTGCATCCCTTAAGCATCCCCAACTTCTATGCAACCTTCAGAGCTTGTACGAATTTTCAGGGTGGCCCACAGGAGAGAAGATGCGCCCCACCACACACACACTAAAGTGTGAAGGTGAAAAGCATTCAAATCAGTCAGAGATGCTATTCCAAGCCTCTTTTGGCCAGAGTTTAATGGCTTTCACAGTTCAGCTTGTGGACATTCCACCCAGGTGTGTGTGGCTGCTTCAGTTTATTGAAGTAATGAAAAAAGATACTGTATAAATACAAGTGATACCCATTAGTTATTTGCAGTTGCATTTGTTTATTGCAGTTAACCAATTTGCTGTTTCATAAGGAACTTGCTCACGTACAGGAGGCATTCGAATAAGAAAATCCATGGTATTTAATTTGTTTCCACATTACTCACTTTTCTGTGAAGAGAAATTATTTTTCCATTAATTAATGGGAACGCTATTCCTGAAAATACTGGGAACTGGAATGTACAATTATTGTCTAGGTTATTCTGCTCTGATTAAATCCTGGCTGCAACATGCAGCTGACACAAGGTTGAGAAAGCTGACCTGTCTTTCAACCTCCCTCAATCTTACAAAAGGTGGCTATTAATCAGCAAGGTGAGCAGTCAATTTTGGAAATAAGTGCCACAGTTTTCTTGCAAGTCTAGGCGAGGTCTGAAGCACAGATGCAAAAATTTACATCTCCAGCAAAAGGGCGGGTTATTTTGATCAAAAGGTTGTTTGAACTGGATATGAATGTCTTTAAGCAGAAAAGCTTCCCAATCCTCTGTATTCCCTGAAATCAAAATTGATCATCAGGACTTAAACATTTTAAGCCTTGTAAATACGCTCATGTAAACTTTACTGATACTCACTCACACTAAACCCTACTGCGTTCCAAGTTCTTTGTGCATACTGAGAGAAAGAAGAAAAGCTCAGTGGTGAATCATGGAATTCGTTTTATTAACACAACACTCTTGGAGTAGGTAGTTGCACAAATCCTATATTCTGAGTGTTGTATGATGTTCTACCACTGCCTATATCTGTCGCTTTATTCAAGGGGTGGGCCACTGAAACGCAAGGAATCAGTAGTACGAATGCATTGCTGTGAGACACAGCCAACACAGATTAAGGAACAAATGCTGAGTTTACAAGGAAGGAAGGATGTTGTGTTTTAGATTTCCTAGTTTTCTACACCTTTCAGATTTCCTAGTTACTAAATAGTCTCTCTTTAGCTCCCTTGCAGTCACCACATTCAAAACCAACCAAAATGTACTACAACTGGTGTGGGAAGGATCTAGTCTAAATCTTTTGTCCTTAAACCAGGAAGGTAGCGTTAAAAGCCAAAGCATCAGAACAGGTTCTATTCCTAACCACCTATTTTAACTGTATTCCCATTTTTACAAATGCAAATAGGTCATTTTTGCAAACTGCTTTGAAAACCCCAAGCAAAAGCAATGCACCATAACGTAAGGAATACACACAGAGGAAAAAAACCTCTTGTAATCAATGAGAACCATTGTTTTGCAGCTGGAGGCCTATAGAACCTGAACCATCTGTTACTCTCAGCACACCATGCAGCAAGATACATTCCATATAAGGGGGGACAGTTCAAAATTAATATAAGTCTCTAGAATGTGGACTAGCATGAACTCAGCTTTAAGCTTCATCATGTTAGTGCAGGGGTGGAGAAACATCATTCCCACAGGTCACTTTGAAAAGGAGTACAAGCTCTAGGTAGGAGTTGGGGGTGAAAGCATTTAAGGGGTGTGCTCAGGCTGGGAAAAGAAAAGGAAGATCCTGATTATGAATGTCTCAGATCCATCCCTAGCTTCAGTGCATGCCCTCATCTCCTCTCCCTTCCCCTGAACTCACTTGTTCAGTAAGGGTCGGTTCCACAGGCATGGAGAGGGGTCACGTAAAAATGCAGCCATGGGCTGGGCTTGACCAATAGACCACAGGTTTCCCACCTCATATCAGCTTCTCTTGTTGAAGAAGCCAGAGCAAGATCAGCCGAGTCATAGTACACCCATTGCATTAGCTAACTAAGCAAGGGATGAATATGCCTGTCCCACACCTTCCATAAAGATTACTTGCAAGACAGGCTAACAAAATGATAGGACCAGAAAGCTAATATTGTTTTCTCTTCAGGAGGCATAGGCATTAATATTGGATACCATATCTTTACAGAGCTCCTCCCCAACACAACAATATTGTGGAAAATCCTAACTTCAGTGAAAAACTTGGGTGACTGAATAAGCAGCAAGAAAGGAAAGTGAAGTCTTAGATGAAGACTGCTGTAAGTGAAAAATGTGCACAATGGTTATGTTAAAGACAAACCAGAACCCACCCTCTTCACTAAAGAGCAGATCTGAACCAACTTGTTAGAATTTAACATACATCCTCGGTGAGGAATCTTTTCCCTCCAATGGGCCATTTTGAGAGTTACTACAAGATCCACAGGCCATACAGAAGTTGGAGGAGAGGATCCAAATCAGAGATTCATCCCTGGTCCTTGAGTGCATGCTCTCTGCTCCAATCCCTTGAACTCCCTCTCAGTACTTGATGGTAGGGAGTGGATATGGGCCAGATCCAAGAATTGGAAAGGGGGCAAATTAAAACAAAAAAAACCCCCGAAGACTGCCAGGTGCGGGGAACCTCTGTTCCATGACTCATAACATAATCTCCCATATATGGACGCAGTGGGGAATATGCTTTTTGTCCAGAATGTGGAAGGCTACAGGTATGGGAGGTTCTACTTGTACAGAGATTAATATCAAAATACCATTGCTAGCTTCGAGTAGTAAGATTGCTATCACCACTAGTGTTTCTGCTTTGGAGATGTATAGTGCACTCATTAACCCATCCTCACCAACAGATAATAGCAGCTGTCTTCTCCCAGCCTAACTGATGCCTATATATTCACTAAGTGCATTCCACACAAATGGAGAAATTGGATATGGAGCCCAGTTTATGCCAGCTTCCCCTCGAGTAAGGAAAAAGAAGAGGAGAGTTTTTGAAAATAGGGTTAGAACAGCAAGCTATATTTTTATGGGGTAAGCCAGCATGGGCAGCTTCTCCCTCTCTGGGGCTGGGTGACTGCATTCTCCGATGAGTTAAGGAGTTACCTACCTCATCATAGCTCATTTTTTATTTATGCATGGATTATTCAGAAACGCAAGCTTCCTTTTAGTTACCTCCTCTTCCTTCTAATGAAAGAAAGCATAGGTAACAAAAGGTTAGGTTCCTCCAAATGTCTGTCAGAGTATTGACCTACACACACTAAAAAGTGAGAGGAAAACAAATACTGCTTTATTGAAGAGTGATGCAAGGAAAGGTGGCAGTTTTATAAAACTACTATATTAGACATTACTTACAGTAGCAGGTACACCCCTCCCCCACCACAAAAGCAGAAGATATAGGAAGCCCTGGAAACTTTTGGTTACCTGAATAAATGTCTAACATTAGGTTGTGGTTTTTTTAAAGTCTATTTTATCAGTTCAGTTGTTTATTACTGTTGAAGCCAGAAAGGCCATAACAATTTAATGCAACACACAATATCAACAACATCCAAAAGACAAAAACAGAATATATATATTAAGTTAAAATTAGGTTAAACATCTTGACCTCCTTTACGGTTAACCAGAGGATTCTTCACAAAGTTCTATTTTATCTTGAGTAGCACATAGGCTTATTTCTGGCCTAAAAACAGAAGTTAAGCTATTTATGGGCTATATTCGATAAAAAATACTATAGGTGAAAACAGACATAATGCTAACTTCACTTTAACACCACTAACATTTCTTATGCATGTTGCAGGGCTGCATAGGATACCAATACAGCCCTGCAACATGCATAAGAAATATTAAAGCAGTTTTAAAGCAAGGTTCACACAACTAGCATTAGCGTTGTCAGTTTTCACCCTATGTTGATAAAGAGATCGACCACTCTAGGTATGCACCAGTGGAGCGCTTAGAACTCAGGTTGCTAGTTCCCTCTCTCCATCACACAAGCAGACCTAGACCTTTTGCCAGTCTGTAGTTTTACAAGTCACTTCTTAAAGACGTTCCCCTCCCTAACCATGCTGCTCTATATGAAGACTTGCACAAGCAGGAAACTGCCTATATGCATAAAGTGCTATCAAACACACAAGGGAGACCCAAAAGTGGTTTGCATTTTCCCACCCTCCAAATGCTGTTATTTTAGGGATCTCTTATTAGAAAATGCAGACTAACAGGAAGGAGATTCAAGAGGTATCTCCTTAACGTTTATTAGCTTAAAAGTGACATGCAGACTAGAGTTGGGTTTGTGCTTTATGCTGAAAAGCTGTGGGTTTTGTATTTAACTTGGGAGCACTCTTGTTTTCTTACATTAGAAATTCAAGCCTTGACTAGCTTGGAAGACCACACTGAAATGGCACCATAGGCACCAACAGCCTAAAAAAAATAAATAAATCTCCCTCTCTTTAAAAGCAGCACCTTTGCAGTGGGCAGTATTTTCAGAGAATGAAGTTTAAATAAAATGTCCTTTCTGTTCAGGTGAGAGAGCATACAGTTATATTTCCAGAAATTCAGGAGATCCTTCACAGAAGAATTAAAGGCCAGAGTTCATACTCTAGCTATCTCAAAGAACAAGAGATAGAGACAGTAGTTCAAGTGATCTCTTTTATTGGACCAATTCTATTGACGAGTAGGCAGATTTGGGGACACATATAGGGCCCTTAAGCTTTTTACCTACCTGAAGGGTCCTGTGTGGCCCAAAAGCTTGTGTACTCTCTGGTCCAATAAGAGATCTCATCTGAACTACTGTGTCTCCATTTCTTACATTTCAGACCAAAATGGCAGCCACACACTCTTGAACAAGAAAATACACAAAATGTGTTTTCTATGTATTGTGTCAAGGAGCATAAAAAAGCCTAAGACCAATATATAAAAATCCTTTCATGTCATTTCAGAGATTAAAAAAAGATGCATATGGGAAACAAGTTATTCTCTACAACAGAGGAAAAACTGGTTTGTTGCCCAGGGCATTGAACACTAATGGATCAGTAGCCTACCTTGATGATTATTTATAAAAGCACCAGCAATATACCGGTCACTAAGTTATTTGACACAGTTCTCTGCCCCAAGGGGCATACAATCAAAGAGACAAGGTTGGGAACAGACAGGAACAAAGGGCACACATGGATACATTCACAAAGTTGAGAAGTCACAGGTGCACATGCTTGGTTTATAGACAAGGACCCTGAACAAAAAGACAGCAGAGGAAGCATCAGTGATCAGTCTGTGGGGTTGCGGAGCTAGGATAAGCCTGACAAAGGTTTATCAGGAGTGGAAGGAGGGAGCAGAACAAGTGTGCTTAGGTAGGGAGTTATGTTTTTGTGTCTTGATTAGATTGTAAGCTCCATGGAGCAGGGACTGTCTTTGTTGTATCTCTACAGTGCTGCCTATAGAAATTATAGTTGTCGTCATCATCATCCCAGGCATAGCAGCCAGCATGTGAAGATAGCTCAGGGAGCAGGAGACTCGGAGGCAGGTGATATTTATTTATTTTTATTTCCTTAAGATATATAGGCCACCCCGTCCTGCTACTGCAGGTGATGAAAGTAGTACAGGAGGAATGAAGCACCCAAGTGGGAAGCAAGTGCAGAACGGTAGCAGTGAGCAAGGCCATGAGGAGCCTTTACAGTAAACACAAGGAGCTTGTGTTGAATTATGTAGAGGAGTGAGCTAGTGGAAGGACTGAACAGGATCAAAGTAGTGGGCAAGGTGAATGACCCTGAAGGTCAAGTGTTGCATGAAAGTGAGTGGGTCAAGGAGTGGACACTATTTAGTTCTTCCACACATAGACTGATGGCAACCAGAACAGTTCTGACATGTCAGTGGAAGAGTATTTTATTATGTCTAACTGAACTGAATCACAGTCTACTTTGGCTCGTTATCTCATCACCTCCCACCGTCTGAACACCTTTCCTTACCGCTTTACTCTCCCCCAGGCTTCTCTACCACACTAGTTGTTCCAATTTCTCTGGCAGCTCCTAGGTTCACCAGCTTCAAGGAAGCTCCTATCTCCTCCTTTGTGGCAGCAGTCTCTAGCTGGCACACACCTAGGTTCTTAATTTCAAACTGCTTTTACATGTGCCAAGACTGAACCAATACAGAGGCAGCACCAGACCATTTGATCAGCCTGCTCTTCACAGATCAGTCCAAGAAGAGCCCAAAGGCTTGTGGCAGCTTCACCCTGGGAAAGCCCATTAGGAGCATCACCACAACTTAGGCTATCCTGATATATTTTAAGGACAGACACCATGGGGGCAGGCTGGAAGAGCAAGGTAGAGTGGTAGTTGAGAATTCCGACAGGCCTACACCAAATTTAAGTCACTATTATGTGAGCCAGAATTGCTATCACCACCTCCCCAGAAACAAGTTACACACTACCAAGGAATTTAATAAGCAGAATTGGCTTCCATGTCCTGGACACTCCCATCACAATATGAGTAGTCCAGTGGAAACAGATACCACAGCACTAGCTACCTACATGATGGCTGTGTCATTGGCACACACTACTAGTCTACCTGGTGGAGACACCAAGATCCAGCTTCATTTTGCATTTTATTTTCATACAAGCTGACAGCCAACTTGTTTTACAGCCAAATAATGAGTGAAAGACAGGAGAGACCCAAACAAGAGAATAAAGGCTCAGTCCTGCCAAGAGTCACAACACTGCTGAGCAATCCACACTATGACAGTTGGGACCATTCACAGCACTGCTCCACATAAAGCTTACAGTATTAAATATCTATATATCAGCAATGTACCTGGCACTGATCTATCATTTAAATGAGAGAGAGAGGTCCCTGCCCTGAAGGATTTACAATCTACGAGTGACAAGGGAGAACACATTGGGAGAGACAGGGATACATTCACATGGTTGAGATACAGAAACATGTTGAGAAGTCACATGTACACTTAAGTTGGTTACAAGAGAAGGGGAGCCTGCATGAAAGGCAACAGAAGAAGCATTAGCAAGCAGTCTCTGGGGATGAGGAATTAGGAAAAGCCTGAAGTAGTTTTTCAGGAGATTTATAAGTTGAGAAGAAAGCAGATCAATATGAAGATCTGTAGGTTGAGAAGAAATTCATCAATATGAAAGATATGAGCCTTAAGGAGGTATTTTCTAAAAGTCAAATTACACCCTTTCTTATAGTTTAAATTGCTGTTGGTTATTTTCTGCTTTTTGGTTGTTAAAATGATCCCACTGGGCTTTTTTGTATTTTGCCCCATAGCACTAACTCTTCACCATACAGTTGTACTCATCACCTTGATTGCCTGACACCCTTTCTAGAAAAGCATTGCAAGAGGCACCCTCAAAATGTATATGATTCATCCACCTACTGAAAAATCAAATGCACTTAACACACAAAGGGATTGCTTTTTACTATCATATACATAATCTTCAGCTTGACTTAACAAGCAAGTCATGCCCCTTCAAATCCTCTGGATAAAAGCCACAATTCTCAAACTGCTTACTTCAGGGTAGTTCTATTGAATACTGTGGGACTACTCCAGAGTAAGCAGCCTGATGACTACATCCAAGGAGCACAGGCCCTAAGTGCAAATATCAAATCTGGCAATAGTAAGAACCAAGTAATTGCTTTCCCAATGCTTAAACATGCAGCAGGTAATAAGAGACAGCCCAACTAACATTAAGAGACGTAGCAAGCCTCTTTAAAGAAAGGTTTCAAGCAAGTCTTTCATAAGAGTAAAGAATTTACCCACAAGACGTGCAGGATCTTTGAACTGCCAAATCTTATAACTTAAATCACAAGCCTGGAGTGATATTTTAAAGGTATCAAAAAGCCAGAAATTCTGGCACAATTGCAAAAAAAAAACCCATGAGATTTTCAGTTACTTGGGAACAGAAGTCTCTGGCCCTCCTGGTTGAGAAAGGTTTACAGCATATGGCCTAGACCAGAGCTTATCACACTGTGGGCTGGGACCTGTCACCCATGAGAGTTTGAGCCTCCTGTGGATGGGTTACATATAGGATGTACTCTTTGTGTTTGTTACAGCCCAAGATCATGGGATTATAACTAAGCCTCAAAATGGAGTCACACAGACAAGTGTTTTGAGAGCCTCTGCCCTAGAAGTTCAGGAAGCAGAAGGCCAACTCAGAAGAACGCAAAACAAGTTTAAGATCTTATGATTCGAGGCATCTCAGAATTCAAACTCCTCATTTGTTTAGCAA
Organism: Sphenodon punctatus; assembly: GCA_003113815.1. Lineage (NCBI taxonomy): Eukaryota > Metazoa > Chordata > Lepidosauria > Sphenodontia > Sphenodontidae > Sphenodon > Sphenodon punctatus. Next base: position 366,457 of record QEPC01015657.1, read on the forward strand.
ATCCACATCTCCCTTATCTTAGATGGTTACAGGCTCTTATTTAAAGCTATATTTAAAAGGAGGCATGACTTTTGATCATTATTGGGTACACATGGTGCCTGATCAAAATTAGGGGACACCATGCAACTCTTGTGTGTTCCAACAGTGGTTCCCAAACTATTTTTACACACACACACACCCTTGTCTGTGGTAGCAAAGACAGCTCACACGCTCTCTCTCTCTCTCACTCACTCACCACCTTGCCCCTGTTCCTCTCTTTCCTTCTCACCCTCCTATTGCTTCCCCTCACCATTCAACAGTTTTGAAGGTTTCCTGTACCGCAGAGTATAGAGTGAGCCAGGTGCTTGCCAGCTGTGCTTATTCCACACACCCCTTATTTGGGAGGGGGGTGGGGAACCAGAGTTTCAGAATGGAGTCATTACACACCAAACATCCCTAGACACAAAGTGTCTCACTACTCTAGATCACTAGAGTTGCCACATCTTGTGGTTTGACCCCAGGAATCAATAGGGAGTCTCAGGTCAAAATGGGAGTCTCAGGATAAAACCACAAGTGGCAACTTTTTAAGATCACCCCCACATACTTTCATTCACAGCCTGGCCCAGCCATAGTTTCCAAGGAGAACATGAACTTAAGAGTGTGTGCGCACTCCCTCCCAACAGTCAAAATGCAACCCCCAAAATCCACCACTAGCTCTCTCTAGAAGATGAGCCAAATCAAAACCCAAAATTACTGTAAAAAACTAGACCCAGGAAAGGGGGAGAAGGCATAAGATGGGGGAAAGGGGGTCAGGGCCAAATCTGAACTTGGAGGGTCAGGCTGTCCATGCAGCAGGCTGACCAGAGCTCCTTCTGACCCACATGCAAAAGCTTCCCCCTCAGTTCTCAGAGCACGAGAGAGGGGAAAGAAGGGGGGGAAGGGGGGGGATGCAGACAAAAGACTGCCGGTGAGGGAGTCAGGCTGTTCTCTAGGAAGGAGGAGGAGGAGGAGGATGGGAGTCAGCACGTGGAGAGAAGTAGGGGCTGAAGAAGGCCCTGCGGGAATAGGGACATTGCCTCTTTAAGAGGCCTACAACGTGCTCCAAAGCCTCAGGTCCCTACTACTACCCGGCTGAAGCTATAGAAAACCCCCACAGGGGAGTCTATCCCTTGCCCAGGCTGCACTATCCAGCCCCTCGGAGTACCAAACCCAGCCTCACCCCACTATCGGCCGCCTCCTCCCAGCTCTCAGCGACCTCCTCATCTTCCATTTTAATTCTCCTCCTCCTCCTCCGGCGGCCCGCTCCCTGCGCATGCGTATTACCAGCCCGGACCCTCTTAGCAGAGCTCCGCGGCTTCCGCGCATGCGCAGAACTACCGACCCGCCAAGAGCAGGGCTTAAGCCACGCCTGCTTCCCCCATATGGTCGCATGCGCATTGTGGAGCTGTCAGCTACTGGCAACAGAGCCTATGGCTATATAAGTGTTACCGTAGCGGCTTGAGGCAAGAAGGTTGGATTGCATGGACGCACGCGCACACACGTCACTGCAGTGGCGCCAGGCAGTCAGGTTCCAGAGATACATGTCGCTGCTATGGTTCCAGGTGGCCAGGCTCCACAGACACGCACGTCACTGTCGTGGCTCCATAGACATATACAGCACTGCTGTGGTGGTTCCAGATGGAGAGGAAGGCTCATGGGGCACACGTGGCTCTGAGGACACACGCCCACAAATAGGCCATGGTTGTGGTTGAGTTTTATATGGGAAAAGGAGAGTTGATTATAGTTAAGGCAGCTTCATCACTGTGTATAAATCACAAACATTCTATTCTTTATACAATTGGGATGCTTATAAGTGTGAAATTTGGTAGGGAGGATTGCTTGGTTGAGATGGAGATGTAGAATCTGTCTAAATTTCAGGCAAATTGGGCAAAAACAAGAAAGGTACAGAGGCTTGAATTTTGGAAGCAGAATTACATTTTCTCCCCTATCTGATTTTTTTGTGCATAGAGGTTTAGTTCTGGAAGCAATATTAAGAAATCTAGCCATGCTCAAAAAATCAACTGTGGTCTGAATGGATTTTGTATTTTTAGTTTTTGGAAATCCCTTCTATAGTTCTGACGTTCCGCCCATTTTGGCAAATGGGAAGAATGAGAAAAGTGCCTTCACTGTCTGTTCACTAATTTTCTATTGAATGTGAGAAGATAAGCTTTTGTGAGTGCTACTGTTGTATGGACCTGAGTGACATTTAATTCAGGCATTTGTTGCACCCTGTTCTTGTACAGATGACGGGAGTTTAGTGCAAACTATAGACAGGACAGAGCTGGGGCTGAAAGGGAAACTCATTGGGTAGCTGTTTTGGTTGCCATGCAAACTCTCCAGCAGGTGTACTGGCACGGCACAAGGAATGCTGATTGGAAACAATAGAGACAACAGGAATACCAATTGGAAGTAATGGCGCTTTGGCAATGCCAGTAGCTCTTAATGGACAGTAAACCAATACAATGGCAGATGCTTAACTGAAACAAGGGAAGTGGAGGAGCATCTGAAATACCAAAGAAGGTTGGTAGAGGGGGAACTGAAGAAGGCCAGGAAGGGGAAAAAGGTGAGGAAGCCACAGAGAGGAAACAGAAAGACGGGGAGGGGAGTTAGGTGGAATGACTGGTAGGAAGCCATTCAGAATCTCTAGAATTATGGGGGGAAGCAGGATTGAATTATGTATATGAGAGCACTGGGAATGGTGGGAGTGACACAGGGCTGGGTAGAATGATGGGTCGGAGGCCACCAGGAGTGACTGGAATTAGGATGGGCAGGGCGGAATGATGGGCATGACGTCTCCAGGAGTGGCTGAAATCAGGGCCGGCCCAAGGGTTTGAGGGGCCATGTGCCAAGCCTTGCTGTGGGGCCCCAAAGGCTTGCTGGTCTGCTAGCGGCTTTGCCACCGGCGGGTTGGCAGAACCTTATGGCTAGCAGAGTTCTAGGGAGGGGCTTGTCCATTGTAGGCGGAGCCTCCAAAAATCCAGCAACAAAGAGTTTTCAGCTCTAAGATGTGATGGACAGAACATTAGTTTACACTGGGAGCTCCTTGCTGCTAAGTAAAACCCTGCCACTTGGAGACTGAGAGAACCCTCTTAATAGCATCTCATCCAGTAAGTGGATGGGACTCCAGTAGGACAACTCTCTCTCTCTCTCTCTATCAGTGGTAGTGCCATAGCAGGATAAAAAAATCCTGTTCACATATTTAAAACATACAAAACCTCTGGGCCACATCAAAATAGCTGCATGCTATTAACAATACTTGATCACACAAGCACGTTCATATTTAGTAAAAATAGCATGAGGAGCCACTCGACGAACAGAAGGTTGCTACCTTGTAAATAAGGTTTTTTGAGATGGCTCCGAACATTCTCACAAATACCCACCCTTCCAGCCTCGCACAGAATTTTTTCCTTAAACCAGGGGGTGGGAACCAAGCCAGGACAGGTGGCTGCTGGGGCTTTGCTACCAATGGGGGTGGGGGGGAAATTTAAACTGCGGGGTCCAACTCCATCTCCGAGGTGTGGGGCTCCTCCCTCGGAGGCTGCTGCGGGGCCATGTGCCTGGGCACCGGTGGCACATGCCTCGGGCCGGCCCTGGCTGAAATGACGGGGCCCTAGGTGGAATGACATGTAAGAGGCAAGAGGGTGCAGCTGGAATGACTGGGGGTGGTGGGGTGGGCTGGGTGGCATGATAGGTAAAAGAACACTGGAAGCAGCTAGAATTATGGGAGGCCGGATGGAATGATGATACAAGGACACTGGGAGCAGCTGAAATGACAGGAAGCTGGATGGAATGACTCGTAAGAGGCAACCACGAAAAGCTGGATTGATGAGGTTTGGGATGGAATAACAGGTATTAAGCGACTGGGAGTAGCTGGAATAATGGGTAAGAGGACACCAGGAGCACCTGAAATGACATGGAGCGGGGTGGAACGATAGGTGCAACGACCCAGCCCCTCACCATCTTTCCATTTTTTTCTCTGTGGCTTCCTCACTTTTTCCTCTCTCCTGGCGAAGGAATAGAGTCCAGAGGGAGACTGTATGGAGTTAGGTGCACTGGGGAATTTTCATGAGCTGGACAGAATTTCTTTAGGCATGAACCTGACAAAGATGAGGGCTGCAAGAGAAACACTCTGATGAAGAGGTGTCTGCAAAGCAACCTCCCCTCCTTCCCCCACCTTCCTGTGAAATTGAGGAGGCTGCTCCCAGGTGGAAAATACTCTTCTGGTGAAAATAAAAGAGCTGGGGCTAAAAGGGAAATTCACTGCCTGGCTGCTCCAGTTGCCAAGTAAACTCCACAGCAGGTGAAACTGACACGGCTACTGCTCCCATTTTCAAACCAAACCCTCTGGTGAAAATGACCAAGCTTAAGGCTGCAAGGGAAACTCTCCAAAAGGAGGGGTCTTCAAAACAGTCTACCTCTCCACTACTCCCCCATCCCCCTGATAAAACTTACAAAGCTGGGGCAGAAAGGGAAACTCACTGGGAGAAGGAATGGAGTCAGGAAAGAGACCATGTGTGGTTATGTGCATTGAGGAATTTTATTTATTTATTAATTTTCTTACATTTATGAGTTGTCCCTTATGCCTACGGCATCCCGGGGTGACGTACACTTAAAATTTATAAAAAATTTCTTCATAAAAACATCAGAATTAAAACATCCAGGGATAAAGAAAAATAAAAAATAAGGGCAGGGAGAATAAAAACCCTAACCCATCCTCCCCAAAGACCTGAGCAAACAGGCAGGTTTTACAAGCCCGCCGAAATGTTAGGAGGTTTGGGGCCAGGCGAGCTTCCTCCGAGAGAGAATTCCAGAGACGCAGCCCGGCCACAGAGAATGCCCTCTCCATTGTGGCCCCCTGCTTAACACGGGGGACCTCCAGGAAGGCACCCCTGGCAGACTGGGGCGCGGAGGGCGAGGCGCTCCCTGAGGTATGAGGGGCCAAGACCGTGAAGGGCCTTATAGACCAATACCCTGAACCTGGCTCGGTACGCTATTGGCAGCCAGTGCAGAGCCCGGAGCACAGGTGTTATGTGCTCCCGATGACCCGTCCCCGTTAGGAGACGGGCCGCCGCATTCTGCACTAGCTGCAGCCTCCAAACCAGGAACAAGGGCAGCCCCACGTAGAGCACGTTGCAGTAGTCCAGCCTTGAGATAACAAAGGCATGGATGAGGGAGGCCAGGTCCGGCCTGGAGATGTATGGGCGTAACCTCCGCACCAGATATAACTGGCGGAAGGCGGCCTTCGGCACCACCTCCACCTGTCGATCCAGGCGGAGATCTGAATCCAACACCACCCCAGACTCCAAGCCTGTAGAGCTACAGGAGGGCAAACCCACCCCCCCAAATCAGGGGGCCAACACCTCCCTCGCTCTCCCCACCACCATCATCTCCATCTTATCGGGGTTGAGCTTCAGTCTGCTCTGCCACATCCACTCCGCCACGGCCTCCAAACACTGAGATAGCAATGAGACAGCAGGGTCTGGGTCAGCTGAAAAAGAGAGGTACAACTGAGTATCATCAGCATATTGGTGACAACGCACCCCGAACCCTCTCACGACCTCCCCCAGGGACTGCATATATACATTAAATAATAATGGAGACAGACTAGAACCCTGCGGAATGGTATGCAAGTTGCACATAATTTCTTAAGGTGTGTAACTGAGAAAGTTCGGAGCTGCAAGGGAAACACTCTGGTGAGGAGAGATCTGCAAAACAATATCCCCCTCCAATCCCTCTTTCCTTTTTTGGTGAAATTGATGAGGTTGTTAGTTTCACCAGCAGGATTTTTATTTTATTTTTATTTTTTTACACCTGGGAGCAAAGTTTGGACTCAAAGGGAAACTCACTGGCTGGCTGCTTGACTGCCAATCAAACTTAGGTTGGTAGTGCAGCAGCAGGGGAAATTTAGTGCATTCCTCTTCAAAAAAACAAAGAAATTCTTAGATCAAAAAGCTTTGTTTAAGAGAGGAGTTAAGACTCTTGCAAATTCAGCCATGCTCCAAAAAGCATGGAAATTGTGTTAAGGCTCCTTAACTTGTGCACCATGTAAGCAGTAAAGACATCACATACTGTGCTTGCTTACAACTTAGGCTTCATGCACCCACATTTTGTCTTGGTCTTTCAGCCCCAGTCCTCTTCCTCTGCAGGCTGGGGGCAACACTGAAGCTGGAGAAAGCAGGGGGCAGCTTGCTGACCCCCTACCCCTCTGCTTTTCCTATGTGCTTCATTTGGGTTGGGGAGAATGGGAAGACTGTGGACAGCAGAGACTACTGGTAGTTTGGATCCAGATTATAACAATCGAGGTCAGAGGGTGTTTTTAAATGAGACACTACCATGTATGGCCACCCATTAACTACACATCCAACTGCTCATTTGAAAGTGGTGCATGGGGATACATGCTCCCATGACTCATGCAGCACCCACTCATGGCCACTCAAAGCACTGCCGAAAAATCCAGAGTGCACCATGTGGGGCAAGCCAAAAAAGTGTGTGGGGACAAGTGTCCATGCATCCCCTGCCTGTATAAACTGGGGAGCCCACCCATGCCAACAGACAGGTTTATAGCCAGCCGCCTCCCCAGTCCCATCCACTGCCCTGCCAGGAGCTCTCTGGGAAACTCTTAAATGCGCATGAAGTACACCACCACATTGGCTCAAAGCACAACCACCAGCCCCTTGTGATGCACAAGAGAAGAGCTAATGCCATAGAAGAGAGACAGCAGCTTCCTGTATGTTCCACTCAGTATGCACCTGTGCTCCATTGCTGCCCAGAACTGCCAGCGGCTGCCCCAGCTCCTGGGCAGAAAGGGGTTACTGGCTGCTGCAGGTTCATATTTCCATGGTGTCTGGGACTGTGTGTCATGGCAGAGGGTGGGCACTTGGGTGGGGTTGTTTGCAGGGCTGGTCTGTGGTGGCAGGAGTGCATGGAGGCTACCTGCGTGGGCATGGTGGCCACCCTTTGAGATGCCCATTATAATCTCTCTCCACTCACTCCATGTGTGTGGGTACTCAACAGCCATGCCACTGAATGGCTACAGATACCCACCCACCCACCAACCTTGCTCATCTAAAAACACCCAGACTCAGTTGAATACTGGGATTAGAAACATTAGGGAGGAAAAGCTAACCTTGCTGTTTCCTGCCTTGGTGATATATCCCTAGAGGACAATCCAGAGGCCTGCTTATGCCAACCCCAACATGCAACGTGCAGCCAGAATGTGCGTGCAGCACAGCTGCACAGGTAGGGTCACATAGGCCGGTGTTGCACATTTGCCCCATGCACCTGTGCTGCACGCGTGGTACTGTGTGTGTGTCTGAACACGCACATTCTGGTTGTGCATCGGGGTTGGCAGCAGACCGCTGGATTGTCCCCCTAATCTGTAAGATTGAGACTGTGCTGTAGTTGGGTAATATTTGAACACCACAAAGATTTAACAAGGATGTATAGACAGCAATGAGATTAACATGCTTAAGAGTCTTGGAGCAAGAGGGCAGGTGAAGGTTTGTTATGTTGTTGCAGTACAAACACTATGCTGGGGGGGGGGGGAATCCCCAAAATTGTTACTTACTGTAGCAGGGATGGCTTGCCTGGGTGTAAATCCTTCAGGAACAGGGCCCAGCCCCAAACAAACAGTCACTCTTTGGTAGGAATTAGCTCAAGGTCTTTATTTACTTCATAGTAAATAGTCCACCTCAAGACTGGACTATTGCAACGTGCCCTATGTGGGGCTACCTTTGGTGATGGTCCAGAGATTGCAGCTGGTGCAGAATGCGGTGGCCCATTTCCTTATGGGGATGGGCCACTGTGACCACATTACACCAGTGCTCCATTCTCTGCACTGGCTGCCTATAGTCTTCTGGTCCTGATTCAAGGTGTTGGTATTAGGATGGCCATAGGTCTGGATTTGTCCTGGACCACCCGGTATTTCTGACAGCTTGTGCTGTCCAGGACGGGAGGGGAACTGGACCATAGAGTTGTCCGGAATTTCCCCTTCCATCCCTCCTCCCACTGCTGGCTGGTTGCAGCTGCATTCTTTGCATTTCTGCCCATGGACCCTGTGGGTGGAAGTGCAGAGGGTGTAGTTGCAGCCAGCCGGCAGGCTTTTTTGGTGCGCAGCAGCTGGCAGAGTCAGTTGAGGGCAGCAACACCTGACTGGAGGCAGTGCAGCAGCAGCAGACCCCCTCTCCCCGCAGCCCTGCCAGGGAGGGGGGAGGAGTTGCAGCCGCCACCACCGCACCTGCTACTGTTACACTGAAGTAAAATATGGCCTCCTCCTAGAGCCTCAAACATCAGGGAGTCCCTTGGCCTAGGGAGAACCCATGGCAGAGACAGCAGAGACTGGAGCCATGATCCCTTTCTGACTCGGCTCCCTGAGTCCCCGTCTCCTCCTCCAACCATTGCTGAGAGAGAGAGACTTCAGGCAGAGCTTTATCACTGAGCAGAAGCAGCAGCAGAGCGAGTCAGAGACTCAGACTCAGCATCGATGAGGTATGTGAGTCTTCTGACAGCAGGTGAAGGCAGGAGGAGGAGGTGATGGTGGTGCCTGTGCCCCAGCAGCCCAATGACACCTGAGGACGAGTCAGGGACCCATGTTGTACAGTTCACTGTGTGTTTCTCCATTTTCTGTCAATGGGAAAAAGACAGTGAACATGGGTCCCTGCAGGGGTGTTGCGAGGGGGGGGGTCTGACCGAGCTGGAGCCCCCGATCTTTTCACCAGAGCCCTGAATAATCTGGGCCTCCGAGTCTGTAGCAGTGGCAAGAAGGTTGCTACCTTGTAAACAAGGTTCTTCAAGATGGCTCTGACTATTCTCACAACTGGTCACAACTGTTGTGAGACCGTTTGGAACCATCTCAAAGACTTTGTTTACAAGGTAGCAACCTTCTGAAGTTGAAATGTGTGCTGCCGTACCCACCCAGCACAGCGTGGAAGTTGTGTCGTGCGGCAGCAGCACAAGGCAGGCTGGAGTCAGGAGGAGAGAGGTGGCTGCTGATTCCAGAGCGGGTGGTGCAGTGAAAAGCAACTCAAGCAAGCAAGGTGACTGGTGTTTGTTGTTTTTGTTGATTTCAGTGTTCCAACTTCTTGCCTGGGGGTGGGATAGGGACATGGAGGAGGGAAAGTGAATTAAAGCAACCACTGTGTTCCTATGTTGGCAGGTTACAAGTTCTTGTAGGTTTGAAATCACTTTGCCAAGCTTTAAAATGTTTGCTTCCCTTGTACTGGTGTGATAGTTTGTTCCCCCTGATGGTACAGGTTGACCCTGATCCTGCAAGCTGCATTGTGCAAGAGACATCCCCGCCCCTTAATTTGATGCTCGATGGGGGTATCTTGCAGGATCAGAGACACTGAAGGGAAAGTACTATCAATGCACAGGGGGAAAAATCAACTGAAAGATGAATTAATTATTATTATTATTGAAAAGAAATGAAAGGGGTTCAGCTGCTTTTCTGCATCTTGGGTGAAGCAGATCCCTGTCCAAGAGGGGTTCAGCTGCTTTTCTGCACCTCGGGTGAAGCAGGTCCCTGTCCAAGAGGGGTTCAGTTGCTTTTCTGCACCTCGGGTGAAGCAGGTCCCTTTCAATTCCCGGGATCAAGTGGAAATACTACTGTTTTGAGAGGTTGGGGAATTACTCCTCTTCTATTTCTAATAATGACTCTTGTTCACTTATGTAAGCATTTATTCAATAATAGCAGAACAATTAACATACCAATTATTAACGGGACACTTGCACTCAACATATGATCTCACCTACTCTGGCTACTTCAAATAAATACAAAGCATATATTCTTACGTGATCAGAGGTCAATGGTCTGGTTCCAGAAGGAGGGCAGGTAGGGGGACCAATGATGCTGAGAGAGAGAAAGCCTAGCTGCAAGGCACGTGGTAGGACCTCCTAAGGAGAAGCCCCAGAGAGGGCCAATCATCAAGCTAGCTGACGCCCTGATAAGGGCTAGTGGACAAGCACCATGAAAGGCAGAGAACTGATCCAGAGGCTGGCCTTATAGACACGTTTCCCTTATTACTTATCCATGTTAAGGGGCTGTCTGCTTCTTGCTCCAGAATGTTCCCCTTATGGCTATTCATGATTGGGGTCCTTCTGCTTAGTCATTGGTGTGGGGGTTTGCCCTGATCGATAGGGCCTCGTCCACCCCTCCCTCCGGAGGTGGAGGCCTGACTCTTTGGCCCTGGGTTGCCCACATCCTTCTTAGAGGCATCTGGTTATCTGATAAGGCCATCTCTGCTCGCTCTTACAGTTTAACTCTATTATCAGGTTCTCACCTTCCCTTTGTCTCTCAATGTTCCTGTGAGTTATAAACTATTAAGTTGTTTTGGGAACACGAGTTTTTCTGCTCACTCTCAGGCATCATTGCTTCCTTTGAGCAATTTGACCATCTTTCCTACTAACACTTTCTGTTCTTTTGAATCAATGAATTAACACATGTACTAAATAATGTCTTACCTAATTTCTAACATTCTACATAGTCCTAAATAACAGCTACAATGGCCTACACAAAAGTTACATTCAAAGTGTTACATACTTATAAATCCAGTGTATACTTTTGGTTACATTTAAACAAAGAGTGAGTTACAGTAACATTCAATGTCTGTTCTGTCACATTTGTGTCAGAAGAAGCACTTCTGATTCAGTTACATTGTAGCAAGAAGATTAGCATCTTTGTTAGGCCCAGGCCATATCGTAACATTATTATTATTAACAAACATTTATATAGTGCCAGCAGTGTACCTGGCACTTTACAAAGTAATAAAATAGACACGGTCCCTGCCCCTAGGGTTTACAATCTGAGAGACAGGAGCTGGGGGAGAGACATAGGAAGGGGAACAGAGGGAGAGACAA
>QEPC01015657.1:378409-391658 GCA_003113815.1 Sphenodon punctatus
GTTTTAAGGAGAGATTTGAAGGTATGAAGGGAGGGGGCAAGGCGGATGTGGACAGGGAGGGAGTTCCAGGCATGGGGGGCAGCAAGTGAGCAGGGACGAAGGCGCTTAGGGGAGCAGGGAAGGCATGGAAGGGTGAGAGAAGGGACAGAGGAGGAGTGAAGTGCACGAGCTGGAGTATGGAGGGCGATAAGTGCAGAGAGGTAGGGGGGAGCGAGGTTGTGAAGAGCTTTATAGGTGAAGAAAAGCTCTTCACCTAACTCAATCTAATGTTGCCTCTTACGATTTTTTGTTTTTTGTTTGTTTTTTTTGTTTTAATCACAAGTCTCTAGTTATTTTGTTCTTCTTAAAGCTCCAGCTTCTGGTCATTTTATGAGAATCTCTGCATTAGTGTTAACAAAATATAAGATTTTATAAGATTTTATCCCCGTGGTTTTAGAAACATTCCATTAAAGTGTGCAAAAAAGATGGCAACTACGAAGAATTAACCCTTACTCTTTTTTTTAACTTGCAATTTTAGTGTGGTCTCACTTAAGATTCTGAATGCTTGGGGTGGCAATACAGCTTATCCTTAGTTACAATACAAGAATTTTAGGAGCAGAGAGCTGTGTCCTGTTAACTTAAAAAAAGTTAGCGGTTTCTCCACTGCTTCTAGGTCCCCAATTTGAGCCAAACTTTGTAAAGTGCTTTTACCTGTAGCTGAAGTCAATGGGAGTTGTGAAAAGCTTAGCACCACCAGCTAGTCAAGCCCAATGTGTCTGAAGCTAAGCACTCAATTTTGGTGGTTGCTACTGCAAATTATGATCTGGCAATTGGTGCCTTCGTTCCTCTCTCTCTGAAATGGGGATAGCCCCTCACTGACGGGCTGTGAACTGCAGAAGCTTACAGGTGGTTTTATTGGACTAGCTACATGATGTAAAAGAAAGTACTATTTGGGGATGGAATTTGGATCCGGTGGCAAGTTTGGCAACCTATTTGCAGTGACCATGCTTAATAGTTGGAAAAATGAACTGCATCGCTGCTTGTTTTGTTTTTTAAAGCAGACTCGAGCCCCTCTTTCCTTGAGCCCTCAAGGGCACATCATCCCCTTTTCCCTCCCTTGTTTGTGGAGGCCTGTCCAGAGACTCCAGAGTGTTTTGAAACAGTTGTGTGTGTGTGTGTAAGGAAAAGTCATGTGAAAAGCCTGTGGGGCCCCACATTTTATGTTTGCCCCCCTGCACCCAACAAATTCTAAGACCGGCCCTGGGAACCACCACCTTGCCCCAAATGGATGTCCCCAGAGCAGCCTGGGAACCAACCAGAGAACCACAACAATCCTCAAATTATTTCTTCCAAGGTAATCCCATTAACATCTGTGGGACTACTATGGAGTAAGTAGTTTGGGGATGGCAGCCTACCAGTGCCACATCGGAAAAGAGGACAATAATTTGCATGTAATGTACATATGCTAATTTTAAACTAATATATGCAAATTTGTGGAGTAGGGGGCAAGACCAGAAGTGGGCAGAGCCAAGCCAATGGTAGGTGGGGCCAACGGAAGGTGAGCCAACCAAACAGTTATGCCAGTGGTGTGGCTTAACCCAACAGCAAGGAGTTCCTAGAGTTAACATTGGAGGGAGATTACATTAGTTAACCCTGTGAACTCCTTGCTGCTGCTTGAAGCCCTGCCACTGTGGGATAGAGAGCCCTCTTACTAAGGTCCCATGCAATGTCTTTCTCCCACTAGTCCCATTTCTCCCTAGCAGTGTAAAAAAATAGAGTCCAAGCTCACTGTGAGGAGAAACTGTTGTTTTAAGTGTCTCATCAAGCTGGTAATAACTACCAGTGAGTCTCTACCATTTCAACCAACTTTCATTTTTCTATTTGTCTTTTGCTTTTGGTTTCCTTTTTTTAATGGGGAATAACACCAAAGTCGACCTCAGAAACCTTTAAACAGCATTGCACATAAGAACATTGGGGGTAACACACTCAAGTTACCCTGAAAAACCTTTGAACAAGTTTGCACATAAAAACATTGGGAGTAAGGTAACACACCCACATCATCTTGAGAAACCTTTAAACAATTCTCTCACACACAGACTGTCTCTTTCTTTCACACACACAGATTCTCTCACACAGAGACACTCTCGAATACACACGCACATACACACATTGTGTGAGAATCTGTGTGCGCGCGCGCACAAGAGAGAAACAATCTGTGTTTGTGTGTGTGCATGCGTGCGAGAGAGAGTGTCTGTGAGGGAGAGAGAGTTTGTGTGTGAGAGAATCTGTGTGTGTGTGTGTGTGTGTGTGTGTGTGTGACAATCTGTGTGAGAATCTGTGTGGGGGAGGGGGAAGGGGAGAGTGTCTCTGTGTGAGATAATCTGTGTTTGTGCGCGAGAGCGATATAGAGACAGTCTGCCCCTCACACACACACTCACAGATTCACACACAAACTCTCTCTGTCACACACACACAGATTCTCTCACACAAACTCTTGCACGCACACACACACACAGATTGTCTCTCTCTCACATGCACACAGATTCTCTCACACAGAGACACTCTCCCCCTCTCACACACACTCACAGATTCTCACACAGACTCTCTCTCGCAGACACACACACGCACTTCTTCGAATGGCTCCAACCATTCTCACAACACCCAGTGCTGGTGAGAATGTGTAGAGCTATCTCGAAGAACCTTGTTTACAAGGTAGCGGCCTTCTGTTACACTCAAGGTCTGAACAGTGCTGCCACTGCAGGGATCCCATCTGACCAGGACTCATCAGAGGTAGGTAGGGGCAGCCCAGGGCACCCTGGCAGGTGGGTGCGGTGGAAGTTCCTCCTCCACCACTCACCCAGGCTGATTCTGAGGGTGGGTGGGGGCAGGGCAGGAGACCCCCAGCGAGCAGCGCCCGAGCAGGGCACCCTGGCAGGCAGGTGGAGGGGGCAGTGGAAATTTGCCCCTCCCCACAGGCTGCTTCTGAGGGCGGGGGTGTTGATGATGGCCTCAGTTTTCCCTAAAATGGGTACAACCCCCACACCCCCCTCTGCTGTATGACCAAGGGCCAACAAACTTGGACCTGGAGGGCTTGAAAGGACAGCCCCCAGACGTGGCCAAGGGCCGGCAAACGTGGGGGAAAGGGCTTGAGAGCATAGCCCCCCATTATGAGCAAGAGGGGGGCTTGTAAGACAGAGTAAGGATTGGGTCCAGCCACCATGGAACCCAGCAGAAAGTAGGTCGCTCATGTGAAATACCAGCCTGAACCTGGGGGAAGAGAGGAAAAAGGAAAACACCTAGAGTAAAGTATGGGGCCATTAAGAGGCATTCTTCCTATTCAGTAGAGCACCGATGACTGGAACTTGGAGCAGCAAACCCCCCCCCACCTCAGGAATAAAGAAATCCAGGGGTTCCCTTTGTGTCCCAGGAAGCCTATCGTTATTCCTCTCTTCCCCTCCTTAACTACCCTCCAGCCACTGTTGTTTACTCTTTCCCCCTGTGTCAAAGATATCTTATGCATCTTGTATGACCCTTTTTGTGATGGAAGTTGGGTTTCTCCCCTCGTTAGCTCATTGTGTACCCCAAACGACCCATCATAGCCTCTCCAAATCCTTTGTTCAGTACCCTATAACTGCTTACCCTATACCCTATAACAGAATGGGTTCTCCCCTGTTGTCGGGGGGATCCCCTGGTTTGGTACACCGGGAGAGCACATCAGCTAAAATGTTCTGGGCGCCAGGGTGATATTGGATCTGAAAGTGAAATCGCGTAAAGAAAAGCGCCCAGCACCCATGACGAGCATTCGTAATACGGGTAGTTTGCAGGTAAGTGAGGTTTCGATGATCTGTAATTATGGTAACGGGGTACTTGGCCCCTTCAAGGTAATGCCTCCAGGATTCGAAGGCTGCCTTAATTGCCAACAACTCGTGGTCTAACACCATGTAATTTTTCTCTGCACTGGTGAGCTGCCAGGAATAGTAAGCACATGGTAACAGGTGCTCTTTTCCGGGTTCTTGTTGCAAGAGTACCGCTCCGATGGCAATGCTAGAGGCATCCGTCTCTACTGTAAAGGGTTGATCAAAACGAGGATGTTGAAGGATGGGTGCTCATGTGAAGGTAGCCTTCACGATTTCAAAGGCTTGCTGATGCATACGGTCCCATGCGTAGGACACTCCCTTCTGTAACAAGGCCGTCAGTGGTGCTGTTAGTTTGGCATAGTTGGCAATATACTGGCGATAATAGTTCGCGGTCCCAAGAAACCGCTGCAATGCTTTAACGGAGGGAGGTGGGGTCCATTGTACAATAGCACTTATCTTTCTAGGGTCCATTTTGATCCCTTGTGGAGAAACAATGAACCCAAGGAATTCAATGGTGGTGATGTGAAATGCACATTTCTCGTATTTGCAAAACAGCCGGTTTTGCCGCAACCGTTGTAACACCTTCTGCACTTGAGGAATGTGTTCTGCTAGAGTACGTGAGAAAATGAGGATGTCGTCCAGGTACGCTACTACACACGTGTCCAGCATATTGCGCAACATGTCGTTTATTAGGTGCTGGAAAGTGGCCAGAGCATTAGCCAGGCCAACCGGCATCACGAGATACTCGAAGTGCCCGTAGCGGGTGCGAAATGCGGTTTTCCATTCGTTCCCAGGGCGGATGTGCAAGAGGTTGTATGTGCCCCGGAGATCAAGTTTAGTGAAGATTTTAGCACCATGTAATCGATCCAGGAGCTCAGGAATCAGTGGGAGGGGGTATCTTTTTTTACCGTTATTGCGTTGAGCCCTCGATAGTCAGTGCAGGGGCGTAGCCGCCTATCCTTTTTGGGGATGAAGAATAGGGGTTCCCCTGCTGGGGAGGTGGAGTGTCGAATGAAGCCCCACCGCAAATTGTCCTCCACATACTCTTTCAAGGTTTCCAGCTCGGGGGCGGACAAGGCGTAGATCCGTCCGTAAGGAGGTTCCGCGTCTGGCACTAGTTCAATGGGGCAGTCGTAGGCGCGGTGTGGCGGCAAGCTCTCAGCCTCCTGTTTACTGAAAACATCTTGAAAGTTTACATAGGGAGCGGGTAAGTTTTCTATGGCCTCCTCGGCCCCTGTGGCCAACAGGGTTCGTCTAGGCGGGGTTGGCGTACAAATGGTGGAGCAATACTCTGTCCTGAAAACTATAGTCCCCTGCGTCCACTGGATACCAGAATCATGTTTGCGGAGCCAAGGCATCCCCAACACTACCTCGAACATCGGGGATGCCACTAAATCAAAGCACATCCGTTTGACATGAGCCCCTATGGCAACCTGGAGGGGTGTAGTTTGCAACACCAGGGGTCCGGAACTAAGGGGTGACCCGTCAATGGTGTGCACCTGCTCCGAAGTTGGTCGCGGAGTGTGTGGGATGTCATAGCGCTGCAAAACCCCCTGGTCCATAAAGTTCCCGGATGCTTCTGAGTCGACGAGTGCCCAAGTAACCACACTCCAGGGGGTGTCACCCCTCAGGGTAACGGGAATCCGTAGGTGTTGCCCCTCCCCTAAGTTCGTACTTAACAAGCGAGGTACTTGGGATAGGGTAGTTAGTTCTGCCCCCGGGAACCCCCCTATAGTTCCCGGGGTTGAGCTTTTCCTGCTTCCCTTCAGGTAGGGGGCAGGGCCGGGCATTCTTGTGCGAAGTGAGAGGGCTCTCCGCAGTAGAAACAAAGTCGGGATGCCCGCCGGTGCTCTCGTTCAGCAGTAGTTAACGGTCCCCGAGATGCCCCAATTTGCATGGGTTCCCCCTCTGCCTCTCGACTCTCTTCTCCCCTAACAGGGGGAGAGGGCAGAATGCGGGGTCCCATGGCTCGAAAGGGCTCCTGCCGTCTCTCTCGCTGCCGTTCCCCCAGGCGCTCGTCTATCTGGACAGTGAGGGTAACTAAGTTCCCCCAGGTTTCGGGTAGGGTGGTAACAGCAAGCTGATTCTTTAGCTCCTCGCTTAGCCCCCGTCGATACATCACCCGGAGAACGTGGTCTGGCCAATTAAGATCTACTGCAAGCTGTTGAAACTTTGTAACGTACTCAAGTAAGGGGCCCTTCCCCTGCTTGAGCCCCACAATGGCAGTCTCAGCATCCTTCACCCTATGAGGGTAATCAAATAAGAAGGTAAATTCTTGCACGAACCGAGTATAGTCCTGTAGCAGGGCACCCTTGCTAGTAAGTAATGGGGTGGCCCAAGCCAAGGCATGACCTTCCAATAACCCGATGATAAAGGCAACCTTACGAGCGTCGGTGTTGTACGTATGGGGTTGCATGGTGAAGGCCAACTCGCACAAGGCTAGGAAGCCTCTAAACTGCCATTGATCCCCCGCATATTTAGCAATCTTGGGCCCCTTGGGTTCCCGAGGTAGGTGAACCAGGGCTTCCGCAGGGGGCACCACCTCCACCTGAAGAGGGGGTGGCTGCACCGCCGCTCCCCCACCTGCTTGTTGCTCTTTAAGGTCTTTCACCTCCATAGCGAGGGACTTCACTGTGCGAGTAAGTTCTTGAACTTCAGCGGAAAGCTGCTCCATGGCCTGCAGACCCCCAAGGGGAGGCTCTACAACGTAGGAAGTTGTAAGCTGGTGATTCTGTGGGGAAGTGGGGGTTGTGGCAAAACCGGCTGTTTTGCAAATACGAGAAATGTGCATTTCACGTCACCACCATTGAATTCCTTGGGTTCATTGTTTCTCCACAAGGGATCAAAATGGACCCTAGAAAGATAAGTGCTATTGTACAATGGACCCCACCTCCCTCCGTTAAAGCATTGCAGCGGTTTCTTGGGACCGCGAACTATTATCGCCAGTATATTGCCAACTATGCCAAACTAACTGCACCACTGACGGCCTTGTTACAGAAGGGAGTGTCCTACGCATGGGACCGTATGCATCAGCAAGCCTTTGAAATCGTGAAGGCTACCTTCACATGAGCACCCATCCTTCAACATCCTCGTTTTGATCAACCCTTTACAGTAGAGACGGATGCCTCTAGCATTGCCATCGGAGCGGTACTCTTGCAACAAGAACCCGGAAAAGAGCACCTGTTACCTTGTGCTTACTATTCCTGGCAGCTCACCAGTGCAGAGAAAAATTACATGGTGTTAGACCACGAGTTGGGCAGCCTTCGAATCCTGGAGGCATTACCTTGAAGGGGCCAAGTACCCCGTTACCGTAATTACAGATCATCGAAACCTCACTTACCTGCAAACTACCCGTATTACGAATGCTCGTCATGGGTGCTGGGCGCTTTTCTTTACGCGATTTCACTTTCAGATCCAATACCACCCTGGCGCCCAGAACATTTTAGCTGATGTGCTCTCCCGGTGTACCAAACCAGGGGATCCCCCCGACAACAGGGGAGAACCCATTCTGGAGGCCCGGACAATGGGGATTAACCTTCTTACCTCTGCTGAATTTCGAAACTACCCCAATCCTCTCAGGTCCGGCCTAGTTCCCAAGATGCAGCAGGGACATGACGGACTCCTGTACAATCAGCAATGTCTCGTAGTTCCCCCAAAGGCCCGCAAGCCCTTGCTTTGGGGCCATCACGATGCCCCACTAGCCGGACATTCCGGGATCCAACGTACCCTCGCCCTGCTACAAAGGCATTTTTGGTGACCGACGCTGCAGCAGGACATCACACAGTACGTCAAGCAATGTACCATCTGTGCCTGAACCAAGGTTCCGTGACACCGACCACAGGGACTGTTGCAATTGGCCCCCTTACCGCAAGGGCCTTGGCAACGTATTGGCCTGGATTTTGTTGTTGACTTACCCCCTTCCTCTACGTATACAACAATTCTAGTAATTGTGGATCATTTTACAAAACTGGGGCATTTCGTGGCAACCACAGGACTACCTACCGCCAGTGGCACTGCACAGTTGCTTCTCCGCCATGTTATCAAATTACATGGCATGCCTCTGGAAATAGTGTCAGACAGAGGATCCCAATTTACGTCGCGGTTGTGGAAAGAACTATTAAGGAGCCTGCAAATAAAACATAGCCTAACTTCAGGATATCACCCACAGACCAATGGACAAGTGGAGCGCGTAAATCAGACGCTCAAGCAATATTTGCGTTGCTACACCGGATATCACCAGGATGTCTGGTATGAGCTCCTACCAATAGCCGAATTTACCTACAATAATACCCTCAATGCGTCACTGGGTAACTCTCCCTTTTTTGTTACATATGGGTATCATCCCCCCCTTTGCCTCCCTGAACTAACAGCATGCGCCGTTCCGGCCGCAGGAGCTCTTGTCTCTCGTCTTTGCAAAGCACAAGCCATTGCCCGCAAGACCCTACAGCACGCTCGGCAGCAATACAAACTGTATGCGGACCGCCACTGGCAAGCTACCCCCCACTATACTCTTGGGGATTGGGTCTGGATCGACCATCGAAAATACCCCTCCACACGACCATCTGCAAAACTAGACTACCAATACATTGGACCCTTCCCCATATGCCTAAAGATCAACGACGTTGCCTATTGGGTTAAGTTACCAGCACAATACCACATACATCCTACGTTCTATGTCTCCCAATTAAAAGCAGCCCAAACCCCTCGACAGCCCGAAAACAAACTAGTGGGGCCCCTTCCTGCGACACACGAATACGAGGTATGACAAATCCTTGACTCACGCCGACAGCACGGCCGTTTGTGGTATCTGCTTGATTGGAAGGGTTTCGGACCAGCCGAACGGTCTTGGGAGCGGGCTACGGATGCTCATGCCCCTCATTTGGTACACCTTTTCCACATGCGTTATCCCCTCAAACCACGTCCTACGCTCCTGCATCGGCTTTGGAGGGGGGGTGCTGCAAGGAAACGGGCGCCCCCAAACCCCCGACATCCCGACACAACCCTCTGCGCCAACAGGACCCCCCCTCCCATCAGAATGTCCCACGGCCGACTCCGCAGCAGGCCCCAACCAGGAAACCCCTACCACACACAGAGACCACCCGCATGACAAGCCCTTGCCTGTCGGGCTTCAGAACAACGCACCTCCGCTGTACGCTGACGCCCCAGGGGGGTGGAGCCAAGAGCAAAACAATGCCGGTGGTGACCGTGCCCCCTCCGTTGCGCCGGTCAGCGCGACTCTGGCAACGCCCTGAGTTGAAGGATAAAAGCCCACTGCAGGGTTGACGGCGTTGCTGGTGATCGGAGTCTTGTGCCCGTGAGACTGGCCCCCCCTTGTGGCCCTGTGCCTTGGACCTTCTAGTTTGTGACAGAAGCCTTGTGTGCCTGAGCAGAGTGAGAGTGGTGTGTGCGTGGGTGAGTGATTGCATTAAGAGTATTTGTGAGGTAAGTGCGTATTCCGTTGGTGTCTGGGGAGCACTGTCGCCTGGGTTCCTCCCTGGAGCAATAGTCCTGTCCTCTCTCCTCCCCCCCCCAGGACCTTCACACATACCCCACATCCCACCAGCCTCACTCCCTCCTTCCCTTCCTTTCCTTCCCTGTGTGTGTGAGCATACTGCAGCAATTAAGGCCTGTGATTACCCAGGTGCCTGATGATGAGACAGGCTGGGGACTAACCATCCTGATAGCCCTATTCCATCCTGAGGGCGTGTTTTCCAAACATAGCCTTGTTGCTTCCTCTTGCAAGTTTGAGTGTGTGTGCTCCTTTCTGTCGGTTCCTCTATGGAACGTCCCGTCCGCCTTCCCCAAAACCCCCACTTCCCCACAGAGGGGGTCTCCTGTTAACAGATTGGTGGAAACATGCGGGCAAGCATATGGTAATCCATGCATGATTGTCCACGGAGGCATATGTAGCTACAGCCAGCAGAAACCCCCATATTTCTATCTCTTTTCTGTGTCATTTTCTATCGCCTTTCTCCTCTGTGGACCCGTGGATTTAAGGATTCGGGGTCTGGGTCGTTGGGGAGGAATTGTACTGTGGCAGTGGGTTGTGGATCTTGGGACTGTATGAGGCAGTCCAGGGATCTGTGTTTGGTCCTAAACTTGTGGAGACAAGTTTGGGGCAACTTGGAAAATGTTGGGACAGTTGTGGTCTCAGGAGGTGCAGATGCAGCTGCCGGCGCAGCCCTGGGAATATTGGGGTCTCTTGCCCGTAATGTCGGGTAGGGGGACATTTGAACTTATTGGTTTGGGAATGGCCTGGACCACCTTGTGTCTGGGGATCCTAGTGTGGGTCCCCTGACTGATAAAACTATGTTGGGGTGGGACTGTGTCTGCCGCCCGAGGGGTGTATTACTGGAATGTAGAGGTGATACGGGAGGGATACACTAGCACAAGCTCTGGGAAAGCAATTAATACCTGGGAGGTAGAGGGAATGTTGCACCAGGAGCCTGGGACTAGAGAATGTTGCACCAGGAGCCTGGGACTAGGGACTAGAGATTAGAGAAATGGGCAGCGGAAAAGGGGGAATGCCCATGGAAGCTGGGGTGCTTTAAAACCAAGGACCTGGTGACATCAGTTAGTAGGGCATATGATGGTTAATGCCAGAAGTTTAAACCCAAAGGTAGTAAGAGGGATGCCTGCGCAGCCTGGGCACTGTGGCGTGCATGTGGGGACTTGTGGGTTCTGCTTAGGGAAGCTAGGCAGAAATGTGAAGCAGAGGGGGAAAGAGCTGGGAAAGAAGGAAAGAGGGCAGAGAAATGGGAGGCTCGGTGTAAGGAGCTGAAGAGAGACAAGAGCGAGCTGGAAGCCGAAAAGTGGAACTTAACCTCCTTCCTGAGGAAGGCTCAGGAGGAATACACTGTTTCACTGACCAGGGCAGAGCAGGCAGAGAAGGAGTTAGAGTGATCACGGGAACAGCTAGGGCAAGCCCAGTCAGCAGCTCGCTTCCTGGCAGAGCAAACCCAGACTGCTAAAGTCACGGTGAGTCATGATGTCTGCGAAGCAGCAATAGAGAAGCTGTGGGGAGAACTCGACTTGCACAAAGGTTTAATAGCCGCCGTGCTAGCCGAGGATCTTTCTGGGGTGGGGTCCATGTTCCTTAGGGAAGAGCCCAATCTGCCTAGGGACGCCATTCCTGAAGCCCCGTATAATCCCGCTTGGCAAGCATCGGAGCCAGTGGCCCCGATTGTAAGCCGAGACATGGATCGTATCGGAGCAGGAAGGAGGGCAACCCATGAAGAGATTAGAGAAACAGTTAGGTGGACCCCCACTCAGGCGAAAGCTATTGCTGAGCAGGTGGACCCATTGAATCAAGAAACTACCATTGCTTGGATGGCGCGAGTGTGGCAAATCTATCCCACTGCAGATGGGGTAGATCTGACACAATTGGCCTGGGTGAGCATGTCGCCTGCAGATGCGCATGTCCTGGAAGTGGGGCTCAGTATGGCTGACAGCCACAGTGCCAACTGTGGCGAATGGATGAAGGCGGTACTGCGAGCCATGCTCCCGGGACAGAGCCTGCAGAGACTGTTTTTCCTGGAGAGACAGGCTCCTGGGGAGCAGCTGGAGGCTTATGTGGCTCGCAAGAAGCTATTGGGGGCCTTAGCGGAGGTGGTGGAACCAGGGCAAAGGAACGGGAGGCGGGTCATGCAGTACAACTCTAGGGATTTCATAGAGACCATATATGCAGGACTTGCCCCGCCCCCCAGTCAAAATGGCAATGGGGAGGATGGATCTGGCACAGGTTACCTGGGATGAGCTATCCACAAGTATCCAGCAGGTGGCAGATCTAATGAGGGGGATGGGGGGAACCAAACGGACTGCTCGCAAGCAGCAGCTAGAGCCGGTCCAGGCGGTTACGCTTATGAATAGTGGCCCCCACTCCTCAGCTTCCCCTCTGCCAACCATAAACCTTCCACCCAACTCCTACCTACAGAAAGGGGTCCAGGGAAATTATGGTAGCAATTTTCCCCCCAGAACCAACCCCAACCGGGAGCCCAGGAATGCCCTTCGAGCATATGTATGGGGAGAGTTAAAATCATATGGGGTAGATATGGTGCAGTTCCATCTCCAGCCCCTGCAGGTCTTAATAAATGCCACAACCGAGTTACGGAAACAGCGAGGGCAGGAGTGTAGTCAAGCTCCCTCCCAGCCAGTAGCGGCCATGGGGTCTGAGGACCCAGACAATAGAAATCGGACCCCAGAGAAGGAGCAAGTATTGCGGGAGGTCCACAATATTTGCTAGGGCTGCCTGATTCCCAAGGGTCCCCCTGAGGTAGTTGCAAAACTACACCCCGATAGATGGGGGAGACCCAATGTAAAAGCCAGCATTGGGAATCCGGGAACTCTGGCCCAGCTTTTGGTAGACACGGGGGCCTCTGTCAACATACTGGACCCAGACTGGGTCAACGCAGGGGAACCCTCTGGTAAAACCGTGGCACTCAGCAGTTATGGTGGGGAAACTCAGGAAGCCCCCGTATGGAAAAAGGTTCCCTTTGAATTAGGCAAACTGAAGGGAACAATTGAAATTTGTATCAATAAAGGAAAAGAAAAGGGGATAATTGGGGCTCCATTTTTGAAGGAGTCCCAGCTAACAGTAGACCTAGCTAACGGGGTACTGTGGCAAGTCCCAGGGGGTCCTTCCAAGGTTTCCGCCATTCACCGCTGTGCAGCCCTTAAAGCACCTCTTCCCGTTCTCCCCTTGACCGATGATCCATGGACCCAGGAATTTCCCCAGGTATGGATTAAAGACAAGGCAGAGTGTGTGGGAAGGTAGAGGAGGAGGTGCTAATTGAGGGGAAAGATCCCCCTCCCTCCCCACAGAAGCAATACAAGTATCCAGCAGAGGCTGAGGAGGGAATTCAAGCCATGATAGATAGCCTGCTGGGGCAGGGAGTCATTGTAGACATGCAGTCTGTCTGTAACTTCCCCATCTGGCCAGTTATTAAAGCAGACGAGGCGACTTAACGGATGACTGTAGACTATCGGGCTTTGAATACGGTGACTCCTCCTTTTGCTACAGTTGTAGCTAAGTATAACGAGATAGTAGCAGTGATATCCGCAGGGTCCCGCTGGTACTCTGTCATTGATTTGGCAAATGATTTCTTTGCGATCCCTCTTCGTCCAGTCTGTTGGTACAAGTTTGCGTTTACATACAAGAAACAGCAGTACAGTTTTACCAGAACTCCCCAAGGTTTCCATTTATCCCCCAGCATTTGCCACTCGGTGGTGTCAAAAATGTGGGATAAATTGAAGCCGGAATCAAGAGGGTGTGTCTTATCATATGTAGATGATGATGATGATTATTATTATTATTAACAAACATTTATATAGCGCCAGCAGTGTACCTGGCACTTTACAAAGTAATAAAATAGACACGGTCCCTGCCCCTAGGGCTTACAATCTGAGAGACAGGA
>QEPC01015659.1:7621-25420 GCA_003113815.1 Sphenodon punctatus
ATATATTTCTATTTTTAACAATATATATAGCACAGCAGCTCAGATCCTCCACTCTTTCCCTCTCCCTCCCACGCCACAAAGAGACTGCTGAAGTGCAGCCCCTTATATGCTGTATGGTGGGGGATGGAGGAAGGGCTGTATGTGTTGTTGTCCACCTTGATTGGCTAGGCAATTAAGGGGGTGGGGAAGGAGGATGGGGTGGATATGTTGTACACATTGTGCACACCCTGATTGGCTAATCAATTAACCAGCTGCAGCTGCTGCACATGGCAACAATACGTACGGTGCCAGGCAGTGCCAGTGCTAGCGCCAAAGTGTTTAAAAGATCCCAAAGTTCTGAGGTTTTCTGATGTCCCAGACTTTGGTCTCTGAAGTCCGGGGCTTTGGAAAGAGTACCGAAGTGCCGCCAAGTACAAAGACCGATTACTCGGAACTTCGGAATTTGTTCTGACTAACCGGAAGTACTATTTGGTAAAGCCCTAATTCCTTTCATATGTCAGTGGGATGCGCGGAACTGTGACAGAAAAGTTGGGTGGATCTGTGGGACGTAAGTGGCGAGTGGTCACTGTGTGTGGGAAGCTAAGGGGTACGTGGATGTGATGATAAGGTGTGTGTGTATGTATGAGGGCAAATTATGTAAATTATGCAAATTAGACCACACACACCAAGACTTTGCATATGGTTTTGCAAACTCTGGGGCTGCCCTGATTCAGGTATGACTTAACTGATGATGCACAAAGAAGGGTAAGTAATTTTAGTGTATAAACTGCGTTGAGAAATTGTATACCCTCTGTTTTACAGGCTACACAAGATAGCCCTAGTAGTTTCTTTTTACTTTAAAAGGAAACTTAAAACACTGGATCAGTCTAGAAAATGAGACTTGCCTTATTTTAGGGGTGTCCAGAATCCATCCCATTAGTTTTTGGTTTTGTTTTCATTTACAAAAACCCCTTCATTTTCAGAGTTTTGTAAACAAACCTACCATTTTCATTTTTATTTTGTTGTTTTAATAAAAAATAAAATATTAAAAGAACCCAGCATATCATCGCTGATGAGGCCACAAAGAATTAAGGAAATAACCATCTAATTTCCACTATTTTAGGGGAGGAGGCACTTTCCCACCAAGAGTGGATTGTCTTTTAGTTTTAGGAGGCATATTTGAGACGCAGCAAGAACTAATTAAATCTAACTCTTCCCAGAGCTTGCAAGTAAGAGGGCTTAGCCCCTGAGTCTGAACAATAATAATAACAATGCCTAATGCTTACAATGCTGTAAAAGTACTTGAGCTACCTGCACCCTGGATAAAAGACAAAATATTAAAAGAACCCAGCATATCATCGCTGAGCTTTTGAGGTCCCGAAGAATTAAGGCAATAACCATCTAATTTCCACTATTTTAGGGGAGGAGGCACTTTCCCACCAAGAGTGGATTGTCTTTTAGTTTTAGGAGGCATATTTGAGACGCAGCAAGAACTAATTAAATCTAACTCTTCCCAGAGCTTGCAAGTAAGAGGGCTTAGCCCCTGAGTCTGAACAATAATAATAACAATGCCTAATGCTTACAATGCTGTAAAAGTACTTGAGCTACCTGCACCCTGGATAAAAGACAAAATATTAAAAGAACCCAGCATATCATCGCTGAGCTTTTGAGGTCCCGAAGAATTAAGGCAATAACCATCTAATTTCCACTATTTTAGGGGAGGAGACACTTTCCCACCCACAGTGGATTGTCTTTTAGTTTTAGGAGGCATATTTGAGACACAGCAACAACTAATTAAATCTAGCTCCTTCCAGAGCTTGAAAGTGAGAGGGCTTAGCTCTTGAGTCTGAACAATAACAATAACAATGCCTAATACTTACAATGCTGTAAAAGTACTTGAGCTACCTGCACCCTGGATGCAGGTTAGAAGAGGGGTGGTAAAGGAGCTACAAGTATTAGGAAGTCCCTTGAAGGGTAAGATAAATGACAGGAGTTACCCTGATTTCTGGAGACAAGGCATAGGGGTGTGCATGTCATTTTTGTTATTACAATAACGATAATGAAAATTGTCATTTTAATTATCATTATTGCATTAATGAGAACAACAAATAATAATAATGAAAAAAGAAAGAAAAATGACATTTTGGTTTTGAAATAAAGGGAAAACACTGAAAAACATATTTCCATCTATATCTTTTTTATTTCTACTCAATTATGATGATAATTAGGAAGGTTGTATGCCCAATGAAGGTCACTATGTGTACCAATTTTAGAAAAGATTAGATAAAGGAAACTGATTTTAGAAGCAATTGAATGTTGTGCTTTTAAGAAACTCTCCATACACATTCATGGCTACAAAAATCTTTATCTTCCATCCTATTTGCAAGAAACTTGGGAATTTTATGTCACTCAACAGGAGTAATAATCATGTCACTGTTTGGAAAGATTGAATAAAGGGTTCTGATGGTATAAGCCATTAACATGAAAATACATTTCCAGCTGTAACATTTTTATTTTCCATCTTCTTTACAAGAAACTTGGCATAAATGTATCACATACCTTCCCTGTCATCGCTGACAAACTACCAGACAATTTGATAAAGGAAACCAATTTTATAAACAATTGATGTTGTCCCTTTGAAAACCAATATTCAGATAAATAGGGGAACATGCAGTGCCAGTCAAAGACAGGCACCTCGCATGGCAGGGAGAGGGAGGCTGTAGGAGGGAGGATACAGAGTAACCCAAAAAACTGACAGACACATTCATTGGCCAATTACTGCATGCCTCCAGCTTTACAGAACCAATCGGTAGTGGTTTCGAGGTGGGCATAAGGGGAAGCCCTCAGGCAGGCATAAAAAGGACATAACTGGGACTTTGGGGATACCATCCCAGCAATCAGGAAACATAGTTTAAACATCCAGGCTGGCCAATTATCATCACAATCGCATCCTGCAGCACTGTGACAGAGGACATAAGAGAATCTCTATCGATTCTTTCCTAAACAGATGCTTCTGACTTCCCAGTAACAAATGGGGGAGAGATGTTGGGATGGTCACAGCACAGAATAAGGATATTTGTTTGACATTTCTGCTGGCCAATTGGCATCACAAACCGATATTATACCACAGTGACACATAAGAGAATCCCTGGCATAGGCTCCTTCTCTGCATATAAAATTGGGACACTGTATCACATCTTTCTGATATATGGCAGAAATGATCTTGAAAGTGTGATATACAGCCCTGCAAAATTTCATGTACACTGGTTGGACTACAAAGTTGTTACAGTCAGACAAACATTTATAGGTTAATTTAATATATCACCAGGATCCTTTATCCAATCCTTCTGAACATTGGCAGAGATATTAAACATGGGGAGGGGTATAAACAGCTACATTTAATCTACATTTAATGTGAGACAAAGAAATTACAGCTAAGAATGTATATGAAGATGTTTGTAAAATAATATAAGTAAACTGCTTATAACATTGGATCCCTTTATCCAATCTTTTTGGAATTTGGTACACTTAATGCCTTCCATTGGAGGTACATATCCTCCAAGTCTCAGCCAATTATAATGAAAAACAAAAATATTACAGTCAAAAATATGTTTTCCATTGAAACCAAATGAAAAATGAAAACAAAAGCAAAAACGAAAACGGTTTTACATGTTTAGATGAGTCAGGGAGGTTTCCGTCAGCCTGGGGTTCTGCTATTGTGGTTCCAAAATTCAAAAAGGGTGATAGATTGGTACCTGGGAATTATAGGCCTATTAACCTTCTTAGTGTCATCAGCAATCTTTATGCTAAACATCTGGCTTGGAAATTAGGAGGCTGGGATTTAGGGCAGGGTGATCAACTATCGACCACTGCTTTGTGCTAGTTTACCTGGTGGAGAAGTACATGGCTAAGCAGGGGGTCCTATATGCAGCCTTCATCAATTTGAAGGTTGCCTTCGACATGATTCCCTGTGAAAATTTGTGGTATAAACTGTCTTGCACTTCAATGGACCACTGGTTGCTTTTTTTATGAAATAATTGCACAGGGAAGCCTCTGTCAGAGTAAGGATGAATATGAAAGGGCATCTTATGGACCCAATTTCTACATTCATTGTGGTCAGACAGGGATGCATTTTAGTGCCAGCTTTATTTAATCTTTATTTAAATTATTTGATTGATCATTTAAGGCTTCCTGCCTTTCATGCGCCTCTCCTTGGCAATTCTACTGTACGGTGCCTGATGTATGCAGATGATGCAGTTTTACTTTCCAAAACCCAGGTGGGTTTGAGGAGACAGATGTACTCATTTGCTACCTATTGACATTTAAATCTGCTCACTGTCAATTATGATAAAACTAAAGTATTGGTATACTCTAAAAAATGTACGTTCCATAGAGGGTTTATGGACGGGAACTTGATTGAATAGGTTAAGTTTTTCTGTTATTTGGATGTAGTATTTTAATCTACTGGTATTTGAGCAGTTACTCAGACAGCAATTGGGCAGGCAAATAAGTCGGCCTCTGCCTTGGCCCGTTTCTTTAGGACCAAGGGAAGAAACATGATTCTTCCAGTGATTAGAATTTTTAGAGCCAAGTGTTTAGCTCAGCTGCTGTTTGGGGCTCAGATATAGGCACTGGAGAAATTTGATGAATTAGAAATTGTCCAATCTAAGTTTTTGAAAGGGTTCTTGTCTGTACCCTGGTGTGTGCCTAACATTGTTATTTGTGTGGAATTAGGTCGTGTAGCAATTTCAGCTAGAGCCTGGATCTTGATACTTTCATTTTTGCTCTGGCTCTTTCTTTTTTTGGGGGGGGCACCTCCTATTACAATGTGAGTCCTACAAGATAAATGGCCTAGTGGCTGGCTCTTACTAGAACTTGCCAAAGTACAAGTAATGTTTTTTTTCTCCTGCCTGGATGCTGTCTATTGGGTTTTTACAAGCTAAAAAAAGTTGTCAAACAGCGGGTCCTGAACACGACTTTCCAAGCTGACACCCGCTGATGTGGTGGAGGTGCTGGGGGCTATTCGAGCCACTTTTTGTGAATTAGATCCATGCCCATCCTGGCTGATTAAGAGCTTCTGGGGGACAATGGGCCATTGCTGGTTGGTCAACGCCTCCCTACAGGAGGACAGAGTGCCGGGCTGCCTCAAGGAGGTGGTGGTATGGCCTCTGCTCAAAAAAACATCGCTTGACACGTATCCTGTTTAAACTCCTGGTATTCACGTTCAAAACACTCCACGACCAAGTTCCCCCTTACCTCTCGGACCTAATCTCCCTACGTACTCCTGCACATGCTCTCCACTCCTCCTCTGTTCCCTCCCTCACTCTCCCTTGGTTCTACTGCTCACCTAACCACCTTCGATCCTTCTCCCTCGCTGCCCTCCATGCCTGGAACTCCCTCCCTGCCGACATCCACCCTGCCCCCTCCTTCCACTCCTTCAAATCCCTCCTCAAGAACCACTTTTTCCTCGCCACCTTTCCCAATGCCTGATACTCGTTCCTCATATACTTACTGTCTGCCCTCCTCTGCAGACTGCTGCAACCAACCTGATTGTAACCAAGCCAAGCAGACACACCTGAGACTTCGCATCCGCCTGACTGTTTGTTTGTCTTCTCCCCTATCTCTCCAACTGTCCCCTCTCCCTGTCTCCCCCTCCTTGTCTTTTAGCTTGTAAGCCACAGGCAGGGACTGCATCTATTTCGATGTTCTGCACAGCACCAGGTACATGACCGGCACTATATAAATGTTTATAATAATAATAATTGACTTCCCTGCCAGCTATTGGCCTGTCTCTAACCTTCCCTTTTTAGGGAAGGTTATTGAACAGGTAGTGGCTCAGCAGCTCCAAGGGACCTCAACCACACCGGTTATCTGGATCCCTCGCAGTCTGGCTTTTGTCCAGGGCATGGCACTGAGACAGCATTGGTGGCTTTGGTGGATGATCTGTGCTGTGAAAAGGATAAGGGTCGTTCGACCCTTTTGGTTCTATTAGATCTATCGGCCGCATTTGATACTGTTGACCACGAGATGTTGGTAATGTGCCTGCAGGATAGTGCAGGGATGGGTTGCATCATTCTTGAATGGTTCTGCTCATTTCTGACAAGGAGAACTCAGCGGATGGTGCTCGGTGATCATTTTTCATCTCACCGAGACCTCTAGTGTGGGGTCCCACAGGGTTCTGTCCTGTGCCCTCTCCTGTTCAACATGTACATGCATCCACTCGGCGAGGTGATCAGGAGGTATGGGGTGAGGTGTCATCAATATGCAGATGACACCCAACTGTACCTCTCATTTTCAACTGACCCAGGCCCGGCTGTCTCAGTGCTTACCCGGCGTTTGACAGCCGTGGGGAACTGGATGAGGGCTAATCGACTGCGACGGAATCCTGACAAGACAGAGGTGATGTTAGTGGGTAAGTCAATGGAGATTCCATCCCCCTTGGTTGAGGGGATTTGTCCTCCACTGACTTCCCAGGTTCGGAACCTGGGGGTGCTCCTCGATGTGCAGCTTCTCCTGGATCTTCAGGTGGAGGCTGTGGTGAGGAGTGCCTTCCACCAGTTACATCTGGTGCGGCGGATTCAGCTGCTGGTTTTGGTTCTGGATCTGGCCACCATCGCCCATGCTTTTATCACCTCTCGGTTAGACTACTGCAACGCATACTACGTCAGTCGTCAGACTACCTATGGTGACGGCTCGGAAACTGCAGCTGGTGCAGAATGTGGTGGCCCAGCTCCTGACGGGGCTGGGCTGCTGAGAGCACATTACACCAGTGCTCCAATCTCTGCACTGGCTGCCAATAGTTTACCGGACCCGATTCAGAGTATTGGTTTTGACCTATAAAGCCTTAAATGGTCTGGGTCCTGCCTATTCTGTGAGACCGCCTCACTCCCTGGGTTCTGGACTGGCCCCTGTAGTCATCTGGGGGCACCCTGTTGGAGGTCCTTCGTGTTTCCCAGGGGGTCACGCAAGACAGGGCATTCTCGGTGACCCCGCACCTTTGGAACTCCCTCCCGGTGAGGACCCGTCTGGTCCCAGACCTTCCAGTTTTCCATAGGAATTGTAAGACCTGGATGTTCCATCAGTCATTTGGCAAGGGAGAAGGGTGAGGGTGGATGGGGTGGGTGTTTGGGTGTGGGTTTTTGTTAGCCTCATTTTTATTGTGATTTTTCTATGTGATGTTTTTATATATTTAATTGTTTTTTATGGATTTGTTTTGTTAGCCGCCACGGGCTGCCTGTTGCAGGAGGGACGGGGTTTACATTTTTTAAATAAATAAATTTGGCTATTATTAAGGCCTCCGGGTCTTCTCTTCATGATTCCCTGATTGCAAATTTGTCATCTCAGCCAATGCTTTATATGAGTTATGACCTGAGTGCCCACTAACGGAAATTCTTTGTTTGGATGAGACTTAACTCTTTTTCCTCTGCAGTTTTAGATGGTCGGTACCAGAAGATACCTTTTGAAAACTGTTATTGTCCTGGTTCTGGGGGTGTGGTCAAAAATTATGCATATTTTATATGATTGTGCATGTCCAATTTACTGAGACCTGTCATAAATAAATTTCCATGCAGTGATCTTGATTTCTACTTGCGGGCTCTTTTGTCTGATGAGTACTCCTATGTTACTTGTTTGGTAATTAGGGATGGGTGAATGTGAAGTTCAGAAGTTCAGAGTTTGGACCGAACTTGACCAGTTTGGTCGACTGAACTGAACTTCCGAACCGAACTCAATTTTCAAACTGAACCAAATTTCCAAACTCGGCTCTGTTCACCCATTCCTAAAAGATAATATTCCGTTTAGTTCAATGGGGTTTGAATTTCCGAACTTTGTTTGGAAGTTCGGAGTTCGGACGGAACTCGAATAGTTCGGTCGACTGAACCGAACTTCCGAACTGAACTGAATTTCCGAACTGAACCAAACCGAATCGAATTTACAAACTCAGTTCTGTTCGCCCATCTCTATTGGTAATTCAATTTTTGTCAGTGGTTTTTAAGAAAAGAAGGTGGTTCATAGAATCTTAAGGGTATATTTTAATTGCTGCAATGGATTATGAATGTTTATTGCTAGCTGCATTCTGTATTTGTGTTTGTGTGGTGCTGGCTTTTGTCTTAAAATAAATTTTGAATGAGAGTTGTAATTAAGCTCACGCTTACTCAGGGGAATGGGATGGTTGCTATTAACCTGGGAAGGAGTAAGACTATTTATGTTTAATTTTTATGTACCATGAGATATTGTCTGTCTCCTAGAATGAACACTGTGTGACAATCTGTGCTGTGACTACTTGTGACATTGAAGGACTATATTCTAAGAACTAAACAAGGACCCCTGAGGAAGCTATATCTTTAGCGAAATGTTGGGCCAAGGACTGACGTTTTTCAGAACCTAGGGATGGGCGAACAGAACCGAGTTCAGAAATTCGGTTCAGTTCAAAAATCAAGTTTGGTTCGGAAGTTCGGTTCAGTCGACCGAACTATTCGAGTTTGGTCCGAACTCCGAACATCCAAACAGAGTTCAGAAATTCAAACCCCATTGAACTAAATGGAATATTATGTTTAGGGATGGGCGAACAGAAGCGAGTTCAGAAATTTTGTTTGGTTTGGTTCGAAAATCGAGTTCAGTTCGGAAATTCGGTTTGGTCGACCGAACTGGTCGAGTTCTGCCCGAACTCTGAACTTCCGAACCATGTTCGCCCATCCCTACTACTCTCTATTATTTGAAACCAGAACAGTCTTTATATTACATAGTCACATGTATTCCTTTGGCTTGTCATTTGATTGTTACAATACAATATATACATATGTCTAACCTTACACCTATATATATTAAGTCTTTGTATCTGTATTTGGTATTTGACTAGGAAACATACAGGAACATTTGCTCTAAGTGGTGCAGTTAATTGTTTACTAGTGGTTATTTATACTGCACCCATATACCTATTTTGGGCTCATTAGCTTTTATGTACTGACATCCTGGTCATATGCAGAGGTCTGGCATGGTCGCACCATCGCTCCGGGGAAGAGCAAGACTATTTGTTCCTGTTTCTTTATATGTATGTTTATGTTTGTTTATTGGTGTTTTGTTTGTTGTATATTTTTTTTTAGGCCAGGGCAGAAGCTGGTGCCTCAATAAATTAACCGCAACAGCCAAAAGGGAGACCCATCAGCCCTAAGCGGAGGGGTGAGTTTGTGCCCGTCTGCCCCCGAACAGGGTGCCAGGCAGGGATTGGGCAAAGGATTCCTTTTGCCCTCCTCCCTGACTGCTCATGGGCAGCAGCACAGGTAGGCCAATGGGGAGAGAGGAGGGGCACCTGGTGGGTGAGGTGTGTGGACAGGTATATATACCTGTAGCAGCCAGGTACCTCTTCCTCTCTCCTTAATCTTGGGCTGCACATGGAGGTTTTTTCAGGCACACGAGGATCTTCTTACCTATATCAAGGTGAGTCCTCATTGCCAGCAGCTATGGCAGAAATCCTCTGAGGGTTGCACGCAGTCCTTTACACTTCAGCAGGGGCTGAAGGGGGGGATCCCCAGGTGGAGCCACAGGGCAGAGAAGCAATGCTCAGTTTAAAATTAAGGGTCCCTAGAGGGGCTGAAGGGAAAGGTGGGGGAATCCCTTCCTGGAGTGCCGTGGCAGTGCTCAGTTTAAACTAAAAGGCCCCAGTAGGAGCTGGAGGAATGGGGGTGGGGGAACCCTGACCTAAAGCATCGCCACTGCGGGGATGAGTGGTGGTGCTCAGTTTGAAAATTAAAGGCCCCAGCAGGGACTGAAGGGGGGAGGGATCACCACGTGCAGTGCTGCCGCCGCGGGGCAGAGCATCAGCACTCAGTTGAAACTAGAAGGCCCCAGAAGGGGGCTGAAGGGGGGGAATCCTCATGTGGGATGCCGCCGCCATGGGGCAGAGCAGTGGCGCTCAGTTGAAACTAGAAG
This sequence comes from Sphenodon punctatus, assembly GCA_003113815.1. Lineage (NCBI taxonomy): Eukaryota > Metazoa > Chordata > Lepidosauria > Sphenodontia > Sphenodontidae > Sphenodon > Sphenodon punctatus. The sequence goes on from QEPC01015659.1 coordinate 17,528, forward strand.
ACCCCAGCAGTGACTGAAGGGAGGGTGGGAACCCTGACCTGGAGCACCGCTCCCATGGGGAAGGGCAGTGGCGCTCAAGTCAATTTTAATGGTATCAGTAGGGGCAGTAGGACAAATCCCCAGGTGGAGTTCCACCACCGTGGGGCAGAGCAGCTGCACTCAGTTTAAAATTAAAGGCCCCAGCAGTGGCTGAAGGGAAGGGGGGGGGGAATCCCCACCTGGAACGCCACCACCATCCAGCAGAGCGGCAGCACTCAGTTTAAACCAAGAGACCCCAGTCAATTTTAATGGCCCCAGTAGGGGCTGTAGTGGGAATCCCCAGGTGGAGTGCTGCCACTGCAGGGCAGAGCAGCGGTGATCAAGTCAGTTTTAATGGCCCCTGTAGGGGCAGTAGGGTGATCCCCACATGGAGCACCGCCTCTGCAGGGCAGAGTGGTGGCACTCAGTTTAAACTAAAAGACTCCAGCAGGGGCTGAAGTGAGAGGGGGGTATCCCCACCTGGACATGCACTTTTAATGGCCCTGGCCGGGACAGTAGGGAGATTCCCCATGTGGAGTGCCACCAGACAATGCATCGGTGCTCAGTTTTACTTAAAGGCCCCATCAGGGGCTTACGGGGGTGGGGGCATCCCCACAAGACGCACCCCCGCCACTGGGCAGAGCAACGGGGCTCAGCTTAAATCAAAGGCCCCAGCAGGGGGCTGATGGGGTGTGTGTGTGAATCCCCACCTGGAGTGCGGCCGCCGCTGGCAGAGCAGGTTCACACAATTAATCTTTAGGGGCCCCGCTAGGGGTGGTGGGGTCATCCCCACCATCGCTGGGCAGAGTGGCGGTGCTCAGTCCAAACTTAATAGCCCCAGTAGGGGCTGAGTGGTGGGGGAAACATGATGTGGAGCGCTGCTGATGCCAGGCAGAGCAACGGTGCTCGAATCAACTTTAAGGGCCATGGTAGAGGCCAATGGGGGGGGGGAATCCCCAGGTAGAGCACCCTCAACGGGGACTAGCCCGCCATGGTAATGCAGCAGCAAACTCACCTTCCTGCCCATTAACTGAAGCTCTTCTCTGTTTATCATTACAAGTTGCAGGGTCATCATGGCGCCTGCCAAGTCCGCTCAGAGTGGCAAGGGTTCACAGACTGGCCGGGTCACTAGGGCCCAGGCTAGTTGGGTTACTAGGGCCTCAGCCCTTTCTGGGGAAATGTGGTGTCCCCAGGCATGTGTTCCTGCCACCATGGGGGCAAGAAGGGGCATGGGGAAGCAGGACAGCGCTCCCCAGTACACCATATAGGACATCATGCAGACGATTGCCATCGCGCTGCAGACGGTTCAGGCTCAGAATGCGGGACAATAGGCGGGCGCCACTCCTCCCCCAAAATGACAGTGGAATCAGAAATGAACTCAGCCCGCTGGAAGCGGGTCAGGTGGCCCTGAGGCAGTCACGCATCATGGTGGGAGCCAGAGGGACATACCCAAAATGGACACCGGAAGCCAGGCGGGAGGGACCCAAGCAGCATAGACAGATGCACCTTAGACGACCGGGATGACAGCGGTGCCTATTGGCCAAGGTGAGGGGTCCACGGGTCCTGCAGTCATCGCACTGAGGGGTCCATGGGCCCAGGGGTATCTGTGGGGCTGGAAGGGCAGCGGGCCCAGCAATGGCAGATACTGGGGGGGGCTAGTGCAGGTTGTTAATACTGATGGAGTAGTGGGGCCCGCAGTTGCCAGCGCAGGGAGTACCGGGGGCATGGAATTGGGGGCCCAAGTTTGCAGCGCAGGAACAGTGGTGGGGCCCAATCCTGGGGTTGGGGGACAAGTATCGCAGTGGTATTGGGAGAAATCGGCTGTGCTGGTGTTAGATGCCAATGCAGCCATCCCTGCGTGGGACACAACTATGGTTTGTGCCGAGGCACAGGTTACTTATGGGCAGCCGGGTTTTACACCAGGTCTGCATGCCTATGCCTTCCCCATCTCATTACCCGGTGATCACTTGTCTCTGACAACCAAGGAGAAAATCTGGAGAGGTGAGTTTCTCGACATTTTTATGTTGTTACATGGGAAGGAGCCGGGCAATGGGAACATGGAGGCTGACAAAGGGGAAAAGGACAAGAGCAAGAAACCATTTGTACCTAGGACTTGGGAGAAATAATTTATTTATTTATTTATTTATTTATTTGTACCCTGCCCTTCCTGTAAACAGCTCAGGACAGCTTCCAACAATATAAATACATAAAAACAATATAAAATATTTAAGATAATCAACAATAAAAATGTTTAAAACAGGGCCCCAGAAATTAAAACAGTAAAACAGGATAGAGGCGAAGAAACCCTAACCCTAACCCACCCCCACCCCCAAAGGTCTGGGCGAACAGCCAGGTTTTACAACACCATAAATGGTCTGCTTGTTTTTATATTTACATGGGGGTGGTGGCATACAAATTCCCGAGTAGGGCTTGGATCTGGCGCCTACGCCAACCAGGCGCAAGTTTCGGGCAGGGACGCTGGATCTGGCACCTATACCAATCAAGCTTGTATCTGTATTTGGTATTTGACTAGTAAACATACTTGAACATTTGTTCTAAGTGGTGCAGTTATTTGTTTACCAGTGGTTATTAAACTGCACCCATATATCTATTTTGGGCTCATTAGCTTTTATGTACTGACATCCTGGTCATATGCATAGGTCTGACATGGTTGCACCATCACTCCGGGGAAGAGCAAGACTATTTGTTCCTGTTTCTTTATATGTATTTTTATGTTTCTTTATTGGTGTTTTGTTTGTTGTATATGTTTTTTTAGGCCAGGGCAGAAGCTGGTGCCTCAATAAATTAACCGCAACAACCGAAAACCCAAATTAGAAAAACTAAAGAGAATATTCAATATGAATAAACAATGTGGATTTGGTACTGGCTGGTAGCTATAGAATTCAAAATCAAAATTGAACAGTATTTAAAATGAATAAACAATAGTTCTTTTTATCCAAATTTGTCTGATATGCTGTTCAGTTCAGCTATTCATTTCAGCTCTCACATTAACTATGAAATCTAAGGATTGCCTGTTTCCCACATCTTTTAAAATTCCTAAACGCTAGTTCAGATACTGCCCCTACCAGCTTCTGTGTGAGACAGCTCGGTGTTGTCAGTACTAATACTAAAACTGCTGGAATAAGAAAAATTGAAAATATTGTGCCTGGATAAAACTATAAAAAATATGTTTAGTATGAAAATAAACACATGGCCAACAGCATTGTTTATTTTCATGGTTAATTCATTAAAAACCTTCCACAGTGAATATAAATGGAGCTTCTACAGAATTTTCACTTGCTACAGCAGATTGAGGCACACTCCTGGAATCCTGCCGCAAAATTTAACTACGTTTGCCAGAGTGTATTGGCCTTTCTCCAGTTTCGTTCTGTACAGAGTTTGGGGAAAACACTGTTACCACTCTTCCAGATAAGCAAATGATTAGATTTTGTTGCATTAGAAACACGTAATGATGCAGAGTTAGACCTAATTTTTTTTGTTTTTTTAAAATGGCAACAACTTGATGGGATATTCAACAATTGGACAGAACACATGCAAGTAAGAGGAAAGAAAGTTTTTTAAAGTAGAGCTCCAGTAAGGAATGGCAGTTGCACACATGTGTGTATTCTTTCTTTCTTTTATATATCCTGTCAGCTTGTGCCAAATGGCAGAAGGAGAGCAATCACTGTCTCAAGAATGATTAGTACAGAGTTAAAGAGACAGGGGGATAAGAAAATAGCCAAGATGTTCAACAATTACTTAACCACAGCCTGTACAAATGAAATCGATAAACATTTCCCTGCATCAGAAATTAGATTTGCACAAACAAAAGAGGAGAAATTAGAAAGTATACAGATAACACAGTTAATGGTTATTGAACGGTTTGAAACTCTTGCAGGTGCAAAGGACCCAGCAACAGAACCCATTTATCCAGGTCCAAGATCACTAAAGAGAGTTGCAAAACAAATTGGAACAATTTAATAGATATTATTTTTATACATTTATTAAGGCCAGAAAACAGCCAACATCATTATGTAAAATAAAGCAACTCAGCAGCAGCTTCCTAGGAACTCTCCGAGACAATAGCCTTAGCCAAATTATGGAAAGGAAACATACAAAAAAACTTTAAAACTGGAAGTGCCTTGCAGTCTTCCCTGACAATCTCAGTCTCAATGTCCAGTTACTGAAGCCTAGCCATCGCTATTGGATAATGTCTTACCCCAGCTGAGTTGCCGCCACCTTTTCTTTCTACTAACATATTCAGGCTTAATTCTGCCCTGCATCTAAGATTTTCTCAGCATGGTGGAGATGGATAGGATAGAGGTAAGAGGGAGCAAATTATAGAGGTGAAGGGGTCACGATTAGGGTTGCAAGTACAACTAAGTTATAAAGGAGAAAGCTAGAATCCGAACCTTACCCAGGTCAAATATGGTGCTGGGGACAGAGATGGAAAGTGAGGGGTTTATTTGTGTAAAATGGCCAGATTAAAGAAACTCAAATGGAAAGAAAGTTAAGAGAACAAAAACAAAAAATGACAACAAAGACAATAAAGTTCTGTTTTAACTATGGGTAAAAACTGAAGTGATTCTGGGGCCTGAAATCCATTGGCACATGTAAACACCCACTGTCAGATCTTTGCCTGGGATTTTCCCAGGAACTCTTGACTGCTAGCCCGGGCTGTGACCTTGGTTAATCTCTGAGGTCACAAACTGCGCTAAGGGCCGCCATGCAGGTGAAAATGGACTAGCACATCTGTTCTGGTGTGACATACCCGCCCTGGGCAGGGGGCTGCCATGGCCATTGACCTGTCACCATGTCTGTGTCTCACTGACCACCATGGCTGTCCATCATGGTGAGGGACAGGGCACTGGGAATGCACAGGGCCAGCCTGCCACATGTTTGTTGTGCTCCCAGCCCTACCCAGACCATAGGGCAGTGGGACGGCTTCTGGGCCACAGACATATCAGTTTGGTGCCCTGACCTGGGCCAGGCCACCCATACTTTTCCACTCCAGGGTGGCCCAGGAAGCAGTCCCACCACCCACACGTCTGTTTTTTACACCATGCCTCCTTGGTTTTGTGCCTGAATTTAGGCTTTTTAATGCCATTATGGACTAATATGCACCTGACTCTGAGTCGCGCAGTAAGGCAAACTTCCTTGCTGTAGTATATCCTACTATTTGCCTTAAAAAAATTGATTTTGTGCTCAGAAGTAGTAGTCAAAGTCCCTGATACAGCACAGGCACATATTTATACCTATCCTTGTTCAGTAAATCACTTGACTACATACCTAAGTGTTATGCTGAATAGGATGGAGTTAAGAAAGCATTTAAGGAAAGATAAGCAGGGCCAATCTTGGAATTTGTGTGGTCCAAGCAAAGGCCGTTTTTACACAGATACTACCCACCCAACCATCAGATGGGTGGGAGAGCGTCTGTGTGAATGGGACTGGGTGTGTGTGCGCTTCTGCGACCGACCCATCAACACCCATCTACATCCACAGAGCAGCTGGGAAGGGCTGACATGTTCTGTGGGTGGAGGTGGGTGGAGATGGGTGTTGAACACCCAGCCATCCATGTGAACAGGAAAGCACACCCACCCATGAGAAGGGTCTTCCAATGCCAGCGAGAGATTGCTACAGATGTACTGCAGGATCCTGCAAGCAGACACACCCACCGGGAGATATGCTGAATGCCCAGCCAGGAGACCTTAAAAGAGAAACAAGTGAGGACATGGGTGCATTGGCTCCCAACATGTCAGGCAGAGAAGCCACTGACAAGACGAAGGGAGCCAGTGCCATGCCACACGCAGGAAGGGGCAGGGTAAGCCAAGGGACCCTGGTCCGGCCAGGGGAGGGAGACCCAGGCCACCAGCACTTGGGAGGGGGGCCAGGATGCCCACTGACAGCTCTCCCATTCCAACACAGGGCAGAGGGAGCAATGCAGCACCGCTGCACCACCACCAACAGCAAATTGGCCATAGAAGAGAGCATCTCCGACAGCAAGGTAAGACAAGGGATTCGGGAACCCCACTGTAGCAGGGAGCAGTCCTATGGGGCTGCTTCCCCTTTAAGAGGGGGGCTGAGTGGGTCTGCCAGAGGGTTGAGCATGCCCAGGGGCATGTCAGAGCCATCCCCATAGTGTGGGGACTAACCTGAGCTAGAAACAGGTTGAGAAACCTTGGGACAGAGTGGGCAGGTTAGTGGCCCTTTAAGGCTGAGGAAAGGAAGCCTGGCCATGCCCACTCTGCCTGTACATAAGGAGAGCAAGGCAGCGAGGAGAGGAGTCTCTGCCAGGGAGCTGAAGGAGCAACATCTCCAGGAACAAGCCTTCCTGTTCTACTCTATCCAAGGTGCTGAAGGCTGGAGAACCAGAGGGACCCTGTCAAGTAGGAGAGGCTGTGCCCAGGAGTGAGGAGGGAGCCTCTTGCCTGGGAAAGGCTTGGCCAGAGCTTGGGGCTTGGGGGCCTGGTTAAATGCTCCTGCGCTTGAGGAAGATGGACCTGGGCCTGCAGGGTGGAGATGCCTGAGCCGGCAGCCCCAGGTACACCGGACACAGGGTGTGTCTAATAAAGGACTGTGGACTAATACCCTCTGGACTGTGTGATGTGTCTTGAGAAGGTACCCCCTTCTGTAAAGAGGGGGATTTAGCTGAGGCTCAAGGCTGAAATGGCATAGCAGGCGGTGAGCTAATTCCCCATGAGTGGCACTCCAAGGGCCCTGGGAGTAACCCCCTGCTACACTCACCCACACAGGGGAGCGAGGAGAGGACAGTAACGCCCTGAGCACACGCTGGGGTTCCACAAGCCAGATGGCTGACAGCTCTACCACCCCCTCCCCCCCACACACACACAGGAGAGCACCCGCACCCTCGAGCACAACATCATTGGGGAGACAGCCAAGGAGGGCCTCCGTGGCAGTCAGGTAAAACAACGGGAACTCCAGGGTGGGAGGGGAGGGCAAGCAAAACCCTGAAGCACCAACAGGGGTACAGCAGGACAACAGCTCACTCAGATGAATTCCCCCAACAGGAGAACACCTGTTCCACAGCCACCGGGTGGGCCCCAGGCAGCAAGGCTGGACATCCCCCCACAGGTGGACCCCAAAAGGGAAACCCCTGGATCAGGAATGAGACCCTGGACTTCATATGTCTGGGGTGGGGCAAAAATGTGTAGGCAGACCTGGTGCATTGCTTCAAGACAAAACATGTCTATGAAGCCATCGCCTAGGAGATGCAGTGCATAGGGTACAATAGGGATGGGGCCCAATGCATGCAGCAGGCAAAGGACTTGAGGTCCAGATACAAACATATCCAAGACAAAAATCTCAAGTCTGGCCATGCCATGCACACACATGAGTTTGCAGAGGAGCTGAGTTGCTTCCTCTGTGTGGATGGGGAGATTGTGGCCTCCCGCATACATGGCTCAGCCTTTTTGCCCCTGGCAAAAACAATACCCCCCATGCCCAAACCACCAGAGCAGGGAGAGCCCACTGCCCCTGGTGAGGCCAGTCAGGAAGCGGGAGGACACCCCACCACCTATCCTCAGGGCCCCGAGTCTTCCGCACTCCCGCGATTCGCGGGATTTGCGCAGAATCCTGCCCTTGGCAGGATTCTCGCAGAAACTGGGGAAATCCCCGCGGATTTCCCTTCCTGCGGTGGTGAGCCAATCAAGGACCAGCTTTATTGAGGCCACAAGCCAATCAGGGGCTTGGCGGCCTTTATAAAGCTGGTCCCATCAGCACATGCGACCTACTTGAAGCGCCACTGACTCCAGCCGCTCAGCTCCAGCCGCTGCCGCCAGGATCCCCGCTGCGGCCTCTTCCGCTGCCGCCTGGATCGCCGCTGCCTCTGCCACCTGGATCACTGCTGCCTCCGCC
>QEPC01015659.1:27463-41072 GCA_003113815.1 Sphenodon punctatus
TCTGGCTGGTGGTTCATCTTCCAGGTCCCTGTGCCAATAAATGATTGCCTTGATTAGCAGGCTGTGTTCTTCTGCAGTGTCTGTGGGTCCTTTGCACCAGATGCTTGTGGTGCTGGTGGTCTGGGAGAGTTTTGTGGGGCTCTGGGGGCTCTGATCGGTGGTAGAGCAGGATGGTTGCTCTACTGGGGGCACCTTGCCATCAGCATACTAAACATGCTGATGTATTGGCCATCCGTTCCTGAATAAGGGGGGGGGGAGTCTCCCAGAGCTGGCAATGTCCAATGCCCATGCACTGTGAGGGCTCTTGCAGCTCATTGTGCATTGTCGCTGGGTGTTACTATGCAGCAGTGCCCGGCCTCTCACCTCCTGCAACTGGTCTGGGGGTTCAGGGGCACAGGATTCCTGGGCCCTTGGGGCTGTGAGTAGGCCCTGTGCATGTGTCTTGGAGTGGAACTTGCACCCTTGACCATACAAATGGGGTGCGTTTTGGCTCCTCCAGGTGGGTATGTGTTTTGGGCTACTAGCTCTCTACTGGGTGCTCTCTCTGAGGGATTGTGTTTACCACCCTGCTGTTCCTCTTTGTAGCATTGTTCCCTTGGCTCTATGAGCCCCATGGCATGTTGCAGGGCTGCGGTGACTCCCTCTGCACCTAGCTGGCTGTGCATCAGAGGCAGAGCTGTGTGCATGTGCATAACTGCAGGTGCCCTCTGTCATCACCCCCTTGCCTCCTGACATTGGGATCCGGCCCTGCTTGCCTCCCCCTCCCCCGGGCAGTTTTGCTTTCTCCCTGGGACATGGTCCTTGCATCTCCGTGTGTGCTACTGTCCCTTTATGTTGCCCTGGCCTTGCTCTGGTTCTGATCCCATGGTGCGTTGTGACTAATGCCACCTATCGGTCCCCCATTCCTCCTCTTTCAGCCATGGAGAGATGCTGCAATCAGAGGGCTCCTGACTGTGAGTCTGAGTGGTTTGCTGGGTGTGATCCATCTCCCTTTGCACTCCCTTGGGGGTCACCTTTGGGGTGCTTTCCTCTCCTATCACTGGATAGGGGGGCCCTGGTGGGACCGGGTGAGATTTGGTGTGCTTTTGAGTGGTGACCTCCCCGCTCTCCCCTGTCATGAACCGATCCCTGTCCCCATCTCTTGCTTCCTCTTCCCTTCTAGCTGCTGTGCTTATGTTTGTGACTGTTGTGGCTCAGGGAGATAGCTGGGCAGCTCCAGTGGTTGGCATTTGAGCTTCGTGAAGTGGTGCAGGTGTACCAGGAGGTCTGTGAGTTACCCTTGTGTGTGTGTTCCCCTTGCCCCCCCTTTTGTGTGGACTCCATGGATGTTTCGGTCTGTGGTCTGCCCTTATGGTGCACTCCCTCTCCCCTTTAGTTCAGGAAATGATTAACGAGAGGACCAGAGAGCAAGAGGAGGTGATTCAGCTGTTCCTGCATGTCCTGCAGTGGGTGCACCAGTTGGACTGTGCTCAGGCACAGTCTGGATCTGAGGGTGTGGATCCACACCAACAACCTGTTGTCACTCTGTTTCTCTGTTTGCTAATTTCCTAGAGCTTGTTGCTCTTGCTGGTTCTATATTAAAATTCTTTCTGCATTGTTTCTCCCTGGTCTCTGTGTTCTCCTTCCCTCTGGTGTTCACCTCTGCGTGGGCTGGGTCTGGTTGATGTGTGGTGGTTTCCTAGCAGGGTATGGGGCCATGGATATGTGCTTCCCCTCTCACCATTCATGTCCTTTGCATCTGTGTGTTCTCTGACTTGGCCCTTTGGCCCCTGTCCTCTCAGTATGGCCCCCTCCACTGTTTTTGTGGGGTCCCATGTCCCCCTCCATGGGCCCTGGTGAACTGTCCCCTCTTCCCTGTTGGGGTTTATGGCACTGTCTTACAGTGGTTTCGTTTGTACCTCACAGATAGATTCCAGCAAGTGGTACTAGAGGATTGTACATCATCCTCTGGGGGTCTCTCATGTGGGGTCCTGTAGGGTTCCAATCTATCCCCACTCTCATTCAATGTGTACATGCAGCCACTTGGGGAAGTAGTAGTACACAGCTGGGGGTGCGTTGTCATCAATATGCTGATGACACTCAGCTGTATCTTTCTTTTTCAACTGACCCAGACCCTGCTGTCTCATTGCTGTCCCAGTACTTGGCCACTGTGGGGGATTACATGAGGTCAAACTGATTGAAGCTCAGTCCCGACAAGACAGAGGTGATGCTCACCAATAGGGATGTGCGAACGCGTTTCGGAAGCTTGGGGTTCGACCCAAATTCGGGGTGTTCAGCCCATTCATGAACATTCCAAATCCAAATGCATTCGGGAGGGGGGAGGGGGCAGGGAGGAACCCGGTTTTCCCTCCCCCTCCAGGCTGTGCGGGTGGAAGGGGTGCCGGAGAGCACCCACCCCCTGCCCAACCTGGGAATTTTTTTACCCCCACCCCTGGGATCGCCCTACCTGGTGGTGCTAGGGCTCTGGTCTTGGGTTCAGCGGTGGCAGCAGCAGCGGGTCTGGTGGTGGCACTCTGGAGCGCTTCAAGATGCTACTAGGCCTTCTGGGTCAAACCAGAAGGCCTAGTAGCAGCCTGAAGTGCTCCAGAGCACTGCCGCCGCTGGACCTGCTGCTGCTGCCGCCGGCTGAGCCTAGGCCAGGACCCCGGCACCACCAGGCAGGTCGGGGTTTGGGTCCGGCAGCAGCAGTGGCAGTGATGGCGGGTCCGGCGGGTCCAGCAGCGCTCCAGAGTGCTTCAGACCACTACTAGACCATCCCATTTGACCCGGAAGGCCTAGTAGCAGCCTGAAGTGCTTCAGAGTGCTGCTGCCGCCAGGCCCACTACCCCTGCAACCGCTGCTGCTGCCGCCACCACCGGATCTGGGGCTGGACCCCGGCACTACCAGGTAGGGCAATCCCTGGGGTGGGGGGTTAAAAAAATTATTCCCACGCTGGGCAGGGTGGGGGGGAGGTGCTCCCCAGCGCCCCTTCCAACTGTGTAGCCTGGAGGGAGGAGGTAAAACTGCCCCCCTGCCAGAATGGGTTCAGCCCCCCCGAATGGGTTTAGCTCAAATGGGTTCAGCCCAAACGGGTTCTGGCCGAACCAATGGTTTCATGTTTGGCTGAACCCCGAATGGGCCGAACCCCCAGGGATTCACACATCCCTACTCACCAACTACGTCTGGTGAGAAGGCTCTGCCCATATGTCTCAGACTGCAATCTCACCATTGTCATCCATGCATTCATCACCTTGCGGCTAGACTACTGCAATGCACTCTATGTGGGTCTGCCTACGGTGATGGTCCAGAAGCTGCAGATGGTGCAAAATGTGGTGGCGCGCCTGATTACAGGGATGGGCCACCTGATTACAGGGATGGGCCACAGGGAACATAGCCACACAGGAAATATTCGACCAGTGCTCCAAGCATTGCACTGACTGCCTATTGGCTTCCAGGCCCCCTTCAAGGTGCTGGTTTTGACCTTTAAAGTTCTACATGGCCTAGGCCCTGCTTACCTGAGGGACTGCCTCACTACTTGGATCCCTGGGTGACCCCTGTGGTCATCCAGGGGCGCCCTCCTGGAGGTCCCACACTATTGGTGGGTCCAAACAAACAGGCGGGTGTTCTTGGTGACTGCTTTGTCACTGTGGAAGGCCAACTGGTGGAGATTTGCCTCAGCCCAGATCTCCTTACTTTCCGCAGGCATTGTAAAACCTGGCTTTTCTGCCAGGCATTTGGCAGGCAGGGTGGGATGGGATAAGTGCGTTTAGACTTTGATTTTTACAGATCAGGGTTCTAATGTTTGAGACGGGTTTTATATATTTATATTTATGTTTATATATTTATGATGTTTGTTGATGGTTTTATGGTTGTATATTGTCGTAATCTTGGAAGATGCCCTGAGTCGCCATTAGGTGAGAGGAGTGGGGTAAAAATTGATTAAGTAAATATAAATAAATGAATGTTGCTAGCAGCAGTGCAGAAACTTGAGTATCCCACTCTTATGTGCTTTGTTGAACTGAGAACTTAGAGAGAAAGGATGAAATGAAATTAATTTCATTATAGGCCCCTGAATCTAACTGACACCTGGTTGAAAACTCAGATTCTGCTGTACTTTAAATCTTTGCATATCTGTACCTCTTGATGCACAATGTAAATACAAATAAATATACTGAACAGATATTTTTTTCATTCTTCACACCACAGTAGTTTGGAAGATTTTGAAATCACAGGGAGGGGAAATAAAGTGAGAGATTTGGAAAAAAGAAGGGTTAGTTTATTTGCAGATGTGATCTTTACCAAAATCAGAATCGACTTCTCCAGATTAGAAGCAAAAAATAGAAGACATGGAACATGCTGGAAATCCAGGGAAGACTTACTCTGCAATTGATGTGACAAAGGAGAGATCAAAGCTGAAAGGTATTTTCTATTCTAGGAACTGAAACACACACACACAAACCAGAAGAAAAATGCTTCCTTAAAATATCAAAAATAGTGAGAGATATTTAGGGACAAGGAAGGAAGGAAGGAAGGAAGGAAGGAAGACGGAATTTGCCCTAGTCCAGGAAACCGAAGACGTCAGAACTGCATGTGATTGCCAAAAGTCAGTGAACTGGAAAGGAACAGAAGTGATCCTAACTAGAGAAACAAAAAATAATCTGACTGCCACTTCAAAATCTGTTCTAGGCAGGTACTTGATTATTATACCTTAGATTTAAATATGCCAACTTGTCATGCTCCTAAATTTTATTGAATGGAAAAGGAATTGTTCTACTGAATATAGGATTGCAAACAAGATTTTACAGTATTCTCATGGTAGCAAAAACAGAGGACCCAGTTCTGTAAAGCACTTAACTCTGCAGTTTTGTTTAGGCTTAAATTGAAACACAGGCTTCATGTGATTTATTTTCCCATAAGAATGACAGATATGATGGCAGAGTAAAGGTCATCCTACATATTGTTGTTCTCTCTTCTCTGAACATAGTGGTAAACTTTTGGTTGTAGTCAGCTAAAGTTCTTGCTTCTGCTCTTAGAATTATATTACCTAAGCAAAAAACCAGTTTAAGAAACTGGTTAAAGCGGCATTCCAAATTATACTCGAACTCTAACATGACAGTAAATTGTCACATTAAGGCAAATTAAAAAAAATTTATGGCTTAACTGAAAATAAACTGCCTGCATTCCTCATCATGTATAAGTATTATTTAGTCACCATACAGCACATATGCACTTTAATTTCAGTTAAGCCATATATTTATTTTTTTTAAATTGCCTTAATGTGACAATTTACTGTCATGTTAGAGTTTGAGTGTAATTTGGAATGCCGCCTTAACCAGTTTCTTAAACTTAGGCAGCAGGGGCGGGGAATGAGAATGAGAATGAGTTGGGCAGTGAGGGAGGGGAGAATGAACCGGACAATGGGGGGGTGAATTTGGCAGTGTGGGGGAGATAGAGAATGAAGTGGGCAGTGGTGTGGAGAATGGCAGGGGGAAGAATGAACTGGGAAGTGGGGGGATAATTAACTGGCAGCGGGTGTGGGGGAGAATGAACCGGGCAGCTGGGGGAGAATTAACTGGGCAGCAGGGGTGAGGGACAATAAACCGGGCAGCATGGGGCGGGGGGTTAATTGGGCAGCAGTGGGAGAATGAACTGGTCAGTGGAGGGGGAGTAATGAACTGGGCAACAGGGGAGAATGAATGGGGCTGTCCACCAGGTGGGAGGGTGGTCCAGAGGGCAGGGGGAAATTAATACATGGCCGGGGAGATATTTAACAGCCAGGCAGCTGGGAGATTGAATGAGGTGAGTGGAGAGTGAAGAAGCCGGGAGGGTCTGAATCCCCATGCCGTTGCAGCCTGGTGACTGGCTGGAGATTTAATTCTCTCTAGTGGTTGGCTGAATGATCACCGCTGCAGCCCAACAGAAGGACACATGTGCGTTTCATAACTTCTCTCATTTACAGAGAATGGGAGTTCTCTAACAGTATAACTTTTGTTTAAAAACAAGAATTGGATAATTACAACCAACATATTCTACAATAGATTTTCTTTGAATTTTTCAGCTGATTAAATGTAACTGGCAGATTGCAGAAACTCTACAAACCTCATCAACGCTCTGGTCACCAACCAGAAGTGTTTACTCTACTGACTCCCATTGAACAGCATAGGCGCTGCTCAATGAGACTTTGCAACTGCCTTAACTATAGCCACAAGTGTGGCTCTATAATTTAGATAAAACAGGAACAGGACACATCAGCAGCACACCAGTTGACTTTAGCAACATAATCCCAGTGCTTCAACAGTATTTATAATAATATTTCCATGTGTTGTTGTGAGGTAGATAGATCAGCATCACAATTCCCATTTAGCAGATCGAAAACTGAGTCTGATATAGTGCTTTGCCCAAGGCTACCCAGTGAGTCCATGTCCAATTCCAGTTTTGAACCTATAACTCCCAGGTATTATATACGAGACTACACTGGTATTTAAGCATGTTTAAATATTTTGCTAATCTGCAGCCAGTGTGTCAGTTGTATTCTAGCTTTCAGAGCTAGTGGTTAATTTTCCTCAACTGTTGTTGCTCAGTAGAAAACACATTAGGGAGAAAATTACTCTATTTGGGAGAGTATGATACAGGACGTTATATTCAGTACGATATTCAAAGAAATTTAAAATATAGAGCACAGGTTGGTCTTGCTGTTAAGAGTGAAAAGCTTATTGAACTGAAATTGATGGCAGAACCTGACATTAAAAAAGTCAGGATTTCACTTTAAATTGTTAATAAAGAGTTTCTGAAATATTTGAATTTAGACTTGTTTTGAATGGTACAGTTTGGCAGGATTGTATCCTATGCAGTGTTGTAGCCTGGTAATGCACCTGAATGATTCTATGTAATAATGGTGTTTTAAGATATTTGGCCAGAACTGAACTTGGGCGAAATTAAATATGAAGTCTCCAGTCACCTGAAAAAGATGGTATTAATTGGGAGAATTGGCAAGAAGCCATGCAGAAGGGTCTGGAAGCACAAAGCTAAGTTATTTTTTATCCTGTGTAAGGTCTAGCATGGTTGATTGTTCAGGATAGTCTGCCCATAAAGAAGAACAATATGTAATAACAATATCTAATAACAATATCTAATGTATCACCTAAGTGTATTAGAAATGGCTGCAACAAGGAAGAAATTGTGATGCATGTAGAATGCTCCTTCTTTGTACAGCTCTCTGCTATAAGGCTACCTTCATAAAGACAGTATTGGGTGTCTATATTGCACCTTGGCTAAAAATGACATAAAGGAAACAAATGTTGTCAGTTTTGTAGATATTGTGCCTTCTTTGATTTCCAATGGAAAAGATTCCAAGCTGCCCAGCCTTGATAACAGAAAATAAATCCTTCTACAGATTGTGAATTGGATTCAGTTGTAATAAAAGACGATACATCTAAGAAATTTATTTTGTAAAGGGATAAAAGATTTAGGTATACATACTCATATTAATAACATGGACGGTCAGAGACTATGTTTTATCATACTAGATAAAGATAAAGCGATCAACTTTTAGAAATCATGCCTCCTGCCTTCCTGTTTAAAAATTGGGATATGCATTGTTTTAAGATTGTAGAGAGCTTTATTCAATCAATGTTCTTCAAAAATAGAAGTAGAAAATAATAGGCAAACAGGCCCTTGAAACAGGTGTTCAGTTTGGACATTTAATAAAACTAAATATCTAAAACAGGGCTTACAATTTTATCCAGGAATCAGTCCATTTTAAAGCAAAATTTATTCCAGTTCAGTTCAGGACAGTAAAGAAAACATTAATCAAACAGAAGATTCATCATGGAAAATACAAATGGGGGCTTAAGGAACTGTTTAAAAATATAATGATTTAAAGAGCTCTCCCACCCATTTTAAAAATCTGAAATGGTTAAAAAGTCATTCTTCATACTTGTACATTGCAGCCCCTGCATTATGAGCAAAAATATACCCAATACAGATTCCCATTAATCATTTATATAGTGCTTTCGGTGCTTAAAGGGCCTTTTCAAATGGGCCCGGGAGGGGCTGCAGTGTGGGCGGGATGGGTGGAGGCCACAGCAGGTGTGTGGCGTGTATGCGATCCATCGCATGGATGCACACCCATCTCCACCGATCTCCATATATGGAGGCACTTCCATTTTCTCCAACTCCTCCGTGCATGGGGGATCAGTGGAGATGGGTGGAATGCAGGATACCCTTACCCACCACTGGTCACATCACAACTACGTCCCCCACCCACCCAGTCACCCACATGGAAAGGGCCAAAGTGCTTTGGAACCCTTTACAATTTCACTGTCACAAAAACCCTGAGATTAGGTCATTATTGTTTCCATTTTACAAATGAGAAACTGAGAAGATTGACTCACCCAAGGCCATTCAGTGCTTTCATGGCTAAAACATGATTTGCACCCTAATCTCACAAGCCAAAATCCAGTACTATGGCCCTTTTTACACGAGACACACCCATTCATGAATATCCAGAAATCTGGGTGTTCTTGCAAAGGTGCATCTCATGTAAAAGTCATGGCATGTGTGTGCGTGTGCATGCGCACTCACTCACTCCTGACGAACACACATACACACCCACCTCCACCCATCACCCACTTATGGGGCAACTGGTGGCCCTTTTTACACAGGTCGCAGTGTGGGGTGGGGGGTTGGTGTGCATGTCGGTCCATGTGTGGTGGGTGGGGGGAGGGTGTATATGGGCGCACACCAGCACACACTGATCTACACCCACTTCCACCCATCACCCAATGGAACAACCACCATTTTTGCCAGTTCTCCGTGAATGGGTGATTGGTGGAAGGCAGTGTGCATGCATGTTCACAGGAGTATGCACACTCACACTCACCCACTATATAAAGCACCCACCATGACTTTTACACAAGACTTAGGCTGTCTTCATACCAACTGCAGTACCTCCATGGTGCGTGGGGGATGGGTGGAGGTGGAAGCAGGTGGGCATTGCTGGGCAACCCATCCCATGCTGGGCATTGCTGGGTTGCCCCACACATGGAGCAACAGGTACCAATGGTGGATACTCTATGCATGAAGATGGGTAGAGGTGGGTGGAGTGCAGGAGCGAGCACACACACCTCACCCACTGCGGCGATCCCACGGACACGCCCCCCCATGCACATGTGGGTGAGGGGGGGCATCCATTTCAAGAGGGCCTCACCCGTGTAAAAGGGCAACTGAATATAGTGGTTGCTACATGCGTTTAGATAAGTGGAGGTGGGTGGAGATTGGTGTGTGCTGATCTACACCCTCCCCCCACCCACTGCAAACACACTGGGATACACCCTGAACCCCGCGTGGCCCATGTAAAAAGGGTCCATGTCCTGTAGGTCACACTGCAGTACACAAACACTCAGATCCACTAAACTGTGGAGAAAATGAAATTAACTCTGCAATATTTTTTATTTATTTATTTANAATTGGCAAGAAGCCATGCAGACGGGTCTGGAAGCACAAAGCTAAGTTATTTTTTATCCTGTGTAAGGTCTAGCATGGTTGATTGTTCAGGATAGTCTGCCCATAAAGAAGAACAATATGTAATAACAATATCTAATAACGATATCTAATGTATCACCTAAGTGTATTAGAAATGGCTGCAACAAGGAAGAAATTGTGATGCATGTAGAATGCTCCGTCTTTGTACAGCTCTCTGCTATAAGGCTACCTTCATAAAGACAGTATTGGGTGTCTATATTGCACCTTGGCTAAAAATGACATAAAGGAAACAAATGTTGTCAGTTTTGTAGATATTGTGCCTGCTTTGATTTCCAATGGAAAAGATTCCAAGCTGCCCAGCCTTGATAACAGAAAATAAATCCTTCTACAGATTGTGAATTGGATTCAGTTGTAATAAAAGACGATACATCTAAGAAATTTATTTTGTAAAGGGATAAAAGATTTAGGTATACATACTCATATTAATAACATGGACGGTCAGAGGCTATGTTTTATCATACTAGATAAAGATAAAGCAATCAACTTTTAGAAATCATGCCTCCTGCCTTCCTGTTTAAAAATTGGGATATGCATTGTTTTAAGATTGAAGAGAGCTTTATTCAATCAATGTTCTTCAAAAATAGAAGTAGAAAATAATAGGCAAACAGGCCCTTGAAACAGGTGTTCAGTTTGGACATTTAATAAAACTAAATATCTAAAACAGGGCTTACAATTTTATCCAGGAATCAGTCCATTTTAAAGCAAAATTTATTCCAGTTCAGTTCAGGACAGTAAAGAAAACATTAATCAAACAGAAGATTCATCATGGAAAATACAAATGGGGGCTTAAGGAACTGTTTAAAAATATAATGATTTAAAGAGCTCTCCCACCCATTTTAAAAATCTGAAATGGTTAAAAAGTCATTCTTCATACTTGTACATTGCAGCCCCTGCATTATGAGCAAAAATATACCCAATACAGATTCCCATTAATCATTTATATAGTGCTTTCGGTGCTTAAAGGGCCTTTTCAAATGGGCCCGGGAGGGGCTGCAGTGTGGGCGGGATGGGTGGAGGCCACAGCAGGTGTGTGGCGTGTATGCGATCCATCGCATTGATGCACACCCATCTCCACCGATCTCCATATATGGAGGCACTTCCATTTTCTCCAACTCCTCCGTGCATGGGGGATCAGTGGAGATGGGTGGAATGCGGGATACCCTTACCCACCACTGGTCACATCACAACTACGTCCCCCACCCACCCAGTCACCCACATGGAAAGGGCCAAAGTGCTTTGGAACCCTTTACAATTTCACTGTCACAAAAACCCTGAGATTAGGTCATTATTGTTTCCATTTTACAAATGAGAAACTGAGAAGATTGACTCACCCAAGGCCATTCAGTGCTTTCATGGCTAAAACATGATTTGCACCCTAATCTCACAAGCCAAAATCCAGTACTATGGCCCTTTTTACACGAGACACACCCATGCATGAATATCCAGAAATCTGGGTGTTCTTGCAAAGGTGCATCTCATGTAAAAGTCATGGCATGTGTGTGCGTGTGCATGCGCACTCACTCACTCCTGACGAACACACATACACACCCACCTCCACCCATCACCCACTTATGGGGCAACTGGTGGCCCTTTTTACACAGGTCGCAGTGTGGGGTGGGGGGTTGGTGTGCATGTCGGTCCATGTGTGGTGGGTGGGGGGAGGGTGTATATGGGCGCACACCAGCACACACTGATCTACACCCACTTCCACCCATCACCCAATGGAACAACCACCATTTTTGCCAGTTCTCCGTGAATGGGTGATTGGTGGAAGGCAGTGTGCATGCATGTTCACAGGAGTATGCACACTCACACTCACCCACTATATAAAGCACCCACCATGACTTTTACACAAGACTTAGGCTGTCTTCATACCAACTGCAGTACCTCCATGGTGCGTGGGGGATGGGTGGAGGTGGAAGCAGGTGGGCATTGCTGGGCAACCCATCCCATGCTGGGCATTGCTGGGTTGCCCCACACATGGAGCAACAGGTACCAATGGTGGATACTCTATGCATGAAGATGGGTAGAGGTGGGTGGAGTGCAGGAGCGAGCACACACACCTCACCCACTGCGGCGATCCCACGGACACGCCCCCCCATGCACATGTGGGTGAGGGGGGGCATCCATTTCAAGAGGGCCTCACCCGTGTAAAAGGGCAACTGAATATAGTGGTTGCTACATGCGTTTAGATAAGTGGAGGTGGGTGGAGATTGGTGTGTGCTGATCTACACCCTCCCCCCACCCACTGCAAACACACTGGGATACACCCTGAACCCCGCGTGGCCCATGTAAAAAGGGTCCATGTCCTGTAGGTCACACTGCAGTACACAAACACTCAGATCCACTAAACTGTGGAGAAAATGAAATTAACTCTGCAATATTTTTTATTTATTTATTTACAACATTTATATCCCACCTCTCCTGTCTAAGCAGCTCGAGGTGGCTTACAAAAATAATTAAAAATATATATAAATATATAAAATACATAAAAGGAAGCATTAAAGAAAATAAAAAAACTATCCTCCCTTTGCACTGTTGCCGAAATGAGGCAAGGTCTGCGGCCACCTGGGCCTCCACCGGAAGGGAGTTCCACATCCGAGAATGCCTTCACCATTGTAGTCCCCCATGCCACCCAGGGGACACCAAGAAGGGCACCCCCGGTGGACCACATGGGTCAATCCAGGGCACGGAGAGTGAGTGAGGTGATCGCGCAGATAGGAGAGGTCCAGACCATATAGGGTTTTATAGGTAAGCACCAACACTTTGAATCGGGTCCGGAAGACTATCGGCAGCAAGTGCAGAACTTGGAGCACTGGCGTAATGTGCTCACAACGACCCATCCTGGCAAGGACACGGGCCGCCACATTCTGCACCAGCTGCAATCTCAGGACCATCACCAAAGGTAGCCCCATGTAGAGCATGTTACAATAGTCTAATCTTGAGGTGATGAAAGCATGGATGACAGTGGCCAGGTCAGAATTCGAGACATATAGCCAAAGCCGTTGCACCAGATGTAATTGGTGTAGAGCATTCCTTGCCACAGCCTCAACCTGGAGTTCCAGATGAAGCTGCAGATCGAGATGTACCCCCAGACTCTGAACCTGAGAGACCAGTGGGAGACTGACCCCATCAATGATGGGGGATGTCACACCCACCACCCTCCCCACCAACATCACCTCTGTCTTGTCAGGATTTAGTTTCAGATGGTTCACCCTCATCCAATGCCTCACAGTCGCCAAACATCAGATAAGCACTGAGACTGCCGGGTCTGGGTCAGATGAAAAGGAGAGATAGAGCTGGGTGTCATCAGCGTACTGATGACATCACACACCATACCATCTCATGACCTCACCGAGCAGCTGCATATACACATTGAAAAAGAGAGGGGACAGAATAGAGCCTTGCAGAACTCCACACATGAGGTCCCGGGGAGAAGATGAACAATCCCCGATCACCACCCACTGGGTAATCCCAGCCAGGAAGTAGAGGAAGCATTTAAGAACAGTTCCACCCACCCCGGTATAGTCCCGCAGGTGAGTCACCAACATCTCATGATCAATTATATCAAATGCAGTTAACAGAACTAATAGGATTAACAGGGTCAAACAACCCTGATCCAAAGCCCCTAATGCAGTCTCAGTGCCTGTCACAAAGAGGGTCTAACAAATATGTAAAGCTAAAGGTTAAACATGTATGTAATGTTAAAACTGAGAACTGGACACCCACTTCAGGTAATCATGTAATGTAAAACTAAGAGCTGGAAACTCATTTCATGCAATGGTGAGAGACAAAGGATGTGTATTTAGGAGAAGCTAACAACACCTTTACCGAAACCAGACATACACCTTTGAGTTGCAAATGAAGTTGGGCTGCAGACATGACCAAAGGCACGGACACTCACCGAGCGGGCAACTTAAGTAAAGGACTCTGAAAGTTATTTAAACTGAGAGACAAAACAATGGGAGGTTCCTGCTAGAAGTTCCTGCTGTCTCTTGAAGCTGAGAGCTTCATCTACATCTTGCAGCCAGAGAAGGCTGTGCCAAGCGAACTATGAAGTAAAGACTTTCTTGGAAACTCTCCAAGA
>QEPC01015659.1:52069-70173 GCA_003113815.1 Sphenodon punctatus
TTTTTCTTTTTGTATTGCTGGCACACTATTGTGTGGATTTTATATTGTTTATATTATAAATTTATATTTATATCTCCTATATTTGTATTATTATATTTTATATTTTTAAATGTATTTGTTAGCCGCGCTGAGCTGCTGTTAGCAGGAGGGCATGGGATATAAAATTGGTTGAAAGAAAGAAAGAAAGAAAGAAAGAAAGAAAGAAAAATATTATCCAGTTTGAACAAGGTTATTAGAATCTGACCATGTGTGTGTGTTTGTTGCTATACGGTTTTTTGTGGTTTTTTTCATTTGTTTGTTTTTAACCTATGGGACACAAATTCTTGTCTTGAGAGAGAGTGTGGTTGGTCACTGTGTTGGTCCCAAACACTACTGATGGAGAAAAAGCAATTCAGGTGAAATTTTTCTTCAGATCAACTTCTGTTGGTAAGAGTATGCAAGTTTTCGAGCGATGCAGGACCCTTGCTCACGGATATAGAAGTCAGAACTATAGGTGGGGGGAAATGCTGTACAGGAGGTAGATATGAAAAAAAATCATCTGGAAGATAGCTATTAGGGAAAAAAGCCACTACTACTTCATTTAAATAAAATATGGGGAAACCAATAATCAAATAATAAACAGAATAAATGCAGTTAAGGATGTATATGCATAAGATTAAACACTGGAAGTGGCAGCTGGTGGGTTCCAAGGCTGGTGGGATGCAGGGTGGAGCAAGAAGTGGAAGGGGCCAGGCCAACATTAGGCAGAGTCTAGTCAATGTAAGGTGGAACCTAGCCAATGGTAGGTGGTCAGTAGTGCACATACAAACACAGAGCAAGCAAAGCAAACCATCTTAACCCAACAGGTTTATGTGAAGTCCTTAGCACACCATAAAAGCAGCAGCATGGAGTTCCACTTGTCCCCCAAATCCCCAACCATGCTACTCAGTTCTGCTGCAGTGTAAAAGGCAGCTTCTGGCTGCAACCAGGCAGGGTAGACTAAACAGTGAACCAACCAACGTGACATGACCTTCTTGCAGAAAAGCCATGCAAACATTCTACCAAACTGTAAAGGTAAAATGCAGGGAACATTTAAGCAAGGGAACAATTCCACCCAAGCCCCCAGGTCCCCCAACCCCCAAACCAGAAAGCAGACCATTTAGGTGGAAAACAGCAGAAGCAACATTTTAAGCAGGAGTAGCCATTGCCAGTGGGACCCCATAAAATGACCTCTGCACATAATTGGGACTTGGGGGTGGGGGGAGAAGCCAGTGCACATGCAAACATAGAGCAAGCAAAGCAAAGCAAACCATCTTAACCCAACAATAATTATGTGAAGTCCTCCATGCAGCAGCAGGAGTTCCACTTGTCCTCCAGACCTCCACCCATGCTACACAATTCTGTTGCATGTACAAGGCATCTGCTGCAACCAAGCAGGGTAGGCTCAGCCATGCCCAGTTGTGCCCATAAAATAGCCCTGCCTTTAGTTAAGCATATATACCAGTGCCCTCAGCTGGTTGGGGGAGGAGATTCATGGAGAAGTGCTGACCTGGGATGCAGGACCCACATTCTGTGAGGGGTGAGCGCATAGGTGAGAGGAAGGAAGCAGCACTCCTAAGGCACTTACCAGAACTCAGGAAGATGCCATGTCCCAAGAATCCTGTGATCAGTCACTAGTAGCTTTGAACAGAACTGGGAATGGGGACTAATTAGCCTGAAGACTGCAGTGCTAGGCAGTTGCAAGGAGGCAGGGCAGGCACGGGACAATGATTAAGCAGAGACAAAGCCCAGAGCATCAAAAATCACCCTACAAAGACTCCAGAGCAGGGAAGAATTACAGTTACCCTTCCTTCCTACTCACCAATTTAGTGAAGTCTTCCAGTCTGCTGCTCCAGTGCGGAAGGGGGAGCCCATCCACTCCTTTATGTGTTCGCTGTGCCCTGAGGCGCTCTCCATGTGTCTCAGAGCAACTCTGGCTTTTTGCCTTCACTCTCCCAGTCCCCCCACCACAGCACTCTACCCATTTCTCTGCATCCTCCATCCCACTCTGCAGATTCCATCCAGGCTCCCCCCCCCCCCCAGCATGCTCGGCAGAATAATTACCGCCCAGCTAAAAAAAATTCTGGAACAGCCCTTCTTCCTGCTGCCCCCTTTGATTAAGAGAGAGAGTTATGCTGCCCATAGGAGCATGCTCTCGTGGTGGTGTGGGTGGACAGACACTGCCTGCTAGCTCCACCTCTCACAGCGCTAGTCTCTTCTGCACATGTGTTCGAACTTTTAACAGCAGCAGGGAAAACACTACAGCGGCGGTGAACTTTTAGCAGTGACATGGAAAATAAGACCTGGGAGACCTGGGGGGTAGGGATATGCCCATTAACTGAAACCACCACTGAACACTGGGTGTTTTCAGACAAGACACTCCCCAGCCACTCCCCACCCACCTACCTCCCACCTACTATACATGTTGCAGATCATCCATAGGACAACACTGCAGCCCTGCAACTTGTAGAGTGGGAGTGTAGTTGGTGGAGAGTGTCTTGTCTGAAAATGCCCACTAGGGAGGGGGCTACAGGAAAGATGTTCAAAGAGGAAAGTAGTGAGCATATCACATGAGGCTCTTTGGCTCTTGTCAGAAGTGACTGCCTGGGGTGTGTCCATGCTGCTCTCTCAGGAGCAAGAGAAGCCAACGTGCCAATTCCACTACTGCTGGAGCTTTTGAGGGGCCCTGGAAGGAGGGGCAATTTGCCCTTAGCTGCTATTGCTGCTGCCCAAACCTACTGGACTGTCCAGGAACCATAGCTTTGACATGTGGTGAAGGGAAGGTTGGGGAACCCAGTCGTATCCTGAGATTAGAGAAAGTCACAATCAATATAAATTTTCTTGTGGTTTTCTATTGTATGAAAATTTGGGTATGAGATTCTTGGGCTTGGGAACTTTGTCCATCCCTGGCATACCAAAACACCTAAATTCAATGGGCTCAATCCCACACCTTGTGGATCCTGTGTGGAACTGCGTGTGCGCAACCTGTGTGCAAACCACACATATCCCCATTGATGGCCTATTATGTCATGCGGAAACTGTTCCATGCGGGATCCGCAGGATATGGGATCAAGCCCATTGACAATAAAGTACTGTTTAAATAAAATATATGCCTGGCTTAACTTTTGCTGATAATGCCTGATTTCTATTTTTTAAAAACCCTCCAGTTTTTAGAGGAAAATATGGGACCTAATTTTCATTTGCACTAAGTCCCCATGTTCTCCATGCTGTTAATGTAAAGAGGCCTTAAAAGTGGAAGTAAATTACATTTACACTCATTTTAACGCCCTTTTATAAGTCCACAGTCATGTAAAAGAGCCTTCATGGAGATGGGATCAGCTTCATACTTCAGAGCTAATTAAAAATGATTTCTCACCTTAAAGCTGGAAAATGTTGGAAGGATACGAGATGGAATAATTTAGACTAAAATTTGTTAGACTTTAAGCTTCCTAGCTTGTCTTTTGGCATTCATTAATTATTAGATCATATCTCATTTATGAGAGAAATTTCATATCCCACATAAAACCATTACACATCTTTTCTCAAGGCAAGTAGGCTGTGGTAGATAGAAGGCAGAGATGAATAAAGAAGTGACCGATGAATTTTTAGTTTTCTTTTTAAAATGACAAATTTAATGTCTACAGGAACCAGTGGGAATGAACTTGGGGGGGGAGAAAACTGAGTGAAATATACCAATATTTATGTTTTCATTATAGACTACATTTAAATTGTATCTGTACAGCACTGCCTACAACTGGTAGTCCTATAGAAATTATGAGGTAGGAGTAGTAGTAGTAGTAGTAGTGGTAGTAGTAGTAGTAGTAGGAGGAGGAGGAGGAGGTGGCTGGGGAAGATCACAGGTTTATAAACTTCAGTCGAAAACTGATGATTAACAGCTGGTCCTCCTATGATCAGCCAACCTTACTTGAGCAGTGCCTTTTTCCTTCATATAATCCCATTAAATGAAACCTAATTATTTCCTAGCCACCTGCATCTGTGCTGTACAGCAGGGTAACTGGGTTCATATTACAGTGAGAAGCAGGTGCGGTACACCCCCTAGGACATCTGGGGCAATGCCCCTCCTGGCCCGTGGACCCAGGACTCCCTCAATCTCACACTGCATCTGATGTCCGCAGCCCAACAATCTGTTGTTGTTTTTTTTAAATCACCACAACCAACCCAGTTGTGAGAATGAGAGGAGCCTTTCAAAGAAGGACTACTGCTGGTTCTTCTTCTTCTCATGAACCACCAGAACCCTGATGGTAGTGATGTGCAAACAGAATGCAGTTTGGATGTTCTGCCATTCGGTCATTTAGTTCGAAAACCAAGTTCGGGTTCAGTTGTTCAGTTTGGCAGAGTTCGATTTGGCTGAACATTGCTGAACATTCGAAATAGCACAATCGGTACCGATATCGATACTGATTTTTTTTTGTATCTGTATCATTTGGCCCTGAGACCACCCCTGGTCTCCACCCCTGGTGCCAGGAAATCTGCTCCTCAGATGCCTCCCCCTTCCAGTCAAGTTTTTCCCGCCTGAATGGGCCTTCCATTCACACTTTTTCCCACCCCAAACTCATCCAAACTCACCCGAACATGACCGAACTGTTCAGTCATTTTGGAGTTCAGTTCAGATGTTTGGTTTGGACGTCCGAACAGACCAAGTTCGGTCCAAACTCCAAACATCCGAACCACATTCGCACATCCCTACCTGATAGTGGGTCCTGGGACAAGAGTGGCAGCTTCTGGATGAAGTGGAATGACAGCCCTCCCTGCCTGGATCATAGGCCACAGAATCCTGATGGTAAGTTCTGGGGCTGGAGTGGCTGGCTGTTTCTTGATGCGGTGGAATGACGGCTCCCTGGGAGCAGAATGATGGCCCCAGAACCCTGATGGTGGGTCCTGGTACTAGAGTGGCAGCTTCTGGATGACGTGGATGGACAGCCCTTCCTGCCTGGAACGTAGGCTCCAGAACCCTGACGTTCCGTCCTGGGACTGGAGTGGCAGCTTCTGGATGAAGTGGAATGACAGCCCTTCCTGCCTGTAACGTATGCCCCAGAACCCTAATGGTGGGTCCTGGGACTGGAGTGGAAGCTTCTGGATGAAGTGGAATGACAGCCCTCCCTGTCTGGAACATAGGTTGGCTGGCATCGGTGGAGCATTGGCAGACAGTGAAGTGGAACGACAGCCCTCCCTGCCTGGAATGTAGGCCCCAGAACCCTGATGGTGGGTCCTGGAGCTGAAGTGGCTGGCTGTTTCCTGATGCGGTGGAATGATGGCTCCCTGTGAGTGGAATGACGGCCCCAGAACCCTGATGGTGGATCCTGGGACTAGAGTGGCAGCTTCTGGATGAAGTGGAATAACAACCCTCCCTGCCTGTAATATAGGCCCCAGAACCCTGGTGGTGGGTCCTGGGGCTGGGGTGGCTTTTACTTGATGAAGTGGAATGATGGCTCTCTGTGAGCAGAATGACGGCCCCAGAACCCTGATGGTGGATCCTGGGACTAGAGTGGCCGCTTCTGGATGAAGTGGAATAACAGCCCTCCCTGCCTATAACATAGGCCCCAGAACGCTGACGGTGGGTCCTGGAGATGGAGTGGCTGACTGTTCCTTGATGTGGTGGAATGATGCCTCCATGTGAGCTGAATGACAGCCCCAGAACCCTGATGGTGGGTCCTGGGGCTGGAGTGGAAGTTTCTGGCTGATGTGGATGGGCAGCCCTCCCTGCCTGTAATGTAGGCCCCAGAACCCTGGGGGTGGGACCTGGGGCTGGAGTGGCTGCTTCTTGATATAACACCTAAATCTATCTAATATAATCTAAATAAATGGAACTATGCAGGTAAATGTGTGGAAATAGGTGAAATAGGAGGAGGATGACATTGGATTAGGAACACAAACTGCTGGGAGAGGGAGACTTCTGAAAACGCCTGCTGACGGCCTGATCAATGGCTAGCTCAGAAGGAATTGGTAGCAGGGAGGGCACCTGCCTTACCAAAAGCCCCATTGACTCTGTGCAGCCTAGCCCGTGGCCAATCGCAGACTGAGAAGCCAGTAGTCTGAGGAAAAGAGGGATGGTGATTGGGCAGACTGACTGCTAGTTCAAGCCTTTCTACCCCTGGTGCCAGGAAATCTATTCCGCAGCTTCCCCTCCCCCCCCCCCCGGGCCTGCCAGCCAGGCTTTTCCCACCCAAACATGCCCAAACTCATATGAACACGACCAAACTGTTTGGGGGTTTTGGCATTCGATTCGGCAGTCTGGTTTGGGCGTCCAAACTGGCTGAGTTCAGGCCAAACTCTGAACTTCCAAAACGCGTTCACACATCCCTACTGTTCTGTGTTTGGTGTTTGTTGGTAGGCTTTATTGCCTGTGTTTCCCTTGTCCTGTGCGTGCGTTGGTGGGTCTTGCCCCTTGTGCTTTTGTGGATTTCTTCCCTATTCTGCTGTGTGCCCTTGCTGTGACTCCTTGTACCATATCTTTCACTGTGTTCCCCTGTTATGATTCCCTTATCCCCCTCTGTGTTGCCTCATCCCTAGTCCCTTGGTTCCCTCTTATGCTTAGTCTGATGCCCATAGCCTATATCCCAGTTCACCCTTTATAGATCCCTGTCCTGCCCTGCTCCTTGCGCTCTTGGGGATTCCCTCCCTACCTTTGCTGTGTGCCCTTGCTGTGATCCCTTGTACCTTATCTTTCCCTGTTTCCCTGTTATGGTATCCTTGCCTCCCTTTATATTCCCTTATCTTTAGTCCCCCCTTATGCTTAACCTGTTGCCCATAGCCTATAGCTCAGTTCCTCCTTTATAGATCCCTGTCCTGTCCAAGACCCCGTTAAACCTTTTCCCCCAGCCTCCCTAGTTCTGTCACGCTTCCAGTCTTGTGTTCCCTCATCTGTGTTTTATTCCCCCTTTCTTGGAGCCTGTCCCCTCCAGGACCCTGTTGGTGTGTGGTGTGTTGGAGTTGAACTCTCTATTCTCTGTAGTCCTGTTCTGTAGGGATGTGCAAACAGAACAGAGTTCAGATGTTCGGACTTTCAGATGTTTGGACTAAAATCTTAGTTCGGGAGTTCAGTCCAGTGGAGTTTGGAACCCCCACCCCACCCCCAATGTTTGGAAAGTTTGGGTCCGCCTGGAGGCTTGGGTTGCTCCTGTGACAACCAGGGGTGCCCGTAGCAGTATGGCAGGCTGTCTGAGACACAGCAGCAGCAGCAACAACATCAGAGACTAGGAAGGCTTGATGCTTGGCACCCTGGGTTGCCCGGGCAGGAAGGCTCAGTGCTTGGTGCCTGGGGGTGCCTGTGGCACCAGGGCTGTCTGTCTGAGACCAGTGGCAGCAGCAGAAGCAGAGGCCGGGAAGGCTTGGGGCTTGGTGACTGGCACCCATAGTTTGCCAGACATTGCAGGCTGGCAGGCATCGGTGGGTCTCAGATGGTCAGCCACGCCCCAACAGGAATCGGGCAGGCACCCCCAGGGACCAAGCACCGAGCCTAAGTTCTGGGGCCATCATTCCATTCACAGGGAGCCGTTGTTCCACCGCATCAAGAAACAGCCAGACACTCTAGCCCCACGATCCCTAGGCTAGGCTCTGCCCCTATGCTCACCGGTTGAACCACCCACTGCCCCACCAACCTCCAAACCCACCAGCCTCCCCTCAGGATCATGGGTGGCTGGTGGGTTTGGAGGCTGGTGGGGCAGTGGGTGGGTTCAATCGGTGAGCATAGGGGTGGAACCTAGCCAGGGCAACAGTAGAGGGCAGAGCCAGGGCAACAGTAGGTGGAGCCAGGGCAATGGTAGGCAGAGCCAGGGCATAACCCAGAAGCAAGGAGTTCCAAGGATTAACATTGGATGGACATTACATTACTTTATGCTGGGAACACTGCTGTGTGAAGCACTGCCACCATGGAATAGAGAACCCTCTTACTGGGGTCCCATCCACTCTCTTCTCTCTTTCCCACTGGGACCAAATTAACCATAGTGAATTTTAAAAATAGATTACATTGCCATCACCTACCTTTAACCTGAACCCTTGAATCCTCGATTTTCATGGCATGCTTGGCCACCTGTAGTCTTCCGAAGGTGTAGGCTTTGGGACTAGCCTTCCTTCTGGCTTGGAGAACTTGGGAGGACTGAGTTAGCTCCCTGTTCTGCGACAAGCTGAATCAGAAGAGGATTAAAGGGAAGAGAAGGACAGGACAGAGGAGAAATAGGAGGGAAAGGGTTTGGTTTTGGAGCACGAGAAGAGGAAGGGGGAAGAGATGGGTTCAGTGGGGAACATGGGGAAAGGGTTTCCTTGTTGTCTGCAGCCTTCTCTTCTGCCGTGTTCCAACCTACTTTCTCCTCTGTTCACAAGGAGAACAGTTGCAGGCCTGTATTGCAAGCAAACCAGGCCCATCCAGACCAGGGCTGCACTGTCACAAAACCAGGCCCATCCAGATCAGCAGCCACAGCAGCCACCACTTATCACCAGAAGCCAAATGCCTATCAATGCTAACAACTTTCCAGCAGCAGGAAGCAGCAGTGAAACAGTGAAGGGACCATTTTAAAAAAGAGTAGCCACAACCAGTGGATCCACAAATTTACAAAATGTCATCATGTAAACACAGAGCAAGCAAAGCAATCCATCTTAAGGCAACATTATGTACAGTCCTTACCACATTTTGTCATCATGCAAACACAAAGCAAGCAAAGCAAACCATCTTAAGGCAACATTATGTGCACTCCTTACCACACCACAAAAGCAGCAGCAAGGCAAGGAGTTTCACTTGTCCCCCAAAACAAGGTTGAACCCTGTTTTCCCAGTGTATCCCTGTCCATCCCCCTCCCGCATTCACCCCATTCCCCAGTCTCTCCCTATCCAACCCTCCCCCATTCCCCAGTCTCTCCCAGTCTCTCCCCATCCACCCCTCCCTCCATTCCCATCTCTCCCAGTCTCTCCTCATCCACCCCTCCCCCATTCCCCAGTCTCTCCCAGTCCAAACCCGTTCCCCCATTCCCCAGTCTCTCCCCATCCACCCCACCCCCATTTTCCAGTAACTCCCAGTCTCTCCCTCCCCCATTCCCCATTCCCATCTCCCCCAGTTTCTCTCCATCCACCCTTCCCCCATTCCTCAGTCTCTCCCTCCCCGATACCCCTCCCCCATTCCCTCTCTCCCAGTCTCTCCCCATTCACCCCTCCTCCATTCTCCAGTCTCTCCCAGTCTCTCCCCATCCACCCTTCCCCCATTCCCCAGTCTCTGCAGTCCAAACCCCTCCCTCCAGCCCCATTCCATCCCCAGTTTCCCACCGCAATTTACTCACCATCAAAGTCAGGCAGCAGGATGGCACGCTGTTCACTTCTTGAGAGCTGAGTTGAGTTGAGTATGCATGCTGGTTCCTGACTGCCTCACAGCCACCTGCATCACATCTTGCCTCAGTGCCTACAATTGGTGCCCAGGTGTCATTTTAAAATTGAGCCCATAGGACTCTTAGAGAATCTGCACCTCAGTGGATCCAATGGGAAATTCAGTTTCCCATACATGCACTTGGACTGTGCTCTGAGCTGCCCAAAGCACGTTCAAAATAGTTTTGTCCCTTATGGGACTCCAGAGCACAGAAAGTCCCCACCCCCTACTTCTAGTTCTTCTTTGAGAGGCTCCTCTCATGAATCATCAGACCAAGTCTGCCCTGAGCCTCGAGGCAGGCTTAGTCTGGTGGTTTATGAGGGGAGCCTCTCAAGAAGAACCAGCAGTAGTTCTTCTTTGAGAGGCTCCTCTAATTCTCACAACTGGGTTAGTTGCGGTGAATTTTTTTTGAACAGATTGCCGGGCTGCGGGCATCAGATGCAGTGTGAGATTGGGGGAGTCCTGGGTCCAGGCGCCAGGAGAGGCATTGCCCCAGATTTCCTAGGGGGCTCATTGTGCCTGATCAGGGTTCTGGGGCCTACATTACAGGCAGGGAGGTCTGTCATTCCACTTAATCCAGAAGATGCCACTCTAGTCCTAGGACCCACCATCAGAGTTCTGGGGCCGTCATTCTGCTCACAGGGAGCCGTTGTTCCACTGCATCAAGTAACACAGCCACTCCAATCCCCGGACCCACCATCACGGTTCTTGGGCTGACATTACAGGGAGGGAGGGCTGTCCATCCATGTCATCGAGAGCTGGGGTGGGGGCAGCTGCCAAGTCCATCGGCTGCTGCAGGACGTGAAGGGTGGTGTGGCTTTCAACTGAAAGCCACACACATGTTGGGGGAAATGATTTCATTCGATGGGCAGCCCTTCTCGGTGGTGGGGGATATGGGGTTTAGGTGCCCCCCAGTTTAAGCTGCCCTCACACACCACCCTGAGTTAGGCTGCTACCGATGCCTGGCAGCGTGCAACACCCAGCCGAGTAGGGGTTCCAGCCACCGAGCCCTGGCCAGGCCTCTGCTGCTGCTCCACTGATGCCAGTCAGCCTGCAATGGCTGGCCAAGTAGGGGTGCCAGCCGCAGTTACTGTGCCGTGGCAATCCAATGTCGTCATCGTCTTCTGCTGCTGCTGCTGCTGTACGTCAGCCATTTGCTCCTCAATCTTGTAGACAGGCATAGCTTGGATGAGTGCACCGGTGGGTGGGGGCTGTGTGTCCACGAGATTCACCACCGGGGCAAGGCTTGACTAATTTTCAGAAAAGCTTGTTGAGAACCGGCGAGTAGGATGCAAGCCTGCAATGCCCGTCCAAGTAGGCGTGCCAGTCACCAATCCCTGGCCAGGCATCTGCCACTGTTCCGTCGATGCCCAGAAAAGTAGGGGTGCCAGCCACCAAGCCCTGGACGGGCCTCTGCCACAGCTCTGCCAATGCCTGGCAGCCTGCGATGCCTGGCCATGATGGTGACTAGAACTAATGGAGAATCCAGCATAGAGTGTGAAGAACTGGAGACCCACCAGTGTGTCTGTTTAAGATATCAAACAGCCCAAGCCCCCGCTAGGCCTACCCTTCACTTCATATGGGGTAACGTCTACAACAAAGGACACATACCCGTCCAAGTCCAATTGCCCTCCATGTCATGTTTCTTGGAGCAAAATAATGCCAAAGGATCTAATGAAACAACCAAAATCATTATCCAATAATATGGTTTTCCAACCCAAAATGTTCTGAGAAACTATAGAGATCAAAGACTTTCTTAGGGGGCCTGCCCATAATTCCTCCACATCATCTGCAGTTGCAAAACCCAATTGGTTTGAGGAGAGGTCAAATTCCTCCATTCCCAATATTGAGGGAGAGAGAGGAGGATCAAGCAAAGGATCCATATTAACTGGACATAATTTGGAAGTATCAGAACCAGTATTACCCAGCACTGTGCATGACGACTTCCCATTTGCCAAAGCACCCAGGGAAGTGGCCTCATGCTGAATATTTTGTGACACAACTTCTTTTACCTGCTATGTTACTAAGGTCACTTCCCCGTGAGGATGGTACCCTTCTAAATAAATAGTAATTGCAGGCTGCCAGGCATTGGTGGATCCCGGGCTGGCACCCATACAGGGATGGGCATTGCAGGCTGGCATTTTAATCACCAGATTTCAACTAACTCTTCTGCAAATTGGTCAAGTATCCTTGCCCGGTGGTGATTCACGTGGCCATCCAGCCACTGCCTGCCGTGATGGTGACTAGAAATGGAGAACCCAGCATAGAGCAAGCAGAACCAGAGGCCTGCCAGCCTGCAAGGCCCAGCCATGTAGGGCTGCCAGCCAACAAGCCCTGACCAGACCTCTGCCGCTGCTCCACCAATGCCAGCCTGCAATGCCCCACCCCCTATGGGTGCCAGCCACAAAGCCCCAAGTCTTCCTGGCTGCTGCTGCTGCTGCTGTTGCTGCTGCTGTGTCTCTTCCTGAAGGTCATGACAACACACACAACCCCGCTTTGGGTGTCAGCCACAAAGCCCCAAGCCTTCCCGGCCTCTGCTGCTGATGCTGCTGCTGCTGCTGCTGCTGCTGCTGCTCTGTCTTTGCCTGCAGGTCATGACAACACACACAACCCCGCTTTGGGCACCGGCAGGCACTACTTGAACCAACATTGCAGGCTGCCAGTCATTGGTGGAGCAGCGACAGAGGCCTGGCCAGGGCTTGGTGGCTGGCACCCCTACTTGGCTGAGCATTGCAGGCTGGCAGGCCTCCAGTTCTGCTCACTCTATGCTGAGTTCTCCTATTCTAGTCACCTTCATGGCAGGAGTAACATGGCTACAGTAGTGCCTGCTGGTGCCCAAAGTGGGTTTGCACATTTTGTCATGGCCTACAGGCAGAGACGGGCAGCCCAGAAGAACATCTGCTTTCAGAAGCCTTTGGGTGGGCAGCAGCATTGCTCATTTGTAGGACAGGACAGGAGTCAAGAGACCCCAGTTCTAATTCCTGGTTTGGAAGTCCTTTGACCTCTCTGCATTTCAGTTTTCCCAGTTCTTAACCAGAAG
This sequence comes from Sphenodon punctatus, assembly GCA_003113815.1. NCBI lineage: Eukaryota > Metazoa > Chordata > Lepidosauria > Sphenodontia > Sphenodontidae > Sphenodon > Sphenodon punctatus. The sequence continues at coordinate 64,498 of QEPC01015659.1, forward strand.
GCTACTGTTCTTGGAGCTCACAGGAGAAAGAACCTGTATGGGAACTAGGCTTAGTGTATGCAGTTCCAATTGCTGCTGTGTATCCAGCCTCTTTGCAGGGTAAAGAAGAGGACTCTAAAATGCTTCCCCTTCTTCAGAAGAACTTAGGATCGGTGCTTGGTCCCCGGGGGTGCCTGCCCAATTCCTGTCGGAGCATGGCTGACCATCTGAGACCCACTGATGCCTGCCAGCTTGCAGTGCCTGGCCAACTATGGGTGCCAGCCACCAAGCCCCAAGCCTTCCCAGCCTCTGCTGCTGCTGCTGCTGGGTATCAGATGGTCAGCCCTTGTGACACAGGCACCTCCAGGGGCCAAAGCTGAGTCTGCCTACCCGGGCAACCCAGGGTGCCAAGCGCCAAGCCTTCCTGGTGTCTGCTGCTGCTGCTGCTGCTGCTGCTGATGATGATGATGATGATGATGATGATGATGATGATGATGATGATGATGTGTCTCAGAGAGCCTGCCATGCTGCTACAGGCACCCCAAGCCTCAAGGTGGGACCAAACTTTCCAAAAATTTGGTAGGGGTGTCCGAACCCCTCTGAACCGAAATCCCGAACCCGAGCTAAGTTTTTCGTCCAAACATCCAAATGACCAAACTTCCAAACTCCATCCTGTTTGCACATCCCTACAGAACAGGACTACAGAGAATAGAGAGTTCAACTCCAACACACCACACACCACACACAAGGGGCATAGCCACAGGGGAAGAAGCAGGTCTATGCTATAAAGGGTCAAGAAACAAAACATTAACAACACACAGGGAAGAGCCATTGCTCCACCAACTTTCTGAGGCCACCAGAAGGTCTTAAATGCTCGCTTGTGACCAATCAAGAAGTCAGGCAACAGGCTGCAGAAATGGGCAACAGGTAAGCAAGGGCAGGGAATACACCAGGCGGAGATGCGGGAGGAGACATAGCAAGGAAAAGGGAAACAGAGGCCACCAAGGCACCAGATGGTGCATGCCAATGAAACAATGCCCCCAACTCCCCATGGCCAGGGGTTCATGACCCAGACCTGAAAGGAGGTGAGAGGGGATGTGTGTTAACACAGGAGCATGCACACATGCACACCCACCTACCCACTGCCACTTTTAAATGAGACACACCCACTGTGTGGGCATGTGTGACTGCATTTCATTTGAAAAGGGTCATAGATACAGATATGGATATATATAATGCGTGCAATCTAACACCCAGTGATAAACTGTGCCTACGCCAGGTGCAGTTATCATATGCCTGCACACATTTGTGTATGCATCGCATGCAGCAAGCCACTCGGCACAATGCAGTGTTCTTCCCGATGTGACCCTCCCAATCCCACACACCTCACAGTCCGGAGGATGGAGCAGAAGCCCACCCTGCCATTGCACCAAGTGGCTTGCTGTGTGCACATGCATGGCACATATGCAAACGTGCACCCACCCCTTGGTCGGGCGTTGTGCTGCCGGGCAGCGTACACCACCTCTTGGATTGTGCTGATGCAGCAGCAGCTGTTACTGCGCCGTGATTCCATTCTGCCATTCTGGAATTGCCCGTGCCACACCGCGGCTTTTCTGCAGACATTTAGCTAATTCCGCTGGCATTCTGCAAATTGCAGAATTGTGGGAAAATTGCAGAAACTGTTGGAAAACCACTGTTCCCCTATTTTGTGGCGCTGGCAGAATGGCGAAAGTAGCAAAAATGTCATGTTTCCGCTATTTTGCAAAACCTGTGGAAGTAGTGGAATGAAATTAGCGGAACTGCGGAAGTAGCGGAATGAAACTAGCGGAATGAAAGCCTCTGCCATGCTGTACCACTAATTGCGGAAACGCTGTTTCCAGCAGAAATAGCTACCGCTGCGACATTCCGCTACAGCCCTACTCTTGGATTGAACCAACTGTCTTTAGTGGAGACAGCAGCAGTCCCTTTCAGTATATTATACACTGATGTGATTTTCTATAAGCACACAGTGGCAAATACAGAGTTCCTATTATGTGTGTATTTCCCCCACTGCTGTACATTCAGGGCTTGCTTTCATTATTGACAGGATATAGTCCTTAGTATTATTGTGGGGCTTTTTATCATGATTAAGAATTGTGTAAAAGCCTTTTATTTAGAACTGTCAGCTTTAATAGAAGGGAATGAGACCAATCAACACATCTGACAGAAGAAGTCTCTTCTTGGAAATTGCATTGTACCAAAGTGTCAGGTTCAAACAGTGTGACAACTCTCTCACTTCTGTACTGAATCACAAATGGTGAATCATCAAATCACTATGATTATGTAGAGACAGTCATACCAGTGGGTTAAGAGACAGCAGTTAGCTGATATTCTTTTCTGCATAAAACATACCTAAAAAGCGGTGGTTGGATCATAGAATCATCAAAGTTTAGGACTGGAGGAAACCCCAAAATGTCAGCTGATCCTATGTCATGTTACAAGCTAAGGCTAAGATCCTGTAGTAAGGTTGGAGGACACCACCTGATTTTAGAGAGCTTAGAATGTGTGAGTGTGTGTAGGGATCCAGCGACACTGGGATCTTGGCAGGATTAGAGGCTAACAGAATGGGGCATTGGCTACATGAGTGGTTCAAAAATAAATTTAAATTGCCCCCAACTTCCCTTTCTCACACCACACACACCTTCCTGCCTCTCTTCCTCTCCCATTCCCACCCTCTCTCTTTTGCTACTAGAGCTGAAAGGAGTATCCACAAATCTGAGTATGTCCAGCGAAACTGCAGTACTCAATCTGTTTAACCTGGTAATATCAGGTACTAATCAGTACCTAGTAAGTACCCGATGGGCTATGTTACAAATTTACAGTTTTTTGTCCTGGTTTTCTTCTATTTCCCAATTTTTCTTCTGGTACTGATTTTTTGACTTTCCATTCTGATACCTGTACCGATTTACTGTTATACCAATCAGTAAATCATCATCATCATCATCTATTATTATTATTATTATTATTATTATTATTATTATTATTATTATTATTATTATTATTATTAAGCATTTATATAGCTGTCACCGGGGAGGGCAGACTCAGGGAAAACCACTCTCACCCTTCAAGCACGTGGTACCATCCTGGAAAGGGCTCTCTCGGCTACACAGAAGGTGGGGGACAACAGTGCCCATTAGGATAGAGTGTTGGCCTTTACCTCTAATCAAAGAGAACAGGCCTCTATCATCATTGGGCGNCCCCCCCCCCCCGGGCCTGCCAGCCAGGCTTTTCCCACCCAAACATGCCCAAACTCATATGAACACGACCAAACTGTTTGGGGGTTTTGGCATTCGATTCGGCAGTCTGGTTTGGGCGTCCAAACTGGCTGAGTTCAGGCCAAACTCTGAACTTCCAAAACGCGTTCACACATCCCTACTGTTCTGTGTTTGGTGTTTGTTGGTAGGCTTTATTGCCTGTGTTTCCCTTGTCCTGTGCGTGCGTTGGTGGGTCTTGCCCCTTGTGCTTTTGTGGATTTCTTCCCTATTCTGCTGTGTGCCCTTGCTGTGACTCCTTGTACCATATCTTTCACTGTGTTCCCCTGTTATGATTCCCTTATCCCCCTCTGTGTTGCCTCATCCCTAGTCCCTTGGTTCCCTCTTATGCTTAGTCTGATGCCCATAGCCTATATCCCAGTTCACCCTTTATAGATCCCTGTCCTGCCCTGCTCCTTGCGCTCTTGGGGATTCCCTCCCTACCTTTGCTGTGTGCCCTTGCTGTGATCCCTTGTACCTTATCTTTCCCTGTTTCCCTGTTATGGTATCCTTGCCTCCCTTTATATTCCCTTATCTCTAGTCCCCCCTTATGCTTAACCTGTTGCCCATAGCCTATAGCTCAGTTCCTCCTTTATAGATCCCTGTCCTGTCCAAGACCCCGTTAAACCTTTTCCCCCAGCCTCCCTAGTTCTGTCACGCTTCCAGTCTTGTGTTCCCTCATCTGTGTTTTATTCCCCCTTTCTTGGAGCCTGTCCCCTCCAGGACCCTGTTGGTGTGTGGTGTGTTGGAGTTGAACTTTCTATTCTCTGTAGTCCTGTTCTGTAGGGATGTGCAAACAGAACAGAGTTCAGATGTTCGGACTTTCAGATGTTTGGACTAAAATCTTAGTTCGGGAGTTCAGTCCAGTGGAGTTTGGAACCCCCACCCCACCCCCAATGTTTGGAAAGTTTGGGTCCGCCTGGAGGCTTGGGTTGCTCCTGTGACAACCAGGGGTGCCCGTAGCAGTATGGCAGGCTGTCTGAGACACAGCAGCAGCAGCAACAACATCAGAGACTAGGAAGGCTTGATGCTTGGCACCCTGGGTTGCCCGGGCAGGAAGGCTCAGTGCTTGGTGCCTGGGGGTGCCTGTGGCACCAGGGCTGTCTGTCTGAGACCAGTGGCAGCAGCAGAAGCAGAGGCCGGGAAGGCTTGGGGCTTGGTGACTGGCACCCATAGTTTGCCAGACATTGCAGGCTGGCAGGCATCGGTGGGTCTCAGATGGTCAGCCATGCCCCAACAGGAATCGGGCAGGCACCCCCAGGGACCAAGCACCGAGCCTAAGTTCTGGGGCCATCATTCCATTCACAGGGAGCCGTTGTTCCACCGCATCAAGAAACAGCCAGACACTCTAGCCCCACGATCCCTAGGCTAGGCTCTGCCCCTATGCTCACCGGTTGAACCACCCACTGCCCCACCAACCTCCAAACCCACCAGCCTCCCCTCAGGATCATGGGTGGCTGGTGGGTTTGGAGGCTGGTGGGGCAGTGGGTGGGTTCAATCGGTGAGCATAGGGGTGGAACCTAGCCAGGGCAACAGTAGAGGGCAGAGCCAGGGCAACAGTAGGTGGAGCCAGGGCAATGGTAGGCAGAGCCAGGGCATAACCCAGAAGCAAGGAGTTCCAAGGATTAACATTGGATGGACATTACATTACTTTATGCTGGGAACACTGCTGTGTGAAGCACTGCCACCATGGAATAGAGAACCCTCTTACTGGGGTCCCATCCACTCTCTTCTCTCTTTCCCACTGGGACCAAATTAACCATAGTGAATTTTAAAAATAGATTACATTGCCATCACCTACCTTTAACCTGAACCCTTGAATCCTTGATTTTCATGGCATGCTTGGCCACCTGTAGTCTTCCGAAGGTGTAGGCTTTGGGACTAGCCTTCCTTCTGGCTTGGAGAACTTGGGAGGACTGAGTTAGCTCCCTGTTCTGCGACAAGCTGAATCAGAAGAGGATTAAAGGGAAGAGAAGGACAGGACAGAGGAGAAATAGGAGGGAAAGGGTTTGGTTTTGGAGCACGAGAAGAGGAAGGGGGAAGAGATGGGTTCAGTGGGGAACATGGGGAAAGGGTTTCCTTGTTGTCTGCAGCCTTCTCTTCTGCCGTGTTCCAACCTACTTTCTCCTCTGTTCACAAGGAGAACAGTTGCAGGCCTGTATTGCAAGCAAACCAGGCCCATCCAGACCAGGGCTGCACTGTCACAAAACCAGGCCCATCCAGATCAGCAGCCACAGCAGCCACCACTTATCACCAGAAGCCAAATGCCTGTCAATGCTAACAACTTTCCAGCAGCAGGAAGCAGCAGTGAAACAGTGAAGGGACCATTTTAAAAAAGAGTAGCCACAACCAGTGGATCCACAAATTTACAAAATGTCATCATGTAAACACAGAGCAAGCAAAGCAA
>QEPC01015662.1:10419-27154 GCA_003113815.1 Sphenodon punctatus
GTGAGCAGACCCCATCAATGACAGGAGTCACCACCCCCTCAGCCTTCCCCATCAGCATCACCTCCGTCTTGTTGGGATTCAATTTCAGATGGCTTTCCCACATCCAATCCCCCACAGCAGCCAAACACCGGGTAAGCACTAAGACTGCTGGGTCTTGATCTGCAGAAAAAAAGAAGTAAAGCTGTGTATGATCGGCATACTGATGACAGCGTATGCTGAACCTTCTCACGACCTCACCTAATGGCTGCATGTACACATTGAACAGGAGAGGGGACAGAATAGAATCCTGCGGAACTCCACACGTAAAGAGGTCCCAGGAAGATGATGAACACTCCCCTAGGATCACCCACTGAGTTCTCCTGGCCAGGAATGAGTGGAACCTTCCAGAACAGCTCCTCCCACCCCAGCCCGGTCCCGCAGACAAGCCACCAACATCTCATGGTCAACAGTATCAAATGCTGACAACAGATCTAGTAAGATCAGAAGCCACAAGCCACAACCAAAGTCGCAAGCGCAGTCTCAGTGCCAAACCCAGGATGAAAGCCAGACAGTGGGGGATCCAGAAAACTGATCCAATCCTGATGCCCCTGAAGCTGCTGAGCCACCACCCATTCAATAACCTTCACTAGAAAGGGAAGGTTAGAGACTGGCCGATAGCTGGCAGGGGAGTCGATGTCAAGAGATGGTTTCTTGAGCAGAAGATGTACCGCCGCCTCTTTAAGGTGATTCGACTCTCTGCCCTCCCTAAAGGAGGCATTGACAACCCCAGCCAACAATGGCCCCAAGGTCTCCCGGCAAGCCTTAACCAGCCAGGATGGGCATGGATCTAATTCACAACAGGTGGTTCTAACCGCCCCACGGACATCCGCCACATCAGCGTGCGACACCCACTGAAATTGATCACACAAAATCGGACCAGACGGGGCTTCCATAACCTCAAGTTCACTGCCTGTTGTAAGTGCAGCATCAAAATTGTGATGGATCTGAATGATTTTATTCATGAAGAAGTCAACAAACATGTCACAGCGAGCAGTGGAAGATTCCAGTTCTAGGCAGAGAGAGGTTGCCTCTGCACCACTCGGAAAAGCTCAGCTGGAAATGACTTCATAGGCTTTTAAACTAGCTTTATGCTGCAATCGGTCAGCTTCAGTACGAGTACAGCTCCACTGTCACTCCAACCACCCCCTCCGGCTTCATCCGCCACAGATCCTAGGCAACCCAGGCAGTGTCATAAAAGAAAACTCTATGAGATAGTGCTTTGGCATCCACAGTGCCGTTTTGTGACTGGTGGCTCCCCTCCCTATTGCAAGGGAGTGAGAGGTGCCATGAAGATGCGTGAATTGGAGCTAGCACTAAGCAGCCAGCACCAGAGACCCTAAGAAGAGGCACAGCTGGGTCTAAGGCCAGGAGAGCTGGAGCACCACATAGCACAGGTGTTTGGCAGCATCCTTTGCAATCAGGTAGGGCTGAAAAGAGAGCAAGTGTTCCCAGGGGAAATACTGACCTTTCAGGAGTGCTTGCAAGCATCAGTCGGTTGTCAGGTTCTGGTGATTATTCCACACTCCTGCCATTTTTTTTTTCATTTTCATCACTTTCTGGAACTTTTTAAAATCACTTTTCAGGACTTTTTTTGTCACTTTTCTCACTTTCTGGGATGTTTTCATCACTTTCGTCACTTGCCAGGACTTTTCATCACCTTCTGGAACGTTTCATCATTTCCCAGGATTTTTACCACAGTTTTACAGCAGTTTTGTGGCAATTTCCAGCACTTCCCTGGTCCTTAGCTTGAAACTTTTTGTCTCCACAGCCTCTGAGAGTGCATGTGGGACACACAGGGGACTTGGTACTGACCCATGGCAGCCCATTCAACTTGCAAAAAATAACAGAAAATGACAAAAACAGCAGGAAAGCCGTAATTTTCCATGTCACACAAATCTCAGTGAATGCCCTACTTCCAATGGAAGCAGCACTCACTGAGAGTTTTTGTTTGAGGTCTACTGTTAGGCAATGTGAAAAGGAGGGGCCAAAATGAGGGAGGTGCATAGGCAGTGATGCGCAGCGTGCCCAGCTTCATGTGGTCTCAGGATTTAGCTGGGGGCAGGGAATACCTCCCTATGCACCAGGCTTGGTGTCCCCCCTCTAGGTGGATGGGGCCACCACAGTGGGTAGTATGTGGGGGTGAAACTAGTGGTCCTGTGTCAGCACCCACCCCTCCCCCACAGGCCAAAAGGGGGCTCAGGGGGATCCATATGTTGGGATTTTAACAATAGCGGGAAATGTTTTTGTCCCTCATCCCAGTTCACGCATATCTGCATGCAGTGTGAAGGTTCCCATGCAGCCTCAAATTGCACAAAATTCTGGTACAACTAAAAGACATGCAAAATTTAAACTCCCAGAGCACATGTTTAAGTCTCGCCTTTATTTGCTGGTAGCAAATGGTCTCCCACCTCACCATTCCATGAGGGTTACATGGGAAATGCATGAGGATTTAGTGGTATTTTCCCAGTGCCTGTCAGCTGTGGGGGCTTGGATGTTGAGCCATCTGCAATTGAATCTTGACAAGATGGAGGTGATGTTGGTGAGCAAAGGCTTGGGCTTGGGGGGCCTGGGGTGGTTGAATCTCCTCTTGTTGGTGTTGGAAATACATTCCTTTGGTTGCATCCCCCCTAAGCACCTCATCCTGTTTGTTTGCTAGAAACACCAGGAGTAGACAGACAGATCAGGGAACCCTTCCCCCATCCTATCTGTCCTACTCCTGTCAGGACCTGATTGGTCAATCTCCTCCCCCAGGAGATTTCTCATCTCTTTGTGTCTCAGAGAGCTTCCTTCCTCCCTCTTGAACACACCTAGTCTTAGGACTTAGCATAGATGTAGGCCTTTCCTATCCTACATGTATTTCCTAATAAAGCTACTTAAGCTTAAGTATGCTTCCTGCCTGCTTATTGATGATTAGCTACTCACACTCCTCTGTAAACTCTGCATTGGGCAAATGGATGCAATGATCTCACAGTCCTTGCATTTCCAACAGGGTTATGGGCCCAGACACCCAAAAGGCAGCGCAGAGTGAGTAAAATTGAGTGCTAGCATTAATCTTAAAGGCAGAAAAGAAAAGAAAGATTTTAGTCTCTGTGACCATGGATTCTATGCTGAAGGTCTCCATTCCAGAGAGGCTCACTGGAGCAACAAACTATGAAGCTTGGAGTCATAATGCAAGGATGGCACTGGGAGGACAAGGCCTAAGGAAAATGCTGGAGTCCAACAGACCTACAGATGCAGGGGCAGCACAAGAACTCTGGGATGAGAAAAATGACAAAGCTATGGCAATCATCTCAATGTCGGTGAGTCAGCGTTTACATGTGCACATACGTGACAAGTTAACTGCAAAAGATATGTGGGAAATTTTACAGAGACTGTATCAAGGGAAGTCAAATATATCAAAGATACAAATGCTTAAAAGACTTTGTAATATGAGAATGGATGAGAGTGAAGATTTTTCAGCTCATGTTAATGGCCTGCTTGAACTAGTCAGGAGACTGGAAAATCAAAAGCTGAATTTACCAGATGAATTGATAGTGGCATTTCTGCTGAACTCTTTACCACCAACAACTTTTCAAACAGTCTGTCAGATAATAGAAATGCAGGATAACCTATCTTTGGATGTTGTTATTCAGAAACTTGAGGAATTTAATATGGCTCAAACTAATGAACAGCCAAACTTTTCCTCACAGCTTGCCTGCAAGGCAGCTGAGAACAAGAAGCCTTTTGCAAATTCAAAAGGATCTGCAAGAGTTAAGTGTTGCTTCAATTGCGGGGAAACCATGCATCTCGCATATCAATGCACCAAGCAAGAAGTTCCCAGCTTCTCTGCAAAGAACAAAGGGAGCCATGATAGGGCTTTCAGCCTGGTTGAGGAAAAAGCATCTCAACTTAAAAATGTGGAAGGAATAGAATGTGAGACTGCTTCACATGATTTCTTTGTTGATTCTGGAGCAACTAAAAATCTTATAAAGGACAAAGACAGATTTATTGATCTGGATAGGACTTATAGAACTCCTATAAGATTGGCTAATGGAGAGAAAGTTTATTGTCAAGGAAGAGGCAGGGCTAAACTCATATGTCATCTGGGAAACGGTGAGGAAATGAAAGTTACCATTGAAGAAGCTCTATATGTCCCAGAATTGGATCATAATTTTATAAGTGTCAAGTATGCTGTACAGAAAGGTTTTGCAGTGCATTTTGAAGGGAAATATTGCAGAATTTCAAAGGAAAAGGAGCTTTTTATGCGAGGAATGCTGGATTCAAATGGCCTATTCAAGGTAGATTGCTTGCAACAGGATCAGTATGCAAATGCTGCAAAAGATTGCAGACATAAGAACTGTGAAAGCAAATGGCACAGAAGGATGGGCCATAGAAATGCAGATGTGTTGCATGCACTTCCAGACCTAGTTAAACATTTTAAAATGAACTCATGTGCAACTAAAGATGAGAGATGTGTTTGCTGTGTAAAAGGAAAGGGAACTAGGCCCTCCTTTCATCAGAGCAAGGAGGAAGCCACACAGCACCCCCTACAGCTCATTCATAGTGATATCTGTGGTCCTATGAAGACAAAAACAATTGCAGGAAACCAGTATGCATTGACTTTCATAGATGATTTTTCCAAGTTCACGTTCACTTACTTGATTAAAGAGAAAAGTCAGGTGCTGGAGAAATTTAAGGAATATGTTGCAAGAGCCAGCAATAAGTTTGGAAGATCACCTCAGATCCTAAGGTCAGATAATGGAGGTGAATATGTTTCAAAACAGATGAAAGAATTTTTGAAGCAAAAAGGAATTGAACACCAGACAACCATCCCGCATACACCAGAACAAAATGGAGTAGCAGAAAGAAAAAATCGCTCTCTCATAGAGATGGCGAGATGTATGCTTTTGGATGTGAATCTGCCAAACAAATACTGAGGGGAAGCAGTAATGACTGCCACATACCTGCAGAACAGGCTCCCAACCAAAGGTGCAAAAGCAACACCTTATGAACTATGGCATGGGAACAAGCCCAGTGTGGGGCACATTAGAATGTTTGGCTCTAAAGCCTATGCTTATATCCCAAAGGCCAAAAGGACCAAACTTAACACCAGATGTAAAGAAGGGATACTTGTTGGCTATGCACAAGGATGCAAGGGATACAGAGTAATGGACACTGACACTGGAAATGTGAAGATAAGCAGTGTGAAAATGAAAATGAAAGCACTGATCAAATGCCAGACCTAATGAGGCCAAGTTCATCAAGACAGAAAAAGACTGCAGAACTGCAGATAAAAGAGGAAGCTGAAGTTTCACTTTATTTGACCATGTTCAATCAAACTGGACCCAGAAGGGGGCACCGACACTAATACTGCACTAGCTGCCTATAAAGCACCGGGCTCTGCACTAGCTGCCTATAAAGCACAGGGCCAAGTTCAAGGTGCTGGTTTTAACCTTTAAAGCGCTTCACGGCCTGGGCCCTACTTATCTACGGGACCACCTCAGTCCCCATTTGCCTATGCAACCTTTGCCATCATCCATGGGAGCCTTTTTGGAGGTTCCCCGGGTGAGGTGGGTGGCCACCAATGTTAGATCTTTTTCCGTGGCCGCTCCTGTGCTATGGAATTCTCCCCCAGAGGAGACTCGGTTGGCCCCCACTCTCCTGTTATTTTGATGTTTATGTAAGACCTGGCTGTTCTGCCAGGCCTTTGGTGAGGGGTAGGGGTTGAGGGGGTGGGGTTGGGGGGGAGGGCGTGTTTTTCCCCTACATAATGTGGATTTTTAAATTGTTTAAAATGTTTTATTGTTTTTTTATAGTTGTTGTTTGCCGCCCCGGGCTGCCCTGTGGGCAGGAGGGGTGGGATAGAAATTTTATATAAATAAATAAATAAATAAATAAATATGGGGCATGTTCCTATCTGAGTATAATGGGGTTAATTTTTGGAGACAGCAATTATAGCTTGAAGATGACCAAGGAAAAGACCTAGTGTGGTGTAGTGGTTAAGAGCGCAGTATTGGGACCAGGAGATAGGGGGAGACCCTGGTTCAAGACTCCCCTGAACTTTGGGCCTGTCTCAGCCTGATCTACCTCACAGTGTTATTGTGCGGATTACTCGTTGACTTTATTAGTTTACTGCTAATTGTTAAAGTTGAAATATGAGCCAGCCTAAGGGAAAGGGTGGGATACACATTGCAATAAATAAATAAATAATGGTGTGGATTATCAGCCCCAGCATTGTCAATAGGTCCAAGCCTTTTAACATTTCGGCAGAACTGTAAGACCTGGCTGTTTGCCCAGGCCTTTGGGAGGGAGGGTGGGGAGGGAGGATTTTAGTCCCCCACCCATTTATTTATTTATTTTATATGTCTAGCCCTGTTTTATATTTTATATTTAATATTTGATTGTTCTTAAAATGAATTTTAGTGTATTTTTATTGTTGGAAGCCGCCCCGAGCTGCGTTGCAGGAGGGGCGGGGTATAAATCTGAAAAATAAATAAATAAATTAAATAAATATATATATATATATATATAGAGAGAGAGAGAGAGAGAGAGATTGTAAACTGCCCCAAGCTGCAAAGTGAAGCTGGTGGTCCCTGTGGCATGGTTCAGATGATGTGAGGCTATGGGGGGCGGGGTTCAGAATAGAGCATAATCCATAGCATCTCCTTATGAGATGAGAGCAGGGAAGCACACCTTGTCTCAGCCATCCTGGGGGGGTTGAGGGGAGCAGCCAATTCATCTGAGGACAATCATGGTTACAGGTGATCTCTGGCAACCCTCCCCCTTTGTTTTGACTCCCAGTTGGGGGGGGGGTGTGGAACAAGCACTCCACCACAACCGAGGTGAACTTTGGAAAGGAGTAGGGTGTTGGTTAATTTGTTCTAATCTATAGCACAAGGTGACAGCTACCGAAGCAGCACCTAAAGGACCTCCTGCTAAGAGTTAAGATAATTAAGTGAGTTTATTTGGATTGGACCCCAGTTTAATAAAGGGTGATGAGTCAGGCAGCCCCCCCGCCATTATCCGAAGATGGTGAAGTTATTAATAAAGAGTTCATCCTTTTGAACCCATATCTGCGTCCTTGCCTCCTTCTATGATGTGGTGACAAAGAGAGATTTTCTGGTTTTCTTTCAACATCTCATTACATTTGATTTCCTTTTCTCCCTGTTTCATTTCCCTTGTTTCACCCTCTGTTTCTTTTCCTTTATTTTCTCTTCCCTCCCCACCCCCGTTCCTCACATTTTACCCCTGCATCTTTTTCTTCTCTGTGTAGCCTTCTTCTACACAGAAGGCTCTCTGTAGCCTTCTCTGATAAGAACATAAGTATATAAGAAGTGCCATATTGGGTCAGACTAATGGTTCATCAAGTCCATCATCCTGTTTCTGACAGTGGCCAACTTCATTTATTTTAGAGAAGTGCACAGCAGATAATAATGGAGTGATCAACTTCCTGTTGTTCATGTCCTACCCCAAACAGTCAGTGGTCCTTTGACCAACTTGGTTAAATAAGAAATGTTCACCTCTACTTTGTTTTCTACTCAACCTTTCCTTCCTTTGTCCTTTGCACAACAGGATTAGGAATACGTTCCCCTTCTTGCACTGTTATTATTATTATTATTATTATTAGACATTTATATAGCGCCAGTCATATAACCTGGTGCTGTACAGAACACAGAAGTAGATGCAGTCCCTGCCTGTGGCTTACAATCTAAAAGACAAGAGGGGGGAGATAGGGAGAGGGGACAATGGGAGAGACATGGGAGAAGACAAACAAACATTCAAGCGGATGCGAAATCTCAGGTGCGTGTGCTTGGCTTGGTTACAAAGAGGTTGGTAGCAGCAGTCAACAGAGGAGGGCAGACAGTAAGAGTAAGGGGAAAGACTAGCAGGCATTGGGAAAGGCAGCAAGGAAAAGGTGGGTCTTGAGGAGGGATTTGAAGGAGCGGAGGGAGGAGGCAAGGCAGATGTGGGCAGGGAGGAAGTTCCAGGCATGGGGGGCAGTGAGGGAGAAGGGTCGAAGGCGGTTAGGCGAGCAGGAGAAACGAGGGAGAGTGAGGGAGGGGACAACGGAAGAGCGGAGAGCGTGTGCAGGAGTACGTAGGGAAATTAGGGGGAGCTTGGTTGTGGAGTGATTTGAACGTGAAAACCACGAGTTTAAACAGGATGCATTCAGGAAGGGGAAGCCAGTGAACATTTTATGACTGAGTTCTGGTAGTTAGTTTCAAACTCTCCAATTAGATGGGCGAACGCGGTTTGGAAGTTCAGAGTTTGGACCGAACTCGACCAGTTTGGTCGACTGAACCAAACTTCCGAACCGAACTCGATTTTTGAACCAAACCAAACTGAATTTCCGAACTCGGTTCTGTTTGCCCATCCCTACCAATTAGCATTTAAGGGACGATCAGTTGGCATGACATTAAACACACACGGAAAAAGACCCAAATACAGGCAGAAAAGCATCCACCATAATGAAACCGTAGTTTTTAAATTTATGTTTGAAGTTTTCTAACAACCCTTGAGATACTGAATTAGGCATTAAAAACCACTATCATGAATCTTTGTACACACTTAATTCTGAGAAAAAGGCTGGAGCAACAAGTAACTACATTGGTAGTCCTTTTGTTTTCTTATCATGTGAATCTGTTGCCAAATTCTAACAAGCAGGTCTTTATAGACTCTGTCCACTGGTTAATAGGCTATTCATCTCATCAGGTTTTCTTGAACTTGGACTAGGTGTATACATTTAAAGAGGGGAAGCTGGGAAATTACTAAATTATATAGCACTGAGGGGACATTACTAGGAAATTCTGATATTTCACGGCAAAATATTGCCAATTATGGTAGCTGTCAATTTAACAATGGGCTTATTCACTATGGTGTTTGATTAATGTGAAATTATTCAGTTGGCTACCTTGTAGTTGGCCTATTTTTGTGTCCAATTAGTATGCTAATAATGGTAATTATGTTCTATACTGCATGTCTCATCACCTAGAGGGTTTTTAAAATGATAAAATAATGAGAATAAACAAGCGGATGCTGACATTCACTGGGCCATTCTAATTACTTACTGAGAGCACACTGGGGAATCAACACTCAACCAAAGAAAATGATTCTTGCTTACTTTGTTAAAACTCCTCTTTTCAAAGAGCATTAATAGTTAGCTGCTGTTTTCTTTATTGCAAGGGACTGCTTCATTTTCCTCTTATTTCCTCTGTTTATGTTACAGTATCAGCATGGGGGGTGGGGAGGGGGAGATAATCAAATTATATTTGACTTTAGTGATAACTGTTTGCAGGAGGTGTCAGAAAAACAAATAATTGTAATTGTTGTATTATGCACCTTTTTTAATGGCTACAATTTATTCCTTTGCTCTCGTGGTAAACATGCCATCATCCCTCACACTAAGAGTGCCTGCCCGCTGAGTTTTCAGAATAGGGAACCCCAGAGCCTAGTTATACTGGGCCCTAAACCCTTAGAATTTGAGACATGCCCTCTCACAAGCCACTTTAGTCCTGGGAGAACCACGATAACAACAGCCAATGATGTATATTAAAATGAAGGTACTACTTCCCACTGATGTTTCTCATCTGTTAATATCTGCTACATTCTCTGTCAGAGATTTGATGGAATAGGGCTGAAATGAAGTCTTCGGAATGATTAGGAAATTGCTGAGTTTTGGGGTCTTTGACCTGAAAACAATGATTTCCGAAGTACGGGAAAGCACAGTCATTCTTTGGAAAACTTTGAATACTTTGGAAAACTTTGGAAGTGCCTGCGCACCTGGGCCTAGCTGGAGAAGCTCTAAGAAGCTTCTGGAAACAGTGCCATATTTGGAAGGAGGTGGGGATGGAAGGGGGCAGTTGAGTCATGGGGGAAGGCAGATTTTGAATCAATTGACTGGCTAAACCAGATGGCTAGTTTGATTGGTACAAGGCTAAAGCCAAAGTGCCAAAAAACAAAACTGGCACACAAACCCCAGAGCCATCCTGTTCTCTGGTGAATTTGGTTGTGTGTTGCTACACTGCTAACTGTGAGTAATTGGCTGGGGTGGGTTGGGGGGGACCTTCTGGCATAGCATGGCATGGTTTGGCCTGGCCTGCTTGTGCATAGGGCCAATGCTGGGGAATGGGGGGTTTGCATGTCATGCTTTTTTTAAATGGGGGGGTTCCACTGAGGGCACATTGCTTGCTCGCTACTGGTGCTTGGTTGGGTTGGCTTGGCAGCAGCATCATGAACTGCCCAGAGGGCTCTCTCTGCCTGGCTCCAGGAGTTAAGTTCTTCCCATGCCATGATGCCCTGGGGTGTGTGGAAGAGCGGTGAAGAACCAACATGGTGTTTGTTGGGCTGGCTGGCTTTTGGTGTGCAGGATCACAGTTACTTTCAGTGTAACTGATTCAAGTTTTCTTAAAACTAAACTAAACTGTCTAACTGAGTCAGACCAATGGTCCATCTTAGCCCAGTATTATCACAACCTGACATGACAGCAGGGGTTTCAAATTTGGGTCCAAATTTGACTCTTTCAGGGTCTCTGGCAGAGGCCATTCTGGTGTGCTACCTGAGATCCCTCCAAGCCCCCAGCGGAGGCCTCCCCCAGGCGTGCTACCAGGAATCCTGAGGTGGAGATGCTGTGGATTGAATCTGGGACCTTATACATGCAAGGCACATGCTCTTACCACTTGAGCTATGCCCCCCCCCCATGAAGACCCTTTTCTTCTTTTACCAAGGGTCCTCTGGCTGCCTCCAGACAGGGGCAGCATGCTAGGTTGCACATGGCAACACCTGCTGAGGTGCAAACGTGGTACTGACGTATTTGGAAGTTTCAGAAGTTTTCTGACGTTCTGTGCTTTGGTTTCTGAAGTCCGAAGCTTCGGCAAGAACACTGAATTGCCTCCAAGTACTTGAACCGACTATTTTGAACTTCAAAAATCACTCTGAACACTCGGAAGTACTGTTCGGTTAAACACTAGGAATTATGTAAGGGTGGAGCTCCTTCAGTTCCCACTGACCTATAGTGAAGTTTAGTAAATCAAAAAATTAGGGCCCACTTCCATACTTTTTATGCATTTCATACTCCTATTATAAAAAAGTTTCCTCACATTTCCAGTAGGGGTCAGAATTTCAGATATGTTCAGGTGATTGGTATCTTCTTCAGATACATGAAGGAACATTAAGAGTTCTGTAAAGAGTTCTGTAAAACAGGAATAGTAAACTTTAAGGCTGTGATCTTGTGGCCTGTGACCAGCCATCAAATGGTCCCTGGAGACTCCCCAGCTGATGTACTTCGACATGCACATATTTTATTGAATCTGATTTTGGATGGGTCTTAATTGTTCGTTTTACTTTCATACAGATGCTCATCTAGAACAATGCCCTCGTTAGGAAGAAAGGAAAGATGCGTTAGATCAAATACTTCTTTCACGAAGCTTCCTTCAAGAAGACTATTTTATAGCTCAAGTTCAGAATCCATGTTGCTGTGCAGTTTTGGATTGTATGACTAGAACTATACAGCAAAACAAATATATTCCTGTTCCTTCTGGTTGATGTCACTAATGATATCAAATGGATGGAATGAATTCTTAGAGCAGGAGTGGGGAATGACCAGAACCGCACCTCACAGGGTTCCACAGGCCAGAGCATCCTGCACGGGAGAAGAGGGAGCATGTGACTGCCTACTAGTGGTGGGAGACCAGAGGGAATTCCAGTTTTGTTTTTTTCAGTTCACTTTTTAACTTAATTTTTAGATTTGAATATGATTTTGTTTTACAGTTCCATATTTAAATCGATAAAAACCTTAAAATAATTTTTAAAAATTTAAAAATTGTGCATGCAGTTATTTAAGAAAATAACTGCACTGCCGAGTTATTCTTCACATACATGCCCTATTCCAAAATGGTGTCAGCAGCACTGGTGCCATTTTGAAAAAAGGCAGTCCAGTCTGGTGTTAGGGATACAGATTTCCCTGGGCCACACCCCCATCTCCCAGTGCCCAGGAGTAGTACAGTACTTACCAGCCTCAGAGGGCTTGACTGAAGCTTCATTGCTACTTTGGAGGCTTCAGTAGGCTCCCTCACTGCAGTGTACTTCCTGCTCCAGATCGCACATGTGCAAAATGGCTGCTGGGGCAGTTACATATGTGCAAAATGACTGTCACATTTTGCATATGTGTGATCTGAAGCAGGAAAAACGCAGAAGTGAGGGAGCCTGCTGGAGCCTCCACAGCAGCAGGAACAGTTCTTCAGTCAAGCTCCTGAAGGCCAGTAAGTACATTTCAAGCCCCCAAGGGATGGGGGTGGAAAGAAATACGGACCCCAAACTTGGGCTGTTTAAAGACATGATGCTGCCCCAGTTAGACCTGCTTTGGCCCAGACAGGACAGTGCCATGTTTGTTCTGGGCCTGACAGATGTAGGCCCAGAACAAACCCTGCCCAGCTGGGCCTGAACTGTGGACAAGGAACAAAGCAGACCGACATTCCTGGCCCAGATGGGCCAAAGCGGGCAGAACTGGGCAGGAATGTCTGTTCCTGGACCTGGCTCCTCATGGCATGAGTTAGGAGCAGGCAGCCATACCTGTAATAGCAGTCATTGCTGAGCATCATGGTGGGGAGGTGGGACAATGCCAGGGGCATGGTGATGTGACCAGGCAGCTGCAAATTGCTCTCTGCCCCCCTGGGGGAGCTGCGGAAACATTTTCCCCCACAGCTAGAGTTTGTACAGCCAGGGGAATCCTCCTCTTCCCCTAGGTGGGACACTTGTCCAGGAGGATGTCTGTTAGCACCCTTGGATCTGTAACTGGCAATGTCTAAGTTACGGATTGTTTCAGATTAAACCTCTGATTTCCAGGAACTGGAAGTGAACGGCTGGAATGGATCACTCTATTTATGACCTATTTTTACAGCTCTCTGAAACTCTCATGCTGGTCTAGGGGTGTGCACCAGGAACCCATTTAGGTTTTCATTTTGTTATTTTTTTCATTATTAGGCATCTTCATTTTCTCGTTTTCATTACTGAGAATTTCATTTTTAGTTTTTAGTTTTGTTTTCCATTGGTTTCAATAGGAAATGTATTTCTGACTGTAACTTCTTCATTTCTTATCTGATGTTGAGAGATTGTGCCCCTTTATGCAGGAAAATGTCCCTACTACATTTCATAAAGATTATATAAAGGGTCCCAACTTAATAAGCAATTGAAGTTATGTGGTTGGTTTGCACACACGGTTTCAGCTTTAATGACTTTGTTTTCCATCCATTTTTGGAGAAACATGAATTAATAGTACTCCCTATTAAAGGAATCATCCCTGCCAAATTTCAGAAATATGGATTTAGGGTTCTGATTTTATAAGCAATTTAATCATTTCATGGTTTGTGGAAACATTTCCAGATGTAGTCTTTGTTCTCCATAGAGGTGTGCATGTTGTTTTCGTTATTACAATAACAATAATGAAAATTGTCATTTTCATTATTGTTATTGCAACAACGAAAATGACAAATAATAATAATGAAAATAGCAACGAAAATGACATTTTGTTTTTGAAATAAAGGGAAAAAACTGAAAAACGTATTTCCAGTTATAATGTTTTTGTTTCTTATTCAATTCTGATGAAACCTGGGCACATTGTGCCCCGAATGGAGGGCACTTTGTGTACCAGGATTCAGAAAGATTAGATAAAGGAAACTGATTTAAGAAGCAATTGAATATTGTGATTTTAAGAAAAGCTCAATACACATTCATGGTTACAATGTCTCTATCTTCCATCCAAACTGCATGAAACCTGTGAACATTATGGCCTTGCACAAGGTTAACACTCCTCCAATGTTCATAAAGATTGGATAAAGGGTCCTAAGGGTATAAGACATTAACTTTAAAATACATTTCCGGCTGTAACATGTTTATATTCCATCCTGTTTACAGGATATTTGGCAGGAATGTATTACATACCTTCACTGTCATCTCTGCCAAACTACAGAACAATTTGATAAAGGGACCCAATTTTATAAGCAATTGATGTTGTCCCTGTGAAGACCATTATTCAGATAAATAGCAGCACATGCAGTGCCAGTCAGAGGCAGGCACCTGGCATGGCAGGGGGAGAGAGGCTGTAGGAGGGAGGATGTGGAGCAACCCAAAAGACTGACAGACACATTCACTGGCCAATTACTGCATGTTTCCAGCTTTACAGGACCAATCGGTAGTGACTTTGAGGCAGGCATAGGGGGCGGCCTTGAGGCAGGCATAGAAGGGAAATAACTGGGACTTTGGGGATAGCATCCCAGAAATCATGAGACATAGTTTACACATCCAGGCTGGCCAGTTATCATCACAATCACATCCTGCAGCACTGTGGCAGAGGACATCAGAGAATCTCTATTGGCTCTTTTCTAAACAGATGCTTCTGACTTCCCAGTAAAAAGTGGGGGAGAGAAGATGGTATGGTCACAAGCACAGAATGAGGATAATTGGTTGACATTTATGCTGGCCAATTGACATCACAAACCAATCTTATACCACAGTGACATGTAAGAGAATCCCTGGCATAGGCTCCTTCTCGGCATATGCTGTGCAGGCATATAAAATTGGGACCCTTTATCACATCTCTCTTATATTTGTCAAAAATGATTTCAAAATTGTGATATACAGCCCTAACAAATTTCATGTACACTGGTTGTACTACAAAGATGTTACAGTCAGACCTACATTTATAAGTTAATTGCTTATACCACCAGGACCCTTTATCAAATACTTCTGAAAGTTGGCAAGGATAGTAAATATAGGAAGGAGTATAAAATTGCCAAGTTTCATCTACATTAAATGTGAGGAAAAGAAGTTACACCTAAGAATGTATATGATGATTTTTGCAAAATAATATAATTAAAATGCTTATAAAATTGGATTATTTTATACAATATTTTTGGAATTTGGCACACTTAATTCCTTCCATTTGAGGCCCATTCCCCCCAAGATACAGTCAAATATAATGAAAAACAAAAGGTTACAGCTGAAAATATGTTTTTCATTGAAATCAATGGTAAACAAAAATGAAAGCAAAAACGAAAATGACAATTTGATATTTATGAAAACAAAATGACAGATTTAAATACCGAAAATGAAAATGAAATGGGCCCCTGGTGCACAATTCTAGTTCTCCATCCAATGAAGATGAAATTAGGAAAGATTTTTCACTCACATAAGCGATCATCCCTGTCAGATTTCAGAAAGAAATTACAGGGCAATTTGATAAAGGGACCCTATTTTATAAACAATAGAAGTTTTCCCCTTGAAGATAAAAGCAGCACATGCAATGCCAGTCAGAAGCAGGCACCTGGCATGGCAGAGGGTGGGAGACTGTAGGAGGGAGAATGTGGAGCAACCCAATTTCTGCATTTTTCCAGATTTATAGGACCAATTGATGGTAGGGATGTGCGAATGCAGTTCAGAAGTTTGGAGTTTGGACCGAACGCGAATAGTTAGGTTGACTGAACCGAATTTCTGAACCGAACTCGAATTCGACCGAACTGTTCGGTTGAATCTGAAGCAGTTCGGAAGGCCAAAAAACACAGTTTGAATGTACAAACTCAGTTTGGAAGTTCAGAATTCGACCGAACTCGAATAGTTCATTCGACTGAACTGAACTTTCCAATTGAACTTGATTTTCGAACCGAATCGAACTGAACAGAATTTTCGAACTCAGTTCTGTTCGCACATCCCTAATCAATGGTAGTGATGTGTGAAAACAGTTAGGATGTTCGGAGATTGGACCGAACTCGGCCTGTTCAAAGAGCCGAACAGTTCGGAAAAGTTTGGATGAGTTCGGATGAGTTCAGGGGCAGAAAAAATGTGACTTTGGGCAGGAAAAACATGTCTGGAAGGGGGAGGCAGCTGAGGAGCACACTTCCTGGCACCAGGGGTGGAGACAATGGGTGGTTTCAGGCAAAATGATATTGATACTGGAAAAAAAATGTTTGATTTCGGTATCGGTATCAGTAGTGCTATTTTCGGATGTTCGGCCGGACTTGGCCGAACCAAACAACCGAATCCAAACTTGGGTTTCGAACCAAATGACAAAATGTCCAAACATCTGAACCGCATTCTGTTTGCACATCCCTAACTGATGATGGCTTCGAGGCAGGCATAGATGGCGACATAACTGGGACTTTGGAGTTAGCATCCCAGCAATCAGGAGACATAGGGTATTTTCAGATGTTACAGGCGGCCGGTTCACCACAGCGAACCACCAGGGGGGGCGAAGAGCGCCACCATGGCCGGGGGTGGGAAAACGACCCAAACAGACGTGCCGGGAACGGGACCATGGGCCGGAACCAGGCCGCCCCATCGCGGGCCGTGGCAGCACAACAGACATGCAGCTGAACCCCCGACGGGCGCTAAACCCCCACAAGGCACCGGGCTGGGGCGGGACACAGACATGGCCGCCTGAGGGCAAACAAAGCCACAAGGCACACAAGGTAACGCCCACACAAGGGAAACGGGAGGGGGGAAGAGCGAGAACAGGCTGACAGCTGGCACACACAGCGGACCCGCTGCGAGGCACAATGCACGGCCACAAGCCCGGGCACACACACACACACACCAGGGAAAGGTCGGTAAGGGGGGGCAGGGGCACCCGGAACACCCCACCAGGAACAACGGGAGGGACGAGGGGGGGCACCACCAAGGGGCAAGGCACAGGCAGCAGCAACCCCCACCCCCACACCACCCCAGTCCA
>QEPC01015662.1:35369-46261 GCA_003113815.1 Sphenodon punctatus
CCCTTTCCCTCCTCCCTGCCAGTTAGAAGGATAGTCCTGAGCCTCAGCAGTCGGTGTCCTACAAAGCGGAGCTTATAGCCCTGCCCCTTTTGGGTTCCTGGGATAGCCCGCACCTCCCTTCCTCCCTCTCCCTTAACCCTTTCCCCTTCCTCACCCAGGGCCCTGAATTCCCTCTTCCCCGCACTGCCTCACAAAAATCCCACGCTGGTCCACTGGTGGGGGATTGAGTTCCTCCGGGTTGACTCCTCCCTGAGTGTGAAACGCCTGACTCCCCCTTCATTGTTTGTCTTCCCTTCCCTGGTTGGCATTACCTCTCTCCACCCCGATGATGAAAAGGGTTGCCTTGTAAATAGCAAGGAAAGCCCACCCAATATCCTGAGGGGAATACTGGGAGCCTCGTTAGCGTTAAGAGATCGAGAGAGGGATTGCCAGCCTCTCCCCATCTCCCTAATAAGCCTGATAAGAAGTTACAGACAGAAATGCATTACAACCCATAATGCTTATAAAATATGGACTGTTCATCCAATCCTTCTGTGGTAGTCATGTTTCCTTGCATGAGGGATATAATATGGACAAATATTGTTAATATCAGTCACACACAAAAAATGTACTGCCTAAAATGTGTGTCCCAAGGTCAGGAAATAACAAAATATTAACCAATATGAAATGTTGTTATTTTGTAATGATTTGTTTGTTATTGTTATTACAAAAACAATTTTTAAAATGCTAATTTCATTATCATTATAAAATGAAACTAAAATGCACATCCATACAGATCACGGTTGAGTACAGGCTGCTGGATTAGAAGAATCATTAGTTTAATGGCAGTCCTTATGTTGTTTTGTTATGCACGTATGATGGAGTTTATTTTCATCATCATCCATACACATAAGAACCTTTTACAACCCCTTCTGTTGGAGTTTTCCAACAGGACAGTACTCGTGCAAAGCATCTGTTGCACTGACACTGAATTAGGGTTCAAGACGTGTTCAATTTCAGTTGAAATATAAGGGTGATTGCCCATGTTACCCCATAGAGGGAAACCTACGTGTGTTGTAAATTCATAGCGGAGAACGTGTAGCTCTGAATGTGGGTGTGGGGTTAAAAGTGTCATCAGACACGTCTCATGTTGTTTTCAATCATGAATGACAGGGTTCAAAATCCAGCCCTGTCATCCGCAATTGAAAATAACGTGAGATGTGGCTGATGATGCTTTTAACCCTGTACTCCTGTTTAGAGCCACAAAGCTGTTTCCCTGCCATGAGTTTACAACAAGTAAACTCTGAAGGTGGGTTGAATCCTGAAATGTCTGAAACCACTGATGCTCCAGTTGACTACAATATGACCCCAGTTGAGGCTATTCAGAGAAATGCCCACATTATAGAAACCTACCCAGATGGGCTTCTTGATAAGCATTACTAAACCAAAAACCAACATTGGTGTTGTACCACCTATCATAATATGTTTGCCAACACATTGTACACTGCATTGTACACTGCACTGATGAGAGCACGGCACATCAGTGTCACTCACTGTAGCTGGACCTGGTATACCCACAAATGTCACCTTGGATCTGCTACTGTACGAGAAGGCACAAAAACCTATGGTCCGAGGTGATGTGCAAGACAAATTTGTACTCTGCATTGGAGAACTCCACACAATATTTTCTTCCCTAAAAGTCCTGAGCAAATACATTGAGGGGAGTGGACTTGACTAGCTGTTTGTAGAATCAGGCATGTACTCTCCAACAACAGTCCGACAAATATTGGAGGGCAAGCACTTGTACCACTCTATGGGAGCACATTTGGTAACACTAGTGGCACTCTATGATCTGCTCCTCAATTAAGTGTGAAAGAAACACCCTGCTGAAAGAGACATAATCAAACAGGTGGCAAAAGAAATTCACCAGGCAATTCATGATGGCCAGGATGAATTGTCAATTGAGATGCATAAAAGCCTGACAGGCATAATTGAAAGGACAAATCTACTTAACAAGATGCAGGAGTTTGGGAGCAAGAGTCATGAAATGGCAAAGTTTCTTCTGAGCTACATGAGACAGTTAGAGACCATCCTATGACATGTGAAAACTTCAAGGCAAGTAGACTGGAAACTGCATCTTTCAGCCTAAGAAGAACTTAACAAGTACTTCTTTGCATACGACTACACAAACTATGCCTGCCTGAGTCCAGTGTACTGTGCAGAGATGCAGGAGCTGCAGCACATCCATCCTGATACATGACAAGTCGACAAGCTCTTGAATTGGGAGACTTTTGTGTGAACAAAAGTGTCATTCCTTTCTGCTGCATCAGTCCTGATCATGGAACAGAGCATGAAAACAGAGACATGAAGGTGTTGGACGTGGGGGGGAGGGGGGATAGCTGGCATTACACAATCAGAAGTTCCCCTTGATAGATTTTTCCTCATAGTGCCAGAGCTCTCCAGACTGGTAAAATAATTTGAACAAATCGGTGGTGCACAAGACAGGCCAACACAGAAAACACCATGAATTCACAGGATCCAAACATTACAGAGTGTTCTGCAATGTTTCAAAAAAATTAATGTTAGGTTTAGCTCTACTTGTAATACAGTCAGCAAGTGAATTGTTTTTACACATACGTTTCTCCTGCGTGTTTGCTGTTACATCCTGAACTTTCTTGTTGCCTAAATCATACACCCAGATATTAAACATCCTGGTCTTTGAACTTCTGCATAGAACTTCTCCAGAACGTTTGTGTGTAAAATGTTCTCCTGGTAAACTGCTTTGCTCCAGGCAGCTGTGGTCACTTGGTTTCCATGGCAGCCTGTCACGTCTACAGCTGCGGCTACTTTAGGCTGCCTCAGGGCAGTTTTTGTGTAAAGAATGCATTCAGGAACTGCCTTAGGGCAGTGTGTGTGTGTGGAAAATGCATCCGGAACTTACTTGTGGACTTGTAAACCCAGAAGTTTGAAAAATCTGGAACTTTAAGGTGCGTGTAAAAATGCCATATATCATGTAGATTGCTATATTTTAGCTATTGTAAACATTGGCTTACAACACTGTACCCAACAACAACAACAACCCCATCCCATTGGAAGACAGGCTTCATTAGTATGCATCCTTGCTGCACAGAATTCCTGGCTTAGTGTAAAAGGGCCTGGACAAGAGTAAGCGGATCTCATCCATTTACATTATTTCTTTTGGAGATTTTTTGTGGAGAGCTAACAAGAATGACCTGTTATGACTTAACCAGATAACAATCCAAGATATATTAGTTAAACAAACTGAGATACAATAATTAAAGAGCAGGCTCAAATTATTTAACCAAAGCTAATATGGACTTAGCTCCCATGGGTGTACAGAGATTGTATGCCCTTAAGAACATAAGAGAACATAAGAAGTGCCATACTGAGTCAGACCAATGGTCCATCAAGCCCACCATCATCTTCTCCGACAGTCGTCAATCTCGATTGCATGGGAAAAGAACCAACAGTTACAATGGGCAATTTATTTCCCGTTGTTCACTCCCAGCTCCCGACAGTAAGAAGTTCATCCCGTAAGCTACTTGGTTAATAGCCGTTAATGGACCTACTCTCCAAGAACGCATCCAGGCCTTTTTTAAACCCAGCTATACTACTGGCCTTAACAACATCCTCTGGCAACAAATTCCATAAGTTAATTATGCGTTGAGTGAAAAAGTACTTCCTTTTATTTGTTTTAAATCTGCCAGCAGCTAGTTTCATAGAGTGTCCCCTAGTTCTAGTACATTTTTTGAGAGGGTAAATAACCATTCCTTATCTACTCGTTCCACACAACTCAAGATTTTATAAACCTCTATCATGTCCCCTCTCAGTCTTCTCTTCTCTAAGCTGAAGAGACACAGCTTGTCAAGTCTCTCTTTGTATGGAAGCCGTTCCATACCCTTTATCATTCTCGTTACCCTTCTCTGTACCGGTCCTTTTCTAGTTCAGCTCTGTCTTTTTTCAGATGGGGTGACCAAAACTGCACACAACATTCCAGGTGTGGTCACATCATTTATTTGTATAGAGGAATTATGACATCCTCAGTTTTATTCTCTATCCCTTTGCGAATAACTCCTAACATTCTGTTCGCTTTTTTGACTGCTGCTGGATTTCAGTGTATCATCCACAATCACTCCCAGATCCTTTTCCTGAGTGATAACTCCTAGTTTAGTACCCAGCATTGTGTACTCATAGTTTTGGTTATTTTCCCCTATGTGCATCACTTTTCACTTGTCCATATTAAATCTCATCTGCCATTTAGATGCCCAGGCACCCAAACTCGTAAGATCCTGTTGCAGTTTTTCACAGTCTGCTCATGTTTTAACTACCTTGAATAACTTGATGTCATCTGCAAATTTGATCACCTCACTCTTAATTCCCTTTTCCAGATCATTAATGGATACACTAAACAGCACTGGTCTCAATACAGATCCCTGGGGCACACCACTCTTTACATCTCTCTGTTGTGAAAACTGACCTTTGAGTCCTACCCTTTGCTTTCTATCCTTTAACCAGTTACCGATCCATAGTAGGACACTACCTTCTATCCCATGACTTTTTAATTTTCTCAAGAGTCTTTTACGTGAGACCTTATCAACTGCTTTCTGGAAATCCAGTTACACTATATCTACCGGGTCTCCCTTGTCCACATTTTAAAAAAGGAAGCACGTTTGCCATGTTGCTGGACACTGTGACTGGATTAACACTCCCCAACTGCCATGAGGTGGCCTGAGCCAAGGTGAAAGGTCAAGGTCTAACCCCATGCCTGAGGGGCAAGAAAATTCCTAGTCAGGGCAGTGGGCCAACTGAAGAATCAGGGAATCCGAAAGCCAATAACGAGAGACAAATCAAAGGATTAGAGTCAGAAGCCAAGGTACAATCCCACATAAAAGCTAGGAAGTTGGATCAACCATGACAGGCAAGGTGGGTGTCAGGGGAGGGGGGCACTGGAACAAGGCCAGGGCAAGGAGTAGGCAGGAATATGGCCAGAATAGAGCAGAAGCAAGGCTAAAAGTAAGGCACAGTAAGGTCTCAGAACTGCTTCATTGCTGAGACACTTTCTTGGTTCCTTATATGAACCAAGGCAGCAAATGGCCAAACAGATCAAGACCAACCAATCGGGATCAGAGATGTCTGGAACCACTAGCCGTTCAAGCTCCTTCTTGTCACCATTGCATTCTTGGTGGCAGAGCAGCTGAGGAGTGTGCCCAGGACCCTGAAAACCTGGATTCAGGCCCTGCTCCTCAATCATTTTCTTCTTGATGCCACTCCCTCACTGGCAGAGCTCTGAAAGGAGTGAGATGAGATGTCGCACCATTCCCTCTGCCAACATGCAGTCTTGACCTTGGCATGAGCAGTTGGAAACCACCACCTTGTTCCTAGCATCTCCACCCCAGGAAGGTATTTAGCCAGAGGCTGCTATAACCAGCCTGTGCCAAGCAGACTCTCCAAATTTTTCTGAAAGGGAGAACTGTTACTTGAATTAGTCTGCAAATCAGATGAAATTCTGTAGTGTGCCTTCCAAAGAAAGAAGTGTAAAAGGCAAACGTTATTACTCAGGCATTTTGGGGAGAGTCCCATGAAAATCATAACAAATGTGAGGTTAGCCTTTCTGGCACTGCATTCTCCATCTTGAAGTCTTAGCAGTTCCAAACCCATAGAATTGCTAAGTGGCGATTGCAATCTGGCCTCTGGCTGATGTTGTCATGGGTTAGTTTTTAATTCCAACACAAGTGCACTAGCTTTGGTATTTCTCATGGCCACATTACTCTTTCCTTTTTGGCTGGTTCTCTTAAAATATGAGGCCATTTTAGAGAGAAGAGGGTATTTTTATGCTTTTCCAAACATTGCTTTAGTTGATTCATTTGCACTAGGAATATTTTCCAGCTTGGGAAGTAATTTTTTTCCCTCCTTTATGTAATTTTAATTAAATGCTTTTAGTATTTGTAAGCCTCCCCGAGCTGCCTGTGGCAGGAGGGGTGGGGTAGAAAGTGTTTTAAATAAATAAATGGACCCAGCCTCTACCCCTGAGTGTGTATCTCAGCATTTCCCTCCCAGTTGATAGCCTCATCCCTGCTTCTTTGCCCCGAGTGTACTCCTTCAGCCTCTGCCCCAAGCTTGCCTTCTAACCCCCTCCTCCCACAGCAAGGTTGTAAGCCGTCCTGAACCTTAATGGGAAGGGGTGGCATAGAAATCTGAAAGAAAGAAAGAAATCACTAAGCCCCTCTCTGTCTCATGGGATCTTACTACATTATGGAGAGGGAAATCCCTAGTTTTTATGGGTGTGCAGAAAGCACATCATATATTTCCATTTTAGTTTTCATTTTTATTTACAAGAACCCCTTCATTTGAGGGTGCGGGGGTGGGCTTGTAAAGGACTCTACCACTTCAACTGATATATTTTTTGTTTTATCACTGCACATGTGTAAATGGCCTCTGGTACCGTTCTGTGTATGAGCGGCTCTTTTCCAAAATGGCATCAACAGCTTTGGTGCCATTTTGGAAAAGGCCACACATGTACAGAATGGCCCCGGTAGCCATTTGCACATGTACAGTGATTTTTAAAATTATTATTATTATTATTATTAATAAAATAAAATGAACAAATAAAAACAAAAATGAATAAAATCAAATGAATGTTGTTTGCTTATTCATTCCTTTTTGTTATCTTAATTACAAAAACGAATGGGGCTCCATCCATTTTCATAATTAATTAAAACAATACGTATTGCACAGTTGTTTTTTCAATTGTCATTTGGGGGATGCTGCTTCTCAGTTCAGTAGCTGACCCTGTTCCCAAATGCGATAAGTAAATTAAACTTAAACGAGGGGAAACCAACTAGCCCAAAGATACACTCTCTGCCTTCGTACAGGATGGGACCTGGCATGCAGAGAGGGACACCTGAACCCATCACTGCAACCCCAATCCCATTACGAGCTGGAGAAATACAATTTCTGTCCCTCTCTTATTTATTTTATTTTCTATCTCCTACCATGGAGACCTCTTGTTTGTATTTCCCAATTCCATTTCATATTGTCCTCTGACATCCTGGCATCTGTCTCCAGCAGGAAATGTAATAGGCAAATATCTTCCATCACAACAAATTCCTGTGGCCTTAAAAGAATCATTCAGCAGGGAGAACTGTGCGAGTGCGAAATCCAATAACCTTCCCTTGGGGATCAAAGATTGTCTCCTCTGTAATAGGGCAACACTCTGCTAGTGTATAGGGAGAGAGAGCTCCAAGTCCCTTCCTGAACGCTAGTTCCTCTTCTCAAGTCTCCCAAGATCCGTTACAGCAGCATCAACAAAGCAGCAGCCCAGGAATAACAACATATTAAATTAATTAATTCATTTCAAGTTACAAGCCAACTTGGGATGTTTCCGAGTGCATGAGTAATGTAAACATTGGGGCATTAAGCTCTCTCTCTCTGGGTTGCTGCTGCTTTTAAAATGTAATTAAATCATGTAAAATATACATTTGCAAAATAGCTGGGCATGAGCTTGTTTGTGACTGATTTGCCTGTGCTACTGCTACTCCCTTCCAAAATATGAAGCAGATTATTAGTTATTCAGTGTGCCATTAGCTGAATACTTTAAAAAAAAATTAAAGGACGCTCATTTAGAGTGGTATTGTAAGCATTCAGCTCTGAAATACATAGACTTCAGATTTGACCTCCTGTACATAAGCAAATAAGCTTTAACCGAGCAGAACCTGAATCCCCACTGCCTTATCCCTTTGCATAATAATTTGTTGTGTTTGAGAATAAAAATACTGCCTTTTTTTTCCCCATCATGACAATTCATTAGGTAGTTAAAAATGCCATTCCTCTGCTGGATATAATCAGTGGTTTCCACTATCCAGTGGTACTTATATCCACTTTTTTAGTGCCAAAAGCTCTAGTGCAGTACTTGGCTGGGAATCCATACTTGCTTGGGTAAGTGATGGTCCCTGTAGCATGCACAAGTTGCTTGCCAAAGTATTTGGGGTGAGGGAAGGAATACCAAGTTCCTAAGCAGTCTCAGTCTGCGCATGCCACTGATATAGAAAATGGTGTAGTCATTAGTGAGTTGTCATTAATTGTTCTCTTGGCTAATGAATATCTTTGATGGGGAATTCCCATCTTCATCCAGAAATAATTACTCATGTCTTCCCAAGAAGACACATATCAAATTACAGAAATATGCACACACATGTACAAATACACGTGTGTATTGGTGTGTGAAAAGTGATCCATGAAAGTATTCCATTTAGAATTGTTCATAGGTTTATCTTCATGGCAGTCATGTCACATTCATGTATTTTATAACATACTGCTTCCACTCTCGCTCTCCCACAACATAAAAACAGCCTCCCCTCCCCAAAACATCCTCAAACTAATCAACAAAGAAATACGGTAGAGTTTTTAGCCTGAGAAATCCAATAAGGAGAAAGGAGACGAGCCAGATGCTGAATTAGTCCATTAGGGATTTCACTAAGCCAATAGGTTTAGGGGGATTGTGTTCAAATACTGTAGCAATGGACAGCATTAAAAAGCAGAAATTATGACAGTACATACATGTAAGTATATTTAGTGGGACAAATCCTGGCAATAGAACATACATGGATTTTTAAAGAAAGAAAGAAAGAAAGAAAGAAAGAAAGAAAGAAAGAAATATTTTACTGATATTTCTTGGAATAGCTCAAGAAAATGTAAGATGACTCCTATGAATGAATCTGACTTTTTAAACTATTGCCAGAGGGCTATGTTTGTCTAGTATGTTTAATAAGATCATATTTTGATGTCTAATTGACATTCAGTGAAAGCTGGGCTCTTACGTGCCATTTTTCCCTTGGAAAGTCTACCCATAAGTTATCTTTTACACAAGTCTACTTTATACCACTTCGGATGGACATTTCAGTTTCGGACATTATGACTCTAGTCCTGTAGTGTATAAGGAGTTACTCATCCTCATACCTTTCAACAGACATTACTTATTGTATTCCTTACAGATGGCTTTTAAAATAATATCCCCTCTGATCAAATATCTCTTTTAATTAAAAAAAACCCCACACCCAGTGAATTACAGATATACTACAGTATAGAACTCTTTCTGCATAAGGAGGAGGAGGAGGAGGCGGCAGCGGAGGGGCTGGCACCCAGGCGGCAGTGGAGGGGCTGGCACCCAGGCACCAGTACCACAGGGGGGGTCAGTGGGGGCTCCAGGAGACCCACGACCAGATTTCTATCTGGGCGACACCTGAGATGCAGGCCGAGCTTTCAGTCAATGCCCAGAATGAGCAGGTGTTCACCCAGATTGCCACGGAGATGGGGGAGGCAGGATATGACCACACACCCACACAGTGCTGGACTAAAATAAAATAATTGAAAATGGGGTTCAAGGACATCACAGACAACAACCGGTGCTCTGGGTGGGTGGCACGTGCCTCCCCCTACGAGGAGACGCTGAGCCGGGTGCTGCTCAGAAAGGGCTCCATAGTCGCCCAGTGCCCGGGAGGAGGGGGTGCCCAGGAGGAGAGGCCCATGGCCGAGGACACACACACCCTTGCAGCCGGAGATCCCCAAGCAAGCTCCGGCACGGGGCCCACAGAGGAGATGCCTGGGACCTCAGGCATCTGCGCCCGACACACCCCCTGGACTGACCCCTGCTGAGGCCACACACACTCCAGAGGACCCTGAGGAGGGAGAGGGGGAGGAGGAGTTAGTCACCCTACACCTCACGACATGCCAACCCAGTGACCAGGAAGACAGCAGCCCCAGCAATCGGCCGTCCTCTGAGGGAATGGACACCAAGGGAGCAGGTAAGGGCAACGCTTGGCACACGCGTGGACCCCAAGGGGATGGGGGCCAAGGCAGTGTACGGGGAGGCAGCTATGCTTCCCCCACGGTCCCAAAGGCTGGGATGGGGCACGGGCAGAGGGAGCCACACTGGGGCTGATAGTGCCCATCCCGGGGGGAAGGAGCACCCAGAGCACAGAGACGGGGGGCAGGTGAACAGCACCCCACATGATGGGCTGACCCCTTTATCATCCCACAGAGCCACACCGATCATGGAGGGCTGTGGCTGGGGGCCTCCCGTTCCACCAGCCCAGAGGATGTGGGAGCACCGAGAGCGGGTGTGCCGGTGAAGGGAGGACCTCGCCCAAGAGCTTGTTGCCTCAAGCACCCAGCAAACATAGCAGATGCTGGAGGCAGTCAACCGGCTGGAGGAGGGAACAGCGAGGGCCCTGCAACAGGTGGAGGGGAGGGACCGGGCGCTGGTCACGGAGATGAGAAAGGACCGGCAGCTAATGCAGAGGGACATGAACCGGCAAATGGAAGCACTCCAGGCCCACTCTGACTGGCAGGACCGCCGGTCTGTGGAGCTCAGTCGTAAGCTGGACTGCTCCCTGGAGCAGGACACATCCCTACTCTTGCAGGCCGGAGCCTTGAGTGCCTTCATAATGGCATCAGCGCCGCCGGGTGCCATGCCAGTGCCCGGACACGTACCCCCTCCACTACAGGCCCTGCCAGGGATGCCACACCTGCCTCCCCAACAGCACCAGGGACTGCGGATCCGGGGATCCGTTCCACCAGTGCCCCGGCACCAGCAACTGGACCACCAGGGCCCGCTACGGCTGCAGGAGGCCCAGGGGGGGAGGGACAGGGGCCCCACAGGGGTGGTGGACAGGGGGCAGGGGTGGGTTCTGCGGCCCTTCCGACTGACAGCACCTTCTCCTCCACCTTGGATGTAGCCTGTAGTCTGTAGCCTCGCCCATCCTGGTAGGGGATGGGGACAGCCAAGGGGCAGCAGGGGATGGGAGAGGGGCAGGGGCAGGGCAGCACAGGGGAAGGGGAAGGGGACAACCAGCACCAGGGGGGTGGGTGGGAGGGGGAATGGGCATGAGGGCACA
>QEPC01015662.1:48033-64712 GCA_003113815.1 Sphenodon punctatus
TCGCCTGGCCCCAAGCCTTTTAACATTTCGGCGGAACTGTAAGACCTGGCTGTTTGCCCAGGCCTTTGGGAGGGAGGGTGGGGGGGTAGTTTTTAATCCCCCGCCCGTTTATTTATTTATTACTGTCCTTTTACCCTGTTTTATTGAGATGTTTTATATTTATATTTTAAATTGTTCTTAATTGTTTTTGACTGTTGTTAGCCGCCCCGAGCTGCGTTGCAGGATGGGGCGGGATATAAATTTACAAAATAAATAAAAAATAAATTATACTGGACCAATTTGTTGGTGGAAATAAGCAAGCTTTCGGGCCACACAGAGCCCTTCCTCAGGCATGTAGCTACATGCCTTCCTAATGCCACATGCCTGAGGAAGGGCCCTGTGTAGCCCGAAGGCTTGCTAATTTCCAACAATAATAGTTGGTCCAATAAAGGATCTCTTTTGAACCACTTTCATTTCTAAATAAATAAATCACCCCACATAGGTCCAGGTGGAGCAACTGTAGCTTGTGATGTGTCACTGGCTTTCTCCATCAGATGCGTCATGTAGCAGCTGACTGGCCACCATGTCGCGGAAGTGGGGAAACATCTGGCATCTGCCGACCTGATAGTCAGATGCATCATGGACTAATGTGGGTTAAGGTCACCCAATGTGGGTTAACGTCGCATGTGGCCTTACCCATAGACTCCTCTATCAAGCTCTGTCTTACATCTCCTTTTTAAAAATCCACCAAGTACCACAGAGACTGGGTGGCTCAGAAGATTAATAAGGGGATTTAAATATCTCACTTGTGACCTAAATCCAACTTAGTCTGGTGATGAACTTAATCAAGAAGACATGATGTTCAGTCCCGTTCCTACTGGGGAGGTGTCCATGTCAGTCATATTCAATGTTCCTACAGCAGAGCCCAAGGACTGAGAATGGGTTCATAGACAGAACTACACATTAGTGGTCCCTCCAGCTCAGCAGTGAAGCTCATTGGTAAGAAAATTCAAGAAGTTCAAACCACTAATAATCATTCTATGCCCGCTTAAAATAAACAGAGGCCTTTGTTCTCTGTCCATCCTTTTCATTTCTGAACACCACATCTAACAAAACTAATATTATGCCCTGTTTATTGGTGCAATCCATTGACATCAGAAATAATGAGACACAGGAAATCCTTGAGGTCCCTTCCAATCCTATAATTCTATTATTTTATGAGAAGGGAGAAAAAATGTAATAAGGAAAGAAATTGATGTTTTACAAAATCCTTCTACAGCTGATTGGTGTCCTGGGCATGGTGTGCAATTGTGAGTGCACACAAATCTTAAGTGTCAGTGTGCCACACAGAATCTTCAGTACAGCAGAAAAAGACCTGTGCTCTTTGCACACTAGCATAGCTCTTTAATAAATATTTCCCTTTACGTTACAGAAGCTTAAGCCACCCGGAATAGAGCTAAAATGAATAGTAAATCTGCTCTCTGCAGTTAATATGCAGCATTCTATGAAAACTAACTAAAAAACGGAATAACCTGGATAATATTGCAATGGTCAGTCAGTTTACTGTATTTCATTACCCTATTATCATGTTACCCTGAAATGCACCATTACTGTTAGTAGTCTCAAACCAGATCCATATGGGGAAGAATAAACAGGAGAGGAATGATGGGCAAAGGTAAATAGCAATAGAGTAAACAGTGCACTGCAGCATGTAGTAACATGGTCAATTGGTAAAACGTTTTACCGGTTAAACGACTGAATGCTAAATGGATACTGCTAAGTGGGGTCGATCCCAGGCCCCACAGATTCTGTGCGTGCCCACGCTCGCATGCACAGAAACCTTACACACCTCCATTGTGGGAACATTGTGCTGTGCTAAAACCACACACGTGTGTAGGCGGGTAGGGATGCAGGTGAGATCCGCAGGCCATGGGATCAGTCCCACTAACTGGTCCTTTCTGAAACAGATCAGATACCATGAATCCAGCTGGTTACCAGATGGTAGGGATGGGCGAACAGATCGCGGTTCGGGTTCGGCCGTTCGGTTCGACTGCGTTCGGTTTGTCCGTTCGGTTCATCCATTCGGTTCAGCTGTGTTCGGTTCGTCCGTTCGGTTAGTTCGCCGGGTTTGGGTTTGGCCGTTCTGTTTGGCCGTTCGGTTTGGCTGTTTGGTTCAGCCATTCAGGAAATGTTATGGGTGTTTTGGGGTTTTTTAATATTTTTTTTTTTTTTTTATTGGGTTTTATATGGTTTTCTTTTGTTTTTTATTTGGTTTTTTTGTTTTTATATGGGGTTTATTTATTTATCTAATATTATATATATCTATCTACACTAAATCTAACTACTATTACCTATTCTAAATGCTATGAACTAAATGGATTATCTAATAAGTACACAGGCCTACTCCTACAAACACTAAAACTAAATCACTAACACTATCTCTATCACTAAGCTAGCTCCTACAACTACTATCCCTAACCTATCTATCTATCTATCTATATCTATATCTCTCTATCTCTCTCTATATGGGATGGGGGGGAATCACAAACACAAGGTTTCAGTTTAAGGTTTAAGTTTCATTTCAGTACAAAACTGAAATGAAACTTAAAGCAATCTAATAATCCTACTCAACGGCTGCTGTTCAGGAACAGTGACTAGCTCAGAAGGTGTTGGGAAGGGGGGAGGCAGATAGTTTCATTTCTTGCAAGCCTCTCTGCAGATTCTGTTACGGGTACTGTTATGTTTGTTTGGTTTATAGTTTGTTTTTGTGTTGTATGTTTTTCCTTTATGGTTTTGACTTCGGCCGCAATAAATTTATAAATTTATATACATCTTGCAAGCCTCTCCACTCCTGGTGCCTGGAAGTCTGCTCCTCAGTGACTAGTACTACCCCTCCCTGTCACCTTACAGTGAACCTTTTTTTGCCACCCGAACGCGATCCGAACTGACCAAACTGTTCAGCCATTTCGCCGTTTGGTGTTCTGTTCTGTTCAGTATGTTCGGGTTTGGGTTCGTGTTCACATTCAGTCGTCCGAACAAGCCAAGTTCGGCCCGAATGCCAAACTTCCAAACCGCATTCACCCATCCCTACCAGATGGTAGTGGATAACCATTTCAGCCCTAGATGGGATAAATATCTATCAATCTACTAGCTACCGTTTTAAATACAAGATCATTGTACAAATACAATTCAGGAGAGATTATTTATGATGCAGCATTGATATTCAGGATACAGCATTGTTAAATCTCCACGCATTAAACTGTAGGTAGACTCCTGGCAAGTAAGGCATCCAAAACAAAGACTCCCACTATATTTTTTAACTAAGACATTCCTTTTAAAGTCATTCAGGTATACCATATGCAGAATAACTTATGGTACAATGTCTGCTCATAGGTGTGGCAACAATTCCAGATTCATACTGATAAATCCATTATACAACAATATTATCTAGTAAAGTCTATAAATATAGCCAATTCCTGACCTATTGATGCATAACTATTATCACAATCCCAGCCCATCTATCCCCAGCACTACTGTCTAGTCTAAATGGCCACAGGAACACAGGACGTTTATAGTAAACTAATCAATATGCACAACAGAAACCTACAAGTTAGAATTTCAAGTAATGTACCCCAGGTGTACACTTAAATTTGCATAATTCAAAAATCTTTGCTTATTTTCTTGACACTAAATGGTTAAACATGGTCCAATATACGATATCCCCAGAGGAAGAGAAAGCACGAGGAAGTACTGATCGTTGTTCAAGGCAATAAAAGGTAGCATTATGTATTGTACCGTGGGACCAACTAACCAGAGGAGGCTATACAAAAATAAACACCTCTCTTTAGGGTTTTCTTTTTTTTTTTACAAGTGTGGAAAAATAGGAAACCAAAAGGAAATGGTGAATTTAACGAATTAGAAAAAGTGATCAAAGGCATATTAATAAAGAAGAGGTAGAGAAATTTGTATTTTTATGGTTAGAAAAATAAGGGAAAGGGGCTTTTAAAAAATAAAAATCTGCAGGAAGTCAGAGAGGATGTAATCCTCACTCCCTTGGAGTCAAAGGGAGTTCTGTCTTTTATTTCAAGGACGTGAGGATTTCATCCAGGGTCTTTAAAAAACATTTTTCACCATTTCAGTCATGAAGATGCTGTTTATCTCTGACCTGTAGTAACCCCACTGACGATAGCAGTTCAGTCCTGTCCTAGGGTGTTTTAAGACCGGAAGGGAGACAGCTAGAAAGCATGGTGAATCCATGGGAAAGCTGGAAAGCCTTGAAATTGATGGGGGGGGGGGGAATCCTTGCCAAGGAGTGCAACACTGGTCAGTGTCAAGTCAGGATTTGGAAGCGCTTCCCAACTGGAAATTGACATGGGGTGGCTCGATGCTGTGGAGTACAGCACTGCTCTCCCTGACAAGGTGTGTGCACACACACATACACAAACACACACACACACACACACACACACACACACACACACCCCTTCCTCTGGTCTATTTCTAGCTGGGTCCAGGCTTCAAATAGACCAATGGGGTGATGGAGCCAGGGGACACCAGGGCTGCTTCTCCTCCTTCCAAGGGTCCCCTCCAACAGCTGATGGTGGGCAGCCCAGGTCGCACACACCCACCCACCACTCCAACAGATACCATGTACATGCAGCTGTTAGGCAAGGTCGTGAGAAGGTTCGGCATACGTTGTCATCGGTACGTTAATGATACACAGCTTTACTTCTCTTTTTTCTGCAGACCCAGACCCGGCAGTCTCGGTGCTCACCCAGTGTCTGTTGGCTGTGGGGGACTGGATGAGGGTGAGCCGTCTAAGATTGAATCCCAGCAAGATGGAGGTGATGCTGGTGGGGAAGACTGAGGGGGTGATTTCTCCTGCCATTGACGGGGTCTGCCCCCCTTTAGCCACCCAGGTTCGTAGTCTGGGGGTGCTTCTTGACTCACAGCTCTGCCTGGATTCCCAGGTGGCAGCTGTGGCAGGGAGCGCCTTTCGCCAATTACATCTGGTACAATGACTATGGCTGTATGTTTCGGACTCAGACCTGGCCACCATCATCCATGCCTTCATCACCTCAATATTGGACTACTGTAATGCACTCTACATGGGGCTACCCCTGGTGATAGTTCAGAGACTTCAGCTGGTGCAGAATGCGGTGGCCCGTCTCCTAATGAGGACAGGTCGTGATGAGCACATTTCACCAGTGCTCCGTTCTCTGCACTGTCTGCCTATTGTCTTCTGGGCTCGATTCAAGGTGTTGGTAATGACCTTTAAAGCCTAAATAGTCTGGGCCCCACCTACTTACGGTACCGCCTCACATCCTGGGCTGTGATGCGACCCTTGCAGTCGGCCAGGGACACCCGACTCAAGGTCTCCCAGGTTTTCCGGGTGGCAACAATGGGGAGGGCGTTCTTGGTGGCTACACCCACACTGTAGAATTCCCTCCCGATGGAGACCCACTTGGCCCCAGACCTCCCCTCCTTTTGGAGATAATGTAAGACCTGGCTGTTTTGCCAGGTCTTTGGGGAGGGAGGTGGGTAGGAGGTTGGGTGGGGGAGGGATCTGATTTCATTTCCGCTCTTTTAGTAATTTATGGTTTTAAAAATGTTAATTGGTATTTTTATCATCAATTTTATTGTAAGAATTGTTGTACACCGTCCCAAGCTGCTATTGTGCAGGAGGGTGCAAGATAAAATATTTTGAAATAAATAAATAAATAAATAACTGTGGGTGGAGACTTGTTCTAGGGGCCCAATCCTTGGTGGCATCATTCCTCTCAGGGCCTGGTCCTTGTGTTGTATGTGCCCAGGGCTGCCAGGAGCCTTTCACATGGGAGATGGACCCGTGGGAGCTGATTGCCCCTGTTTGGATGCAGTTGCCTGCAAGGTAAGCTTCTAGATAATGCAGGTGATTCCACAA
Source organism: Sphenodon punctatus (assembly GCA_003113815.1). Lineage (NCBI taxonomy): Eukaryota > Metazoa > Chordata > Lepidosauria > Sphenodontia > Sphenodontidae > Sphenodon > Sphenodon punctatus. The sequence continues at coordinate 53,936 of QEPC01015662.1, forward strand.
GTTGCAGCCCCTCCCCAACTCAGGGCAAACATCTGGTGGACTGCATTCAGACTGGCAGTGAGTCCATGGTAAAGGGGTGGTGAAAGTGGAGCAGCATCTTATGTGATAACCCCTCTTAGCTTCAGAAGATACCTACTAGGCTAACTTACTTAGCAATGCAATGGGGCATTCTTATCTTTCTCCACAAGAAATGCTAATCAACATAGGATCTTGTACATTCACTTCTTGCCACAAGATTCATGCCTGTAAAGGCTGATTTACAGATCTTGAGGTCCTATGCAAATGAGATATTTATTTACATATTTATCAATGTGTATTTCTTTATTTGCTTATATTTTCTTCTACTTCACCTTAAATGTTTTTATTTCTTCTACTATACCTTGCCCAGTTTGCTACTATAGTTCAAAAGTTATGAGATGGATCAAAAAGGCAACTGAACTAATTTAAAGAATCAGGATTTAAACACCCCCACCCCAACCCTCTCATGTTAGGGTGATTTCAGACGTTACGCAGTCCAGAGTCACCACAGTGGATTCCCAGTGGTGGTGAACCAATAAGTGACCCCCCATGGTCACTAAAAGCCCCAAACAGATGTGACGGGAGTGGGACCACGGCAGGGAATCGGGCCGGCAGATCACAGGCCGGGGCAGCACAACAGATATGACACCGATTCCCGGCCATGGTCAAAACACCCAGAACGAGCTGGGGAGGGGTGGGACACAGACATGGCTGACTGAGGGCAAACAAAGCCACAAGGGACAAAAGGGAATGCCCACACAAGGGAAACTGGAAGGTAGGGGGGAGAGGGAGAAGAGTCGCCGAGGTACCAAACACAACAGGCACACAGACAACGAGGGCCCAGTGGAACACACAGCACAAACACATACCCGGGCGTACACACACCCACACAGGAAAGGAAGGGAAGGGGGGGGAGACACAGTGGGATGTACAACACACACAGCAAATCAGGCACGGGGGGGCGAGGGACAGGGATGGGGGGGAAATGGCACAGGGGCACAGCTCGGCACAGGCAATGGCAACCAGGACCCCCAATACAGAGCGGTCTGCACAGGCACCCCCACAGCAACACAGGCAGTCCTGGAATGGGGGGCCCCAGGAGGTCTGGCCACAGGCACAGCAGGAGCACACACAGAACAGGGCGTGGGCCAGGAACAGTCCAGGAGGCACAATTGAACCCCAAGCGCCAACAAGGGGGCAATGGAGGGGAGGCAGGAGATCTGGAGCAGTGCAGAAGGTCCAGAGTCACAACCTCCCGCCCCCAGGAGGAAGCCGGTGGGGACAGTATGGGGGACCCAGAACCCCGAGGTCACATGGGCACCCATGAGGGGGGGACCTGGGGTGAGGACAGGGCTGCAGGAGGAGGAGGATGGTCAGCAGCATGAAGGGGTGCCAGAGGGGGGGGCAGTCAGGAATCCGGAGACGGACAATGGGGAAGGCAGACATGGAGGAAAACACCTGGTGCAGAAGCGGACAGGAGGGGGGCCTGTAGGGGGCCTGGGGTCACAGGTAGGGGCAGCTACACTACAGGAAGCAGCCAGCACAGCAGCATGGCTGGGACATCCAGGGGGGAGCAGGCAGTGGGCCACAGCAGCATGGAGGAGCCAGGAACCCACACGGGGGCCAGGAACCTGGACCTGGGTAACCTGGACCCAGCTGCACATCCGAACGGGACCACACACCCGACAGCACCGACAGCTCCGCCACGGTAGGCTCGGACACGCAGCAGTCACAGAAGCTGACCCAGCTCCAGCAGCCGGTGATACACCACCCCACAAGAGTGCTGGTATCCACGGGCCCCGTGAACACAGCCAAAGTAGGACACAGCCAGGGCAGGGCCCCCCCTCCACCAGACAGACCGTGTAGGCAGCCAGACTGCACACAGACAGGGCAGACATCTCCGGGATGCACCCAACAGGAACCAGCCCCAGCGTCTCAGCATGCAACCGACAATCCCGGGCACTCGCCTCATAGCCGAATTAACAAAGACGAGAGCTCAGTCTCTCATAAGCACCTGACAGGCTGTCCAGGCATCTCAGGAGCAACTGCACGGCCGGGGTATGCCACAGGTCACACAGGGCCATGGTCTCGTGGAAGGTCCATGGATGGGGCGCCCATGGGGGCCGGGAGCCAGGAGCCTGGTGGAAGCACAGCCAGCCATGGTCCAGCATGCCAGGGAGAATAACACCATGGACAGGGGGGCCCACATTCCCTCCAGGGGCAGGATAGGGCTCGGGGGGGGCACTAAAGCTGGCCAAGAAAGCCACAGGCCGCAACAATGTATGGCAAAAGAGCGAGGCATGGAGTCGGACCCACCACAGCTGCAGGAACCAAGCACACAGACAGGACAGCCGACACACTAATCAGGCTGGCAAGGACACGATGTTGCCAACAGGGAGAGGTGGGAGGTGATGACAGGAGGCATGCAGCTGCAGCCTGCACACCCGGACGCACGCCGGGCCGTTTGCTCGGCTTCCAGCTGGGACAGCAAGTGCGCTCCATAGCGCACCCCCAGCGCCCCACCCTGCCTGCCCTGCAGGAGATGGGCCAGCCAGCTGGTTGCGGGGCACCACCCGTCCCAGTCTATACCTGGGCCGCCCTCGCCCCTCTGGGGCTCACCACACCATGGAGTGGGACAGGTTGGGCACCTGCGGGATGCATCTAGCGCTCTGTGCCAAGTGGTACTGCACCCACACTGATCAGCTGTGCATCCTGACCGCCGAGATGCACCTGGGCACCTGCCTGCGGGTTACCATGACCTGGAGTGCAGCAGGGGCTGACAGGGCCCACTAAGGCTGCAGGCATGCCCTAGCCCGGCTCAGGGCTCAGCGGGTGTCTGGGGTGGACCGGCAGGCCTTGAGCCACATCTGGAGCAGGGCTTCTGCAATCCATGAAGTGGCCGGGCACCTCCAATGGAGGAGGGAGACCATGCGCCGGCCTGTCCTGCTTGCTATGCCCATTGCCCAGCGTTATGGGTCATGGAGCAGGCACAGGGCTGGTGGTCCCGGGCACTGGCTCAGTGGGACGAGGCAGCCTGGAGGGCACACTTCCAGATGGACAAGCTCACCCTACTGTGGCTCATGGAGTTGCTCACACTCTGGCTGGAGTGGCAGCACACCCCCATGAGGAACACATCCCCATGATCCAGCGGGTGGCCACTGGGGTCTGGGCGCTGGCAACACCTGACTTCTGCCTGTCCATCTCCTAGCACTTCAGTGTTGGGGTGAGTACCATTGCTTGTAGCCTCCAGGATGTTTGTGAGGCTGTGAAGGTCATACTCCTGGACTGGGCGATCCAGCTGGTGGACCAGGTGGCAGTGACGGCCGGCTTTGCAGCTGGAGGGTTCCCTAACTGCATGGGCACTGTGGACGGCACCCACAATGAGCTCCTCCACCCCTCCATGGGGCAGGCCATGGAGTATGTCAACGGGCACAGGTATCACTCCCTGCAGCTTCAGGCTGTGGTGGACAACCGGGGGCGGTTCATAGACATCTTCACGGGCAACTCCAGGCGCAGTCACGATGCCCGGATCATGACCATCTCCCCCTTCTATGCCCGAATATACCACGGGAACTTTGCAGACATGAGGATGGCCCAGATCAAGGGGGTGCTGATACTCTCTTGTATCCTGGGGGACCCAGCCTACCCCCTCACCCGGTGGCTGATGAAGGTGTACCCAGTCGCCCAGCAGAGGTGCTGTACAATTCCTGCCTGTGTGCTAGCAGGACTGTGGTCGAGCGGGAGTTTGGGGCCCTCAAGCAGTGTTGGATGAGCCTCACCGGCCGGTTAGGCCACACAGTGGAGACCTTGACCCTGGTGATAGGTGCCTGCTGTGTGCTGCACAACATGTGTGAGACCGATGGGGCTGCCCTTGAATACCCCATGCCTACCCGTCCTCCAGGTCCCATGCCTCTGTACATGAATGTGGACAACTCGAGGGAGTACCGTTACACCAAGCGCATCCATACCACCCTAGCCAGGCACATCAGCCGAGAGGCTGAGGCGTGAGGCAGCAACACACCCAACCCACCCCCTTGGGGTCCCGGGGGGTTCCCTGGTCTTGCCCTTTTATGGGCACAGTCTACCCCACCACCACCACCTCTAGGTCCATGAACAGACCACAGGAAGCGGTACTGTGTTCTGTGAATTTATTATCTCACCCGCTGACATCTGCCCACCACCACCACCGCCCCCCCGGTGCATGGTGTCCCCCCACATACCCCCTCCCCCTTCTTCTTCATCCCCTCAACCCCCTCATTTCCAGGGTGCCCCCTCGAGCACCCTGTGGGAAGCACAGAGCTCTGGGAGCTCCCTCCCCCCCCACTGTCCATGTCCCCAATGGTGTCCTGGGAGGCCTTGGTGTCCAGAGGGGAAGGCGGTGGTGGGAGGGAGGGAGGACCCTGGACCCAAGGGGTCCCACTGGGCGCTGCTCCCTCCGGAGGCCTATAGGGACTGGGAGGTGGATTCGGGGCCCCTGCTGGCATCGAGGTGGCTGGGGAGGCTGGGGTGGTGGTAGGTGCACCGAGGGGCCCGGCACAGGGCCCTGGGAAGACAGGGTGCCCAGCGGGGCAGCTGCCATTACATAGGCACACATCCTGCCCACGTGCAGGAGCAGAGAGGTCCCAATGTCATGGGACACTGGCGGAATGCTCCCGCACCATCCCCACAATGGCCTGTTCCAGCCGCCCGAAAGCCTCAACCTGCCTGCTGTGCTCACGGTGCTCCCGCCTCCACTCCAGGTGCACCTCTGCTTGGAGCCTCTGGTCCCTTGCCTCTGTCCACTCCAGGGAGTGCTCTATGGCTGCATCCATGTCGTCCACGTCCGCGATCATCCTCTCCTCCTGTTCTGTTGTGGTCTGGATGATGTCCTCCACCTGGTACTCCCTCCTGCACTGTACCCATGCCAGGTGCTCCCGCATCCACTGGGCTGGGCATGGGCACGGGTTGCTGTGGCCCCTCCAGCTGTCCTGTAGGGTACATGGCGGTTAGTAGTTTGCTGCCCTGGGAAGCCTCCCCCCTTGGTCTGGTGCCGGGGTGTGCCATGCCCTGTGGGGGTATGCGGGGGTGGTTGGTGGGGGGCTGTAGGGTTGGCCGGGTGGGCCCCATGGCCCAGGACCCATGTTGTGGGGTGTCAGGGCCAGAGGGGGCCTGCCCCCTGGCTGGGCCAACCCCCCCTCACCCCAGGTCCATTCCCAAATCCCATCTGCATGCTTACCCTCCATGTCTGTCTCTGATCCCTCCAAGGCCAGCCCCTCTGTGTTGCTGTGCTCCCTCTGCAACCACTGTCTGAGGGTGATGAGAGTGCCGGCCTCGGAGTCCAGCTGTCTGGCCAGGGGGTGGGGGCTCTCTGGGCTGCTGTCCGGGGGGGGGCTGCCGGTCTCCGAGGTCCTGGGGTGTTCCTCCTGGGGACCTGGAGGGGGTGCCTTCTTGTGGGGCATCGAGGGGAGGGTGTTCCTTGGCCCTGAACCACGGCACTCCCCACGAGGCATGGGGTGACTATTAATCCCTTCATATGTAGGATGCGGTCCAGGGCATCATAGAAGGGGGCGGTCCGGTGTCCGTGTCCATACCGCTGGTTGTTGTCCCATATTGCCTTATATACCCTCTTCAGTTCTTTGTCCTTGGAGTGGCACTGTGCGACGATCCGGTGATGCCGCACCGCCTCCATTTCCAGCACTATCTCCTGGAACACATGCTCATTTCTCTAATTGAGCGTGAGCTCCAGATGATGCTCCAGGGTCCCCCAGTTCCGGATGAAGTCTTGGGTCTCCCAGAGTCCCCACTGCCCCTCTTGGTGGTTGGTCCTTCTCCCCCTTCTCCCCTCTGGTTCCTCCTCCTCCCCTTCCTCCTCCTCCTCCACCTGGGCAGGGCCCGTGTCCTCTGGGGGCTCGAGATCCCGGGTCCATTTGCATGTCTGCAGGAAACAAGGGGAGGTGTTGTTTGGTTGCTGGTCTGACCCGGTCCTGTGTCCCTGCCCCTTCCCCCCTGCCCCTGCCGGCCAGCTGCCCAGCCCCTCCATTGCCTCTTTGGTGCCCCTGTGCTGCCGGGTTCACTCCCCTTCGTGCCCCTTACCCATTTCTGGGGTGCCTTCTCTCCCAGTCCGGTTGATGTCCCCGGGGCGACCTGTCCCAGCTGCTGCTGCTGCTGCCCCTCCATCTCCTGCATGTGCAGCATGACCACCTCCTCCCCCACCTGCGCTTCCACCACCTCCTCCTCCCTCACTCTCTCATCCTTCGCTCTCCTCTGCCTCCCACCTTGCTCCATCCCGCCATGTTCTCCTGATGCTGTGTGCCCTTTAAATCTTGCTCCATGGCCTGTGTTGTTGCTGGTTGCCTAGCAGCAATGCTGCGTGCTTTGTCCCCAGCTGGGAATCATTTTGATTGATTCTGGCTGGTGATTGCCATCCAGACGTTACTTTTTTTTTTTTTCTTGCTGGGAATCACATTGACCACACTTTCAGAGATGGTCCGGGCTGGAGGTCCAGAAGTGTGGTTGATTTTGGCCCCATGTGGGTATTGACTGTGGTGAATATCTGGCGGCCGCTGAACAGACATTCAGGGTGCTTTGGCCCCACCACGGAATTGACTGTGGTTCACTGTGGTTGAGAGTGATCTCTTAACGTCTGAAAATACCCTTAGTCTTCTGTTAACTGAGTTTGGAGTTCTAAACTGGAATTACATCCTTTTATGAGTGCACAGTGCAAAACACAAAAGTTGAAAAACTTGAAGATCTTCTCACTTCTATTTCAGATTGATGTACTTGCCAGTATCTTCCAACATAAAATGTGTGTATTTAAAATCTGAATAAATTGGAATTGCCTAAATATAAGTATCAATACATTTTTGCTCCCTCCCCACTCCTGTCCCCAAACAGACCCCTTCCAAAAAAACGAATAGATGTTAGACTCTATAAATATAGCTAATTGTGTCTGCTCATAAATTCTGTATTCCCTCTTTTACACTGCTTCCCCAGTCGGTTCCATAATTCGGTGGCTCATGCGGAAGCCTTTTTTGAGTCTGTCGAACTGAGCCAGCTTCGAGCTCACTTCGACTGTTCACTGCTGAGGGACGATTTTCGGGAGTTTCAGGAAATTTCTGCCCTGATTAGAACTAGATTGGGCGCCAAAATAAGTTCCAGGCCCTCTGGGAAGACCCATCTGTGGTTCGACCAAGGCTGCCGCAGTTTGAGGACCCAGGTTAGGAAGATGACCAGGGCGGTAAAATTAACTAGATCTTGCATTACTATAAAAGAATATGTATCTCTTAGGTCCCAGTATAGGGCTATGATTAAACAGAAACATCTTGAATTTCAGTCCAGATTATGGAAAAAGATGGAGATAGCTATATCTCGGAAGGATTTTTCGACCTTTTGGTCTTTGGTCAGTGGGGTGCAGAGAAAGGAGCCATCTCTCATTGATGGAGGAACCTGGAAACTCAATTTTTCGAGTATTTTCAGTATGTTCCCTGTTACTAAGCCGGGCCCTTGGATTCCTCCTGTTATGGGTCAGGGTATTGTAATTACTCAGGAAGAGGTTGACCATTTACTTGACCATCTCCCAGCTAACAAAGCTCCTGGCGAAGATGGGATACCTCCGGGACTCCTGCGGGAACATCAGGACTGGTGGGCTCCAGTTCTATGCCGGGTATTTAACTACATAATTAGATGGGGCGTTATTCCTGAGGGCTGGAACTTGAGCATTGTTGTCCCCATTTTCAAAAAGGGTGAGAAGACGAACCCAACCAATTACAGACCCATTAGCTTGATCAACATCATGGCCAAGCTTTTCGCGAAACTTTTGTTGACTAGATTGGAGGAATGGGCTGAGGAGACTGCTTTGTTCGCAGAAGAACAAGCAGGATTTAGGGCCAATAGATCGACCTTGGACCAGTGTTTCGTGCTTGCTCATGTGATCAATAAATACACTCGCCTAAGGAAAAGCTCTATTTTTGTCTTTTTTGTTGATCTTAAGGCTGCTTTCGACTGCATAGACAGGGATATTCTATGGCATAAGCTGGCGAATTACAATCTAGATCCCCAGTTATTGGCTCTTATATGACTGCTCTATACGAAAACATTCTTGAGAGTACACCTGAATATGTCTGGTGCTCTATCTGAACCCATATTGGTGACCAACGGGGTAAAGCAGGGCTGTGTCCTTGCCCCTTTTCTATTTAATGTCTACATCAATGACATTGTTGCAATATTTCAGGGCAAGGACGGCCACCCGCCTGCTGTAGTTGGCCGCCCTATATCAATCTTATTATTTGCTGACGATATGGTCATTTTGTCTACCTCTAGGGTGGGATTAAAGCGCCAGATGAACAAATTGAACCAGTACTGCAGGGATAACCACCTGACCATAAACCACGACAAATCCAAAATTTTGGTATTTGGGAAGCAACCAAAAAACTCTAAGTGGAAATTGGACATGGTGGATATCAAACAGGTCAAATCATACAAATATCTAGGGATCTGGTTTTCTCATACAGGTAGCTGGAACTTGCATGTGGATCACGTAAAATTGAAAGCGGGCCACACCATCTCCGGACTATTAAAGTTCTGGAATTTTAAGGGTGGGAAAAGAGTGCGACCCATGCTGAAGCTACTACAACACAAATTGATTTCCCAATTGCTGTACGCGGTGGAGATTTGGGGCTACAAGAAACCTAACTTGGAACCACTTCTGAATAGGATCCTAAGGAGCATTTTGGGTGTACCACGTGGTACACCATTCTACTTAGGGTGGAGTGTGGCATTTTCCCTATTGCCACTAAAATTAGATCCTTACTGTTGGGCTCTTGGCTCAAACTGTGTAATATGCCCCTGGACAGGCTCCCTCGTCTTTGTTTTCAGGAGCGGAGGAACATACTAGCCCATTATAGCTCGGTGTTGGATAATCTGGCCGAGTTGGGCTACACTCCATCTAGCTTTCAATTTTTCAACCTCCAACAAGCCAAATCCCAGATCAAACTTAGGACCGAGGATATCACTATTCAAAGCGAGAGAATGGCTTTGAGCAATCAAAAGATCACACCATGGTATCCCCAGTTTAAGGCAGGACTGGAATATGAGCGCTACCTATCAGACATACCCCAATTCCAGCTTAGAAGAGCCTATACTTCCGTAAGATTCAATATGATGGCTACCTCGGTTCAGGAAGGCCGCTATCGGGGTGTCCCTTCCCTATTGAGATTCTGCCACTGTGGCTCTATGGAGGTGGAAGATCTTCCCCACTACCTGCTGACATGTTCCAAGTCCGTTTCATTACGAGATGAGACATTTGGGAGCTGGTTTCAGGATAAGGACCATTGGGATTCTTCCCTTCGGTTAGCTTTCCTACTTGCTAATCCCGACATTGAAATCACGCTTAGGGTGGCCTCCTTTTGTTTCAAATTAGAGTTCTTAAGGAGGACACTGATGGAACCTGGTTGATACCTGACAGAAATATCATTTATTGGATCTATCGATGTATTATCTACCAGATTCTAGCGTTGTATTTTAGAGCTTGTTAGCAAGTTCTAGATGCTGCTCTCACTTTGCTTGCAGCAGGCGAACTGATATGTCATAGATTCATGATTGTATAGGGTGGATCTAATTTGTTCCCAGCATTTAAAACCTGCTGGAAACAATTTTTGTGTTCACCACTGAGTACTTCTGGTTAGTGGGAGATAGTATATGATAGCTGAGTGGGGATTTCTCTGGGGGATATTTCCCTGAGAGGGACAAGCCTTCTTAAAATTTAGAGAAGGAGGGACTCGCGGGAGTGTTTTTCCCCTTTGTAACTCCTAGGGGATGTCTTGATAAGATCCTGCAAGATATCACTTTTTATGAGTAGGATCAATTAAAGTCCAAACAATGGGGAGAGTACTGTTTTGCACTTATGCATGCACAAGTGTGGCTGAGAACCTGTTATGATTTAGTGAAGGGTAAGCCAGTGTTTAAGGTCTGCTACAGAATGGGGGGAAATCTTGGGATCCAGCTCTGCTAGCAAATTCTCGTGAAGGACAAGTTGGTAATGGACAGGACAGCGAGCCCAGGCCTCCCCTATTGCAAAGTGGGAGTCCAACGGGTTCCATTACCCGTTTGATGGACAATTTGATTGGAGTGGGCTTCTAGCTGCCTGGGAACGATTATTCTCATGCTCCAGTAGCTATGTGCCCTCTGAGTGAGGTGAGATTGGTTCAGAACCTAGTTCCAAAGCCGTTTAAGTAATTGTAGGGGAACTAGGGAATGTATTTTATTTTATTTTATAGTATTATATTGTATTTGTGTTACTGTATGCGAATTAGTTGACCCGCTATGCTAGACCAATTATTCTTCTTTTTAATTTTATTTGGAGAGGCTTTGTCGGGAACATAGGGTATTTTCAGACGTTACGGGGCCCTTTGGCCCCGTACCGAAAGCAACGTCTTCGTTCCCCGCCGGGGTCACCCCTGCACGGCCCAACAGACGTGCCGGGGGGATCCCGGCGGGGAAAGTGGGAGGGGCCGGGGCCGCGCGGCGCAACGTGCGGCCGCACGGCCCCGCCCCCTCCACGCACCCCGCCGCCCGCCCTCCGAGGAGACGGGCGGGCGGCGGGGCCAATGCGGCCGCCGCGTCTGGCCGATCGTGCCACGGCCCGGGATCCCGCCGGGGATCCCGGGCCGTGGCACGCGGCCAGACGTTACTTTTTGTTGGCCACGGCCCGCGGTCCATTTGACCACGCTTCCCGGGACCTTCCCCCGGCTAGCCCGGGAAGCGTGGTTCAAATTGACCCCAT
>QEPC01015662.1:65199-88948 GCA_003113815.1 Sphenodon punctatus
CACACACACACACACACACACACACACACACACACACACACACACACACACACACACACACAGAGTTGTGAAGAGTTCTATATAGTTAATTCTGGGGCTGAGAGAGAGGGGGGCATGTTTTCACATGGACATGGGGATGCTTACCCCCCCAGAGCAGGTCTAGAGGTGCACCCCACGTCTGTCTGCTGGAAGCCCTACCTCAGTTGGATTTAAATGACCCAGTGGCTGCTGCGGCCCACAGTCTGCCTGCACGACAGTCCTCTCACTCGTACCATAGAGTTGCAGGCAGATCAACTAGATGGCATTGCCTGGGGCAGCCCCCAGTCGAGAGGTCCAGTGGCCATCTGATGAACAGGCAGATGAGCTAAGCAGGTTGAGCAGCATCCATGCCTGTGGCTGGTGCCCCACATTTGGACTGCCCACTCCACTGGCGGTGCTCCTGGATGTTCCGGAACATCGTCAGCAGGATTTCCCTGGAACAGTAACAGCCTTCCCTGCCTTGGTTCCATTTGCACATCTGGCATGCCTTTAAATGGACGGCGCACCCATGGATGAGGCGGACCAGAGGCGTGTTTGTTGTCCATCTGAAGACAATGGAGGTTTCTAGGTAATTCTTCTCCCTTGCTCTGATACACAGCCTCCTAATTAGCTACATAGAACTCTTCACAATTAATTCTTCTCCAAAAGACACCATTAATTCCAACAAACCCTAATCAGTGCTTTCCCCCTACATCCCTGCAGTCAGTTATGTCATGTCATATACAGTGCTCTTCTCAGATCTGTTATCACCATATTCACCTCCACAACACCTTTCCCCAAGGCCCATTGTTGGTGCAGCAGCCACACCAGAGAGCAGACACATAGAACTCCTCATCATGGTAGGACGGGATAGCAGTAGGCAACACCTCAAGTGACCTCAAACTTCATCTGCCTTCCCCACCAATGGGGGCATCAAAAGGAACAAGAGCAAGCAGCAGTGCCAGATCCAGGGAAGTTGGGGCCCAGTGTGAAATGGTGATGTGAGCACCCTCCTGATATAGGAGTGCTTGCCATAGACACTGTCTTGTCAATGAGAGAGAGAGAGAGAGAGAGAGAGAGAGAGAGAGAGCGCACTAATTTTTATGTTCAATTAAATCCTCACCAGAGGTGTGCACCAGGGACCCATGATGAGTAATATCTCACCAGGGACCCATATATACTTGGATGTCTTAGCCGCCCCCTCCTGCCACAGCAGATGGGGGTGGCTTACAACATGATAAAATACAATAAAAACACACATAATAAAAATACAATATAAAATATAATTTAAAACCATAAAACCATAGGCAGAGCCACAACACCCCCTCCCCAACCCTCCAACCCTTCCCCGTCCCTCTCGCCAAACATCTGGTGAAACAGCCAGGTCTTACACTGTCTTCGGAAAGAGGGGAAGTCTGGAGCCACAAGGACCTCCATTGGGAGGGAGTTCCACAGCTGGGGTGCAGCCACTGAGAATGCCCCCCTCATCGTCACCACCCAGGATACCCGGGAGACTCTGAGAGAGGTATCCCTGACCTACCACAGGGTCCGGCCCAGAACCCAGGGAGTGAGGCGCTCGCACAGGTGTGTGGGGTCCAGGCTGTTTAGGGCTTTATAAGTCAAAACCAACACTTTGAATCGAGCTCGTCGGTACACTATAGGCAGCCAGTACAGAGAACGAAGCACTGGTGTAATGTGCTCTCGGTGAACCGTTGCTTTCAGGAGATGGGCCACCACATTCTGCACCAGCTACAGTCTCCAGACCATCATCAAAGGTAGTCCTATGTAGAGTGTGTTGTGATAGTCCAGTCTTGAGATGATGAAGGCATGGATGATGGTGGCCAGGTCAGTGTCGGAGACATACAGCCAAAGTTGTCATACCAGATGTAACTGGCTAAATGCTCCTCTCACCACGGCCTCCACCTGGACATCCAGGCAGAGCCGTGAGTCAAGGAGCACCCCCAGACTACGGACTTGAGGAGTCAACAGAGGGCAGAAAACCATCAAGTAGGGGTGTTTGAAAATTTTGATTTTAATTTTCATTATTGTAACAATGAAAACGACAAATATTAATAATGAAAACAAAAAAGACAATGAATTTTTGTTTTTGGAAATAATGGTAAAACACTGAAAAATGTAATTCTGATTATAACTTTTTTGTTTCTCATTCAGTTTATGTTCCTCTACTAATGTACCAATCATGCCAAATTTCATAAAGATCAGATAAAGTGTCCTGATATTATAAGCTATTAACTTGAAAATGCATTTCTGGCTGTAACATTTTTATATTCCATTCTGCTTACAAGATGTTTGGCAGGAATATATTCCACACCTTACCTGTTGTCTCTGCCAAATTACAGGACAATTTGATAAAGGGACCCAATTCGATTAAGGGATCCAGGCAGGGACGGACAATTTGATAAAGGGATCCAGGGAGGGAGGGATGGGGGGGCATTGAGGGTTAGGGTGGGTGGTCTTTTGTTTTATGTTTATATTTTTATGGCTTCACCATGTGGTTTTATATTGGTATTTTATGTTTTATATTTTTATTTTAAGTGTAAGCTGCCCCGAGTTGCTTTGCAGAAGGGATGGGTTATAAAATTGTTAAATAAATAAATAAATTAATAAATAAATAAATTTTATAAGCAATTGAAGTTGTCCCCTTGAAGACCATTATTCAGATAAATAGCAGCACATGCGGTGCCAGTCAGAAGCAGGCAACTGGCATGGCAGGGGGAGGGAGGCTGTATGAGGGAGGATGGGGAGCAACTGAACAGACTGACAGACACGTTCACTGGCCAATTACTGTATGCTTCCAGCTTCACAGGACCAATTGGTGGTGGCTCCAAACCAGGCGTAGGGAGCAGCCCACAGGTGGGTATAGAAGGGACATAACTGGGACTTTGGAGATAGCATGCCAGAAATCATGATACATAGTTTACACATCCAGGCTGATGAATTATCATCACAATCACATCCTGCAGCACTGTGACAGAGGACATAAGAGAATCTCTATTGGCGCTTTCCTAAACAGATGCATTCAATTTCCCAGTAACAAGTGAGGGACAAAAGTTGGGATGGTCACAGTACAGAATGAAGATATTTGGTTGACATTTTTGATGGCCGATTGGCATCACAAACCGATCTTATACCACAGTGACACATAAGACTGAGAAACCCTGGCATAGGCTCATTCTCTACATATGCTGTGCAGGCATATAAAATTGGAACCCTTTATCAAATATTTCTGATATTCGGAAGAAATTATTCTAAAAGTGTAAGATACAGCCCTGCCAAATTTCATGTAAACTGGTTGGACTACAAAGATGTTACAGTCAGACATACATTTATAAGTTAATTGCTTATACCACCAGGACCCTTTATCCAATCCTTCCAAAAGCTGGCATAGATAGTAAACTTGGGGAAGGGTATAATCTTGCTAAGCTGCATCTACATTAGATGGGATGCAAAGAAGTTACAGTCAGGAATGTATATGCAGATATTTGCAAAATAGTATAATTCAACTGCTTATAAAATCAGATTCCTTTATCCAGTCTTTCTGTATTTTGGTACACTTAATGCCTTCCATTGGAGGTACAATGTCCCCATGTTTCATCTACATGTAATGAAAAAAAAGGTTACAGTCAAAAATGTGTTTTCCATTGAAACTAATGGAAATTGAAAACAAAAGCGAAAATGAAAACGAAATTTTGATATTTATAAAAAAATCCCTCAAAGATTTAAATAACAAAAATAAAAAATTAAAATGAAAAACAACATGGGTCCCTGGTGCACACCTCTGCCATTAGTGACAGCTGCCATCACTCCCTTGGCCCTACCCACCAGCACTACCTCTGTCTTGTCAGGATTTAGCTTCAGACGATTCACTGTCATCCATAAGAACATAAGAGCATAAGAAGTGCCATACTGGGTCAGACCAATGGTCCATAGAGGTGTTCACCAGGGGCCCATGTCATTTTCCTTTTCCTTTTTTTGTTTCCAGTATTTACATCTGTCATTCTTGTTTTCATAAATATCAAATTGTTGTTTTCGTTTTTGCTTTAGTTTTCGTTTGCCATTGGTTTCAATGGAACACACATTTAGGGCTGTAACTGTTTTGTTTTGAATTATATTTGGCTGAAACCTGGAAGGAGCATACCTCCAATGTAAGGCATTATATGTACCAAATTCCAAAAAGATTGGATAACGTAATCCTATGTTAGAAGCAGTTGAATTATTTTATTTTGCAAACATCTTCATATACATTCTTAAGTGTAACTTCTTTGCCTCACATTTAATGTAGATGAAACTTGGCAAGTTTATACCCCTTCCCATATTTACTATCTCTGCCAGCTTTTGGAAGGATTGGATAACGGGACCTGGTGGTATAAGCAATTAACTTATAAATGTATGTCTGACTGTAACATCTTTGTAGTCCAATCAATGTACATGACATTTTTCAGGGCTGTACATCACACTTTCAAGATCATCATCAGAAAGATGTAATAAAGGGTCCCAATTTTATATGCCTGCCTGCACAGCATATGCATGGAAGGAGTCTATGCCAGGGATTCTCAATGTTCTGGGTCAGGAGGGGTATGGGAGAATGGCCTCGGCTGGCAGGGACTTTGCTGACGCCGCTGCCTACACATGACAACCACCAGGAGCTCTGTTTAAAGTGTGTAAGAAGGACTTCTCCTCCTGTGGAGTTTTTTATTTTTTTATTTTTTGTTGTTGTATTGCTTTCCTCGTTCAAAGATGGACTTCAGCTGGCCTGTCAGTCTCCTGGGAAGCCCTACCTAGCTACTTCCAGTTTTGGGGCTATTAGGCTAGCCCAGCACCTGTGGAAACTCCCTAAAGCATCACGCCTAAGGGCAGCACGCACAAGGGCACACTCTTGTGCACGCGGCCTTAGGCGTCAGCGTTAGGATGGCTGGTCACCTGATTTTTGTTTGTTTGTTTGTTTTTTTCTAAAGGAGTGCGGCATTGATTATTCAGGAGCCAAGCTTTGTCACAGCCAGCTCTGAAAAGAGCGAGGCATCTATTTTTTAGGAACTAAGTTCTGGCATACCCAGTTCTGAAAAGAGCGAGGCATTTACTTTTCAGGAGCCAAGCTTTGCCACAGCCAGCTCTGAAAAGAGCAAGGCATCTATTTTTTTAGGAACTAACTTCTGGCATACCCAGTTCTGAAAAGAGCGAGGCATTTACTTTTCAGGAGCCAAGCTTTGCCACAGAAAGCTCTGAAAAGAGCGAGGCACTTACTTTTCAGGAGCCAAACTTTGCAATTGCCACAGCCAGTTCTGAAAAGAGCAAGGTATCTATTTTTTAGGAACTAAGTTCTGGCATACCCAGTTCTGAAAAGAGCAAAGCATCTATTTTTTTAGGAACTAAGCTCTGGCACACCCAGTTCTGTTGCAAGCAGGGAAAGGTTTTTGCTTCGGACTGTTCCTTTGCTCTCTCTGAAGGTTGGACCAATAGAGTTGGAATGCCTCCCAAAGCCAAGAGATCTTTTACCACAGCCTTTTTTGTGTCACCCCCTTCAAAACAAAGGCGAATTGATGGCTTCCTAGCTCCTGCTGCGAAAAATCGGAAGCCTACAAAAGGGAACTCTGTGGTTTCACTACGCAACTCTTTTGCTCCTTTGACTGAGACAGATGACTTTGGGAGTGTACATGGTTCGTCTTGCCCACAAGGAAGTGACAGAGATGAACTTGTTCTGGGTCAGGTGGAAGGTAACAGAAAGAATGACCTGGAATCTCCTGTGGGCAGCCCTCTTGGACATGATCTGCATACTTCAAATATGCCTAGCAAAGGAAAAGGCTATGCCGATTCCAGTGACTTTGCTTCAGCTGCTCTTTTAGCTGATCATGTACTTATAACTTCACACACAGTGAAATTCCTGTTTAAACAACTGAATCCATTGAACATGGAAATAGATAACTTGCTCTCAACTGTTGTTCCCATATGTGGTGATCAAGACCCTTTGAGATTATCCTCTTGTCACTCTGATAACAATAACCCCATAAGCAATGATTTTAACCAAATTGGGTGTGGCAACGAGAGATTACAGAGAGAATATTTTTTCTCTGATTCTTCTGGCATCCCGAAGGTAGATGAATTACTCCACTTTAGGGTCATGGGTGATCATGTGGCTTTCACAGTAATGCCTCTTCCCAATGGGAGGTTACTATTTTGGTTTACACCCTGAGAGGTGGCTGAACATTTGAGACTTCTCTTGAAGAGCCCAATTACTAGCCACTCTATCAAGAGAATTGATCACCTAGTACAGGTAAAAGGAAGGTGGTGTTTAGTGGCACAATTTGTCTCTTCTCAGATTGTGTCTGTGATTATGAATCATATTGAATTATTGAACAGTAGAACTATTTTTCCCAATAGGGTATTTTCCAGAGGATCACACCAGTTTGTATTTCCCCCTCAGGCTAATCAAGAAATTATTAATACAGATTGTGGTGCTACTTTGAGGCTTGACCCAATTTCTAATCTCCCACAGGACCCCAAGCCACCTAATTTAGAAAGCAAAAATTTGGAGGTAATTGATTTGACCTGTCCTGAAGACATGGAGACCCAGGTTGAAGAGAAGGGCAGAATAAATCTGCTGCCAGAGGAATTGGGCACTCTAAGGGAATATAGGAATCTTTCATTGGATGGACAACATAACATACTCAACAGAATGTCTAACCTTTATGAACAGCTGGTAGAAATTAAAGAAACCAAGGAGGCTGTAAAGAATGAAAATCAGCAAACCCAACTTGGTTTGCAGGTAACTTTGGGGTGTCAAGGAGAGTCGCAACAGGCTACACTTACTCCCGCCCTGCCTACGTCTCAGGGCTCTTTAACCCAAGCAGTAAAGGGTATAGTGTGGACTAGATTATTATTCTCCCCATTTAAAGAATCCAAATTTCTGGGAGAACCCCAAATGAGTCAGGGTCCCAACCTTTTGGCAGAGGATCTCTCTTTAATTATGTGCCCTTTAAAGGAGGTAGTGCCTAGGCACTTAACTCCAGAAATCCACTTGTTACACCATGAAAGCACAGAGAGGATCTTGAATTTTGACCCTTGTGATCCTGGGATAGAGAGTTTGAATAAAGTTTCAGTAGAGGAAACTTTAGGCACCCTAGTCCATACTATCCCCCCCTCCCCCTCTCAGACCATGAGGGTGGATTTTTTTATTTTGGAACCAAATAAAACTAACTCCAATGTGAGTACTGAGTTTATTGATAAGAATTTGGATACCCTAGGGCTGTTGTCATTGTGTGATGCTGATAAAGATGTGATTACCACTAAGAATTTGGAACCATTACCTAGTTGGAGACAAAACACCCTGGATATTAGGGGTGGGACACAGGGGAGAATACCGGATACCGGATGTACCGGTATCAGATCTCCCTGGTACTGGATTTACCGGTATCGGCAGACCAGATTTTTAACATTGGCCACATTACCGGATTTTTTACATTGCGGCTATTGACTTCAATGACCGCAATGTAAAAAATCCGGTAAAGCGGTCAATGTTAAAAATCCAGTATGCCAGTACAGGCAAATATCGGATTTATCGGATTAAGCTGATACACCCAAATATCAGCAATATTGGATCTCCGGAGAACTGGAATTCCTGCACTTACTGGATATTAGTGGTGGGCCCCGGGCCCATTACCGGTTACCGGATTTACCGGTTACCGGTTCCACGAAAACCGGATTCCCGGATTAAATACGGTATACCGGTACCGGTTTTATTTCATTGGTTTCAATGGGGCGCTGTGTCCCCATTGAAACCAATGAAATATTAATTCCCTCCCCCTCCCAGGCTGCGCAGGTGGAAGGGGGGACACCCCCCACCCACCCTGCCCAGCCTGGATTTTTGTTTTAAAAAAGACAAGAGTAAGACCCCGAGGCGAGCCCACCCCCCAGCACCAGCGGCCGCGGCGTCCCCGCAGCCGCCGGTAAGTATGACCCGATCCCTGGGGGGGGGGGGGTGTTTAACACCCCCCCCCCCCCAGGGATCACCCCTACTAACGTTCAGTGCGCTTACCTTTGGGAGCTCCGGCGGCGGCGGGCGGTCCGGCGGCCTCAGCGCCGGCTGTGGCTGCCGGCGTCAGGACGCTCTAGGCCTTCCGGGGAAACCCGGAAGTTCCCCGGAAGGCCTAGAGCGTCCTGACGCCGGCAGCCACAGCCGGCGCTGAGGCCGCCGGACCGCCCGCCGCCGCCGGAGCTCCCAAAGGTAAGCGCACTGAACGTTAGTAGGGGCGATCCCTGGGGGGGGGGGGGTGTTAAACACCCCCCCCAGGGATCGGGTCATACTTACCGGCGGCTGCGGGGACGCCGCGGCCGCTGGTGCTGGGGGGTGGGCTCGCCTCGCCTCGCCTCTGGGTCACTCTTACTCTTTTTTAAAACAAAAAGCCAGGCTGGGCAGGGTGGGTGGGGGGTGTCCCCCCTTCCACCCGCGCAGCCTGGACTCGGGGAGGTTTTTTTTGAAAAAAACATTTTTGCTGGGGCAGTTTTTTTACATTGCAGCCATTTTTAAATGGCTGCAATGCAAAAAAAATCCGGTACCCCGGAATCCGGTACCCGGTCCAGATTACCGGGTCAAATCCGATAATGCCGGTACGCCCGATACCGGCATTATCGGATACCGGATTCTACCGGTTTCCCACCCCTACTGGATATACCACCTATCCTGGATGAGGTGGTTAAAAAGGGGAACTCTGCTGAGTCTCGGGTGGACAATATGAATTCATGTCCTGCCGAGCTTCAGAATGAAGGTGGGTAATACAGGAGGGAGACTGTTTGGTCTTTTGTTCATGGACCATTGCAGGTGGGGGGTGGGGGAGTAGACTGATTTTCCTTTTTTGGACTTTCTGAGCCAGTTTGATATTATTTATCTTCAGGAAACCTGGGTAGAAGATTCTATTGAGTTGAATGGGTATGCATCCTTTCATACCCCTGCAGTATCTTCAAATGCTAAAGGCAGATTGATGGGGGGTTTGGTATGTTTTGTTTCCAATTCTTTAGATTTTGAAATTAATCTTTTGCAAAGTTGTCCACCCACTGCAATAAATCTTACATTATCCCAACCATATTTGAAGTATATATTAATTACTGTTTATTTCCCACCTGCTTCTTCGAAGGGATATAATACTGATCTTTGGCAACAACTGGAGGAATATATTGTGGGTCTTTTGCTCCAATTTCCTGAGGCTCATATGATCCTGACTGGTGATTTCAATGCCAGAATTGGCAATGATCTTGAGGCCCTGAATAAATAATGTAAATGTAGGATGGATCAGGAGACCAATTGGTTGGCTGGTAGATGTTCTAAAGATTCAAGTATGAATTCGGCCTGTTTGACTTTTATTAAAATGCTTAACCATTTGAATCTCCAAATTCTAAACGGGCTTGTTCAGGGGGACAGGCATGGGGAATTGACATATCTATCTGATAAAGAGGGGAGTGTAATTGGTTATTGCATTCTTTCCCCAGGTTTGATTCCCCAAATGGAGGAATTTGTTGTTGGCTTGCATCAGCTAAGTGATCACCAACCGCTGCTTTTACAACTACAAGTATGTTCTAGTATTAGAACTTCTGTTAGATACCCTCCATTACTAGACCTGTTCCTGGATAAATATACTCGCCCAAAATGGAGTTCAGCTATGAACATGCAAGTCCAAACATTTTTTGTACTTCCCGATATCTCTATCTTTTGGGAATTATGTGTTACTGGCACTAATGAGGGGGAACTGAGTAAACCCTTTAAGGACTTTTTCCGCAGGCTTAAACAGATGCTGGAAGCCAATAAGAACATTAAGGTGCATACAAATTGGCATGAACCTGGTTGGTTCGATAAAGAAGGCTCTATTATGAAAGCTAAATAGCTAATATCTATTTGGCATATAGGTGCTCTGATCTTACTAAGGTCCCAAGGGAATTGGGACCCACCTGTTTGAGTGGGAGCCCTGCTTGAGGGGGGTGAAGATATTGACTGAGGGGTGGTGTTTTATACATATTGTGTGGGGAATTATTATTATTAACAAACATTTATATAGCGCCAGCAGTGTACCTGGCACTTTACAAAGTAATAAAATAGACAAGGTCCCTGCCCCTAGGGCTTACAATCTGAGAGACAGGAGCTGGGGGAGAGACATAGGAAGGGGAACAGAGGGAGAGACAAGGGGTCTAACATTCATGAAGATGCGAGGTCTCAAGTGCACGTACTTGGCTTGGTTACAATGAGAATGACAGCAGGCAGGTCCATGTTGCAAGGATAAGGGTAAACAGATCATAGATATAGGAATAGTGGCTCAGCAGGATAAAGAGTCAGACAGAGCAGAGCGAAAGAGGTGAGTTTTAAGGCGAGATTTGAAGGTATGAAGGGAGGGGGCAAGGCGGATGTGGACAGGGAGTGTGGAGGGGTAAAATTTGGATAGTGGGTGGTGGTGGGGTGGTGGTGTGCGGGTTAATGGCCTCACTCTGGTGGCAGGAGAGGGAGGTCAGGGGGTGGTGTGGAGGGGAACCCCTGGTGTGAGCAGGGGTGACCCTCCAGGGTGGAGGGTTGCCTGCCGGTGGCAGAGGAGGGCAGGTTGGGGTTGGGGTCCCTCTTGTTGGCCTGGAAGGGCAGCCCATGGAGGGTGGGTGTCTAACAGGGTTCTCTGAGGATGGGAGGGCTTCTGCAGCTATCAGGGTTGTTACGGGTCGGGGGAGATATGGCCCAAAGGGGAGGTGTGTTCCATCAGTGAGGAGGGATTGGTGCCTTCTGCCCGTTCCCTTCTCAACCTCCCATGCAGGTAGGTTGTGGGTCGAGGCTCAGGAGACCCCAGGCCCTGGTTTGGTGCTGCTGAACATGAGGTCGGTTGTCAATAAGTCATCTAGCATCCAGGAGTTAATCCCGGAGTGGGACGCCGACCGTGTGTGTATTACAGAGACCTGGCTGGACAATGAATCGGGCCCTATTTTGGCTGATCTTGTTCCATCTGGGTTCTCTGTGCAGCATCAGGCTCGGCTAGAGCGACCGGGGGGGCGGGGGAAGTGTAGCCATTGTTATCAAGGATGCATGGTCTTTTAGGAGGTATCCGGTGCAGGCTCCAGCAGGTGTTGAGTGTCTCCATCTTGTGTTGGATTTGGCCGGGGACAGACTAGGAGTCCTGCTGGTGTACTGTTCACCCAATTGCTCAACGGCATTCCTACATGCTCTTGATGATCTGGTGTCAGATTAGTGGTCCTGGGGGATTTCAACATCCACGCTGACACCGATTTTGGAGGAGCGAGGCATGAGTTCATGGCCTCCATAACCATGGGCCTGTCCCAAATCATCTGTGGCCCCACATATGAGGAGGGACATACACTAGATTTGGTTTTCTGCACCGGCCTTGAGGCGGGTGGTCAGTTAGTAGAAGTCAGCAGAATGGAACCTTTGTCATGGTCTGACCATTACCTCCTTAAGGCATGCATCCTGGCACATGTCAGCTAGAGGTGATTCAACAGCCGCTTTTACCATGCTGCAATTCCATTCCTAAACCTCGGCATCCCACGTTGCGCCCCACGGAATTCCACCCAGTACCTCCGCGATTCTGCTTTTGCTACTATAAAGAATCTGCAGCTGCGGCATTTATGTGCTTTACTGTTTTTTCCGATTGTCACCATTGTTGCGTACAATCAGCAGCCTTTTTCTGCCATCCGCCAATTTAATATATGGGAGACAGTCATGAGCATTTATCGCGGTTCTGAGAAGGGAGTATGCAGCAGCAGTGCTGCTGCGCTGCTGCGCATATGTATGCTGTGCTGACTGCTGGTGTTGTGTTTGTGTCTCTCTGTGCCGCAATCACTGCCCATTCTTCTGACACACATATATGCATGCACATGGTCTGGGTGGGAGTTCAAGGAACGGTGTTTTTATTTAATGGTAAATTGATCTTTTATGTAAACGTAATTGACCTCCATACTATAGTTTTTGGAGCAAAATGTCTGGTGGGAGTTTAAGGTGACATGTGTATTGGCTGACGGAGTCATTTTTTAGACATCATCGGACCGGTACAGAAAGTTGAAGGAATGAAGTCCATGCAGAAGAGTTTGTTACAATTACAATCCTCATTCCACACATCCTCAGTCTAGAAGAAGTCAGAAGAACAACAGAACTCTGTCGGAGTATCTCTCGACTCCCACAAACCAATGTGGCATGGTGGCATAGTTGTTAAAGTTCCCGCTTGCTGTGCAATTTGAAGCTGTCATTCCGTGGGTTAGAATCCCTGCTGTTCCATGTCACTTAAAAAATTTTGTTTACTTTCACATTACTGTTATTGTATGTTAATCATAAAATTATTTCTGTGCTGTGTTGCTCATGGCATACTTCGTATGCCAACAAAATATGCTTAGTTATTACATT
This sequence comes from Sphenodon punctatus, assembly GCA_003113815.1. Taxonomy (NCBI): domain Eukaryota; kingdom Metazoa; phylum Chordata; class Lepidosauria; order Sphenodontia; family Sphenodontidae; genus Sphenodon; species Sphenodon punctatus. The sequence goes on from QEPC01015662.1 coordinate 77,612, forward strand.
AACCCAAGACTGAGTAGCCGAGGCCAGGAGGCGTGAGTCCTATTATGCACCCAGGTCGTAGCGCCGCCAGTGTTACACTCATTTGCCGATGCTGTCACTGACTGCCCTGCCCCCACCTGTCCTTACGTGCCCCCACCTTCCCTGACCCCAGAGTTAACTCCACCTTACCTGCCCCCATGCTCACTGCCTCCCCCCACCCTGTCCTGCCTGGTCCTGCACATGACATGACATGACTGACCCACTGGGACACCGACCCATATTCACAATGTAACTTTCACAATGGGTAATTTCAGACGTGTTCTTGTTGTGATGATCTGATAACCAAGAGTGGGTTAATGAACCCTTTTTAATTTTAATCCCAGATTAAGGTTTTATTTTGGAAAAATCAGTAATAGTTGCAATCTTTGTAAATAGTTTTCACCCCCCAAAAAGGGGAATTTAAATTGTATTTTATTAATACAACAGTTAATATTTTTCTATATTTTTATTTGAATGTTATATTCTTATATATACTGAAAGTTTTTTTACTTTGTTAATTATTATTATTATTATTATTATTATTATTATTATTACTACTACTACTACTACTAATAATAATAATAATAATAATAATAATAAAAACCTGAATAGCAGTGCCAATATCTTTTTTTAAAACATTGTTTATTTCAAAATAAAACAGACAATGTAACTGTATATACACATATGTATATAAATACATATATATATACACATCAGCGAGGGTGCGATGAACAGGATGGAGGCGAGCCAGAGCCGGAGAGCCGAGCTGGCGATCCACAACAGGGATGCATGGTCCAGGGGTCCAGAACCCCAATGGCACACAGTCAACCTGGGGGCGGGGCACAGGCACAGGAGGGTGGGCAGCCAGGCAAAGCAGGACAGAGGCACCAGGGGTGCCGGGAGCCAGGCCGGAGATCAGGACACAGTCACTGGGGATGAGGGGACAGCTGCCATGGAGGGGAATGCCAGGTCCAAAGGCATACAGGGGGAGCCTGCAGAGGGGGTCCAGAGACACAGGCAGGGGCTTCAGGAACCAAGGAAGCAGCCAGCACAGCAGTGAGCCCAGGACATCAGGGAGGAAGTGGGCAGAGATCCAAGACATCAGGCCAGAGGCGGGAGCACACTGCGGGGACAGCATCCAGGGCCCAAAAGGCAAAGGGGGCCTCACAGCCAGTTGCAGGGGGCCACAAAGGGGCCCGGGGCCGGGTGGCCCACCAGGTGCACGAAGTGGGGCCACTGGAGCATGCCCCTATGGTACCCCAGTGCAGACATGTGGTGGGCAACCAGGTAGTACACCTCAAAGGGATCCTGCATGGCCAGCCCCACCTACACATCCGAGCGGGACCACACACCAGCCAGCGCTGCCAGCTCCACCCTGGTGGGCTCAGACAAGCCATAGTCAGAAGCAGGGGGCCACGGAAGGTAACCGAGCTCCAACAGTAGGTGGCAGATCGTCCCATGAGAATGCTGGTAGCCACAGGCCCTGTGTATGCTGCCAAAGTAGGAAACAGCCAGGGCAGGGCCCCCCTCCACCAGATAGACCATGTAGGTGGACAGGTTGCACACAGAGAGGGAAGACACCATCTCTGCCGGCGTCCAAGCCACATGCATGCACCTCAGCTCTGGGATGTGCCCATCAGGAAAGGGATGCAGGCCCAGTGACTCCACATGAAGCCGGCAATTGCCAGCATTCACCTCATAGCCATAGTAGTGCAGGCCAGAGCTCATACTCGCATAGGCACCCGTGAGACTGTTCGGGCAGCTCAGGAGCAATTGCATGGCCGGGGAATGCCACAAGTCACACAGGGCCATGGTCTCCTGGTAGTTCCAGATATGGGGGGGCCCATGAGATGTGGGGCCCATGAGCACCAGGGATGCGCGACCCGACATGGTCCAGCAAGCGGATTAGACTAAAGGCAAGGAATCAGGGGCCCCACAATCCCTGGAGGGATGGGAGGGGAAGCAGTGGAGCTCCAAGGCCAAGTGATAAGGGCACAGGTCGCAACATGGCATGGTGTTGGCAGACGAGCGAGCCGTGGGGTGCGGACCCAGCCCAGCTGCCCTGAACAGAGCACACACATAGCATAGCCGATACAATTAGCAGGGAGGCAAGGACAACCAGCAGCAGCCAACACAGATAGGTCGGAGTCCGAGGTAATGACAGCAGGCATGCAGCTGCTGCCCGTATGCCAGGGAGCGGCCCGGTCCAGGGAGTGGCCCAGTCCAGGGAACTGGCCCCTGGCCACCCAGCAGGACCATCTAGGGGACCGATCTCAGTCTCCTCTGACTTCCACCTCGCTCCATCCTGCCCACCACATTCCCCTGCTGCTGACAGCATGTGCCCTTTAAATCTCCCTCCCCGGCCTGTGTTGTTGCTCGTTGCCTGGCAGTGATGCTGCGTGCTTTGTCCCTACCTGGGAATCTTTTTGCTTGATCCTGGCTGGTGATTGCCGTTCAGTCATCATTACTTTTGCTGTTTGCTAGTGGGAATTGCTTTGATGACCACCCTTTTGGAGATGGGTGGTCATCAAAACAAATCATTAACTACTGCGATTAGTAATTAGTTATATATAGCACCAACTATGTACCTGGTCCATAGTTTGGAATGTTTAAGTGTGGTTAAACTATGGTTAGTGTCATGTCAGAAGCATAACACATCCTTAGTGCACTCACTGCATCTGCATCTACTATCTAGATTGCAGAAACAGTACAGATACAGGCAGGAACTGGGAGGGTGGGTGTGTGACTGTTGCAATTTGAAAATCGCCATGGTGGCCCTGCCCCCGCAAATCCTTTGAAATGAAAATAGCATTAATCCAATGCTATTCAGTTACAGGAAACTCCTCCCTCCCCAGCATAATAGTGTGTCCTCTTTAGTGTGACCGGCTGCTGGGCTGGCTCAACTGGCTATGGATGACTATCCAGGGCAGGCCACACATCCACCATGATCTGTCTGCAGTCTGCACCCCTCCAGGCCATACACCCACCCTGATCCCTCTGCACCCTGCCAGGCCATGCATCCGTCATGACCCCTCCATGATTCCTTGATTGGCGATATAAATGTGTGTGTGTGGCCTGGCCCTGGAGTATGTGTGTGTGTGTGTATATCAGGGGTGGGACATCAGGGCAAATACCAGGTACCGGTATGCCTCTTCATAGACACATGTGTGTGCATATTTATATGTATGTACATGTTTATATATGTGCAAAAATTTATATGTATGTACATGTTTATATATGTGTATGGGTTTTAAAAAGTTTGATAGCTGGTTCATTAATTTCTTTATATATTTTCTTTCACTTTTCTTTTTCATAATATGAAAAAGCCCTCGGAGTCACAGTCACAAGATAAGCTGAGTGAATGACATTCATCTGCATTACACACCCGCCGCCACACCTACCACTTTGTTATGTTAACAGTTAACACTAAACAGCTAACTGCAGTAACTAGGGTTGGGACGGGTGAACTCCCACCACCTCAAAGAATTAGGAAACTATAAGTCCCCCACTCCTCGTCCCCTCCCCCCCGGCCGAGAGTGTTTCCAAGTTCCAACTTGCCATCCAGTGCTGTCCCAAACCTGGAAAGTTTTGCACATGTGTGTGCTGTGCTGACTGCTGGTGTCGTATTTGTGTGTCTCTGTACCACAATTATCACTGCTCATTCTTCTCAAATACATACATGCATGCACATGGACTGGGTGGGAGTTCAAGGAATGGTGTTTTTATTTAATGGTAAATTGATCTTTTAAGTAAACGTAAATTGACCTCCATACTATAGTTTTTGGAGCAAAACTCTGGTGGGAGTTTAAGGTGGCATGTGTATTGGCTGACTGAGTCATTTTTTAGACATCATCGGACCGGTACAGAAAGTTGAAGGAATGAAGTCCATGCAGAAGAGTTTGTTTCAATTACAATCCTCATTCCGCACTTCCTCAGTCTAGAAGAAGTCAGAAGAACAACAGAACTATGTAAGAGTATCTCTCAACTCATGCAAAACCAATATGGCATGGTGGCATAGTTGTTAAGATTCCTGCTTGCTGTACAATTTGAAGCTGTCATTCTGTTGGTTAGAATCCCTACTGTTCCATGTCACTTAAATTATTTTTTTTTACTTTTACATTACGTTACTCCACCCACCACTACCATATTCACAATGTATTGATTGCATCACACACCTGCCGCCATGTCTACCTCTTTGTTATGTTACCTTACCAGTTAACACTAAACAGCTAACTGCGTCTGCAGTAACTAGGATGGAGTGAACGTGACCCCCCCCCAAAGAGTTAGGAATTAGGAAACTATACGTCCCTCACTCCCCGTCCCCTCCCCCACCAGCCGAGAGTGTTTCCCTTCCAACATGCCATCCAGTGCTGTTGTGTTCCCATCATGATACCAATGTAAGAGATGGAGTGGAGGAGTAGTTCAAATGAAATTATATCTTTTATCATTCAAATGAAATGATATCATTCTGCTTGCATTCTGTAGATGCGCTGATGGGCGGCAACCAGCAACAGACAGGAAGAGGGGGTGTGTGGTGCCCACCCGGTCTTGCTGGCAGTTGCTGTCTGCTCCTCCTGGCTGGGGGTCAGGGGACACTTTCTTTTTTCACTCACTTACTGACCCATCCACACAACCCAGTACGTGCACTTGAGACCTCGCATCTTCATGAATGTTAGACCCCTTGTCTCTCCCTCTGTTCCACTTCCTAGGTCTCTCCCCCAGCTCCTGTCTCTCAGATTGTAAGCCCTAGGGGCAGGGACCGTGTCTATTTTATTACTTTGTAAAGTGCCAGGTACACTGCTGGTGCTATATAAATGTTTGTTAATAATTAATAATAATAATAATTAAGAAAATTATTGAAATGTATTTATTGAATATAGCCATCCTCCGCGTCTCTAGGACTTTTACTGAGGTGCGCTGTGCCGCCCGAGATCGTCCCATGCTCCCACTCCCACCAGATAGACAGAGAGATGGCTTAAAGCTGTCACTATTAGCCGGACGGACCCGCCCCACCTCAGCCACACGGGTCATTTAATTAGCAACGGATGCACACTAATAAAAACAGTCCTTCCCTGTGACTGACAGCCACAGGCATTTAACACAGGGGGGTGGGCTTTATTTCACATTGGCCATGTGGTGCGTGTTTTCATGTCAAATCTATCTCAGTTCAAAACTGACAGAATGGCTTTGGCAGGGTTTGCTTCATTGCTTGATGGACTTATTCGAATTGGTAAGTTAAATACATTTTTTTTAATGTGATCTCTCACTGTATTCCATGCTTTACATTAGTAGGGCTTTTGTCATTAAAAGTGCATTGATATGTTTTATTTTTCAATCCCATTACAGGGGAAATACTGGTGGACGTTGCTGCTGCAATTTGGTCCATGGTTTGAGACACCGTGGATGCAGTCCACAACATAATCTCCAGACAGGAGAAAATTGGTAAAGATTTCTCTAAGATCCATAGTTCGTTACTACTAGTACCCTTGTGAATAGTGTTCCCCTAAAAAAAAAAATGTTTCTGCTGTTCAAGAATGCATACACTAACTGTATTCCATTTTTACAGAACAACTGGAGGCACAGCTGGAAGTGGTGCAGAATTTGAGGTAGGACAATGAAGCCCAGCGTGTGTCACTCGAGCAAGTACTGCAGGAGGTGCGCATTATGTACGGAATTCTCAGAGTCAGAGCTGACAGCTGATTTATACAAACTTGTATGTTTTTTAAACCAAAGTTTTAAGTTAAATAATGTTAATGTTCAAAAAATTATATATTTTAAAATAGTTTGTTTAAAAATATTTTTTCTATTAAATAGTTTGGTTTTTACTTATGTGCATTTTTGCTCATTATTTTTGCTCCTGTGCTGTCGCTCACAACACACACCAGTGAAGTGACCAAACACACAAGTGACACAACCTTATCTGCCGCGGCTGATCCCTTGCTATGAAAGCTAGTATGTTCACCAGGGAATGAAAGCGAATAGAATGTTTACCAACCGATCATAAATAATTCTCCAGGCACCTCAGGACCATTTTGCAATCATTACATCCATACAGCATTGAGGTGATTCATTCTCTTATGTTGACTGTGACTGCCACTGCCAGCACCAAAACAGTAAGAAGTTACATTCCCCAAAAAGTGAACCCATCTTCCAGAATATTTCCCAACCCTTTCCTATCCTAAACACAGCTATACAACTGGACAACTGTTCCCTTAATTTTTTTGGTCCACAACACTCATGATTGTATAAACTTCTATCATATCCCCCTCCCCTCTCAGATGTGTGCCTCACTCTCTTCTCAAATGTAATGAGTCCAAACCAATTGAGTGTCTCTTCATATGTGGAGGCACTCACATCACAGGTCAGCTGAGAAAACGACTCATGCATCAAAACACACACACCCAGCATAGTTACCTCTTTCTTATGTTACTAGGTAGCTAGGGATGGGAATGTCTGTGAACTTAGCAGTCATCTCCCTATTTTTTTGTTGTTATCAAATTCACCATTCCATTTCCCACCAACTGGCTATACAGGCTTTATTGCACGCTGCACAATGGGATGTTGTGCTAGTTTTAACTTACAATGTATTGCAATGCAAAAATAGCACAGTGGAATTGATTTTTAATAGTTAATTTATATGCTTTATTTTCAAATCCCTCCCATCAGACAACACTAACAAAATGGGCTACTTTTTAAAGCTAAACACTAGGAGCTACAGAATACACTGTTATCACAGCTGCAGTATGATTGCATACCTTTCCCATAGGCCTTTGCCATGCCTCATTATGAGTGACCCCGTCTGTGTCACATTATGAGTGACATTATGAGTGACATTATGAGTGACCCCCATCTGTGTGACCCCCGTCACATTATGAGTGACCCCCATCTGTGTTCTGATTTCTTTTTAACTAGAATATATACCATGTGTACATTGTATGATCAGAGAGTGAAAGACGATAAAGCACATACAGGAATGAATACCAAATTATTTTTATTCGATGTAGGTATTGATATGTACTACAGGTTGGTAGCTGTGGCAATCAATTTGGTTGCAAATCCAATTTGTTTTATTCTCCAGATGAAGGCAAAACCAACTTTTCATATCTTATAAAAACCCACTACAGGCTCGTGGGAAAAAATTGATTGTGGTTGGAAAATACAGTACTCGATCCCTGAAGAATACTGGCAGTGGCTGGCTACAAATTGACTGTGTGTAGCTGTTGCGTGTTCCTGTCATGGTTTGATCCATTTTCCTGGAAAAAAACATTTTAAAAAGCACACTTATTAGTCATGCTGATCGTTGTTCAGTTTGCATTTTTGATTTTTAATAGAGAATTTGAAGGAACACCTTTTATAAAAATCCTAGCTATCATATATTATATAAATGTTTGCATATGTATCAAAGAAAAGTAGCATACTGTAGAAGTATGTGTACAGTATGGATATGTACACAGATCTGTACTTGTACATGGATCTGTATTTGTACTGTACATGTACAAGTATGTGTACACATTGTACGTGTACACATACTTGTATGTGTACATAGGCCATATGTATCCGTTTAAAAAAAAATAATTATACTTAGCTTCAACTTTGGATTGATCACTTCTCTTGCCTGCTGTTCTGTCAGTCGTATGGATCATCACTTTCCCCAAATAGCCAAGATGAAGATTAAATACATTAATTTATTTTTAAAAACACACTATTTCCCTGATGCACACAACAAACTGAGTGCATGCATTCCTATGCTATTTCTAAATGGACCACCCCATGTGATTCCCAAGTCCAGTTTGCCTATGTGTGTCATTCCGTTGAGGCCATGACTGAACAGCATCCATGGCTTTTGGAATCATTGGTGGGTGCTGCTATACTGAAAAATAGATCCATGCTGCAGAGTTCTGCCTCGGCGATCTGTTCCCTCAAGTTCTGCAAACTGTGTGTGTGAAACAGAAAAAGACAGCACAAATTAATTGCTGACTACACAGTCACTATGCCAATGCATTCCTATGCTATTTCTAAATGGACCAAACCATGCGATTCCCAAGTCCAGTTTGCCTATGTGTGTCATTCCGTTGAGGCCATGACCGCACAGAATCCATGGCTTTTGGAATCATTGGTGACTGGATGCTGCTATCCTGAAAAATAGATCCATGCTGCAGAGTTCTGCCTCTGCGATCTGTTCCCACAAGTTCTGCAAACTGTGTGTGTGAAACAGAAAAGGACAGCACAAATTAATTGCTGACTACACAATCACTACACAATCAAAGACAGCAGAATCACTGACACTTCATTACAGCAACACAACCTTTGATACTCACAAACGGACACTGGCCAAGCTTACCTCCTCACTCAGTGCTCTTGTATACCTTCCGAGATTTCGTCTGGGTAGTCATAACCTTTTTTCTGCTGATCAATCACCTCTGAGGTGCACCTCATTATTTCCTTATCTGTGGCCTGCAGGAAATCCTTAGTCATTTTAGGTAGGAATGACCTGTTCATTTTAATTAATGCTAGGCACTCGAGATTTAAACTGGAAAGACTAGTTCTTTTATTACCTACAATTGCGCCTGCACAACTGAATAAACGTTCTGATGGGACACTGCTGGCAGGACAACCAAGGAGTGTGATTGCCAAACTATAGAGTGCTGGCCAAGTGTCTCTTGTTTCTGCTCAGTAAATAAGTGGATCTTTATTCATGCCAACCACACCATCCGACGAAAGGTACTGATCATACATATCCTCGGCTGCAGCAAGTGTTATTGGACGGTGATGACTACGGTGAAGCAGATCAACTCTTCTTGGCCATCGAGTGCAATTCTGTGCAAGGAGGCCATACTTTTCAAAATTTGACCACATCGAAGAAGCCTGAGGCTGTTGTGTTATCTTCGGAACCGCTCTCTGCTCCATCCTCTTCAGATTCATCATGCGTGTTGTTGCCATGCTCTCCTACCATCTGTGCGGTGATTTCTTCATGTGCAGCGGTAGCTGATTCTTCCCCCCACCCCCAAGACCTTCTTAACCTTCTTGAAACGTGGGTCCAGAGCTGTTGCCATCCGGTACAATGAATCTTCACCAATCTTCTCAAACTGGGTGCTCTGGTGGATAATTTTACCCAAGATAATGGCAAGACATTTACCATCCACCTGCTGACAATCAAAGGAGGCAGTGATGTCTTAGACTTGGCTCCTTAATAATACAAGCGAGGCCAAGCTTTGGCTGACTGTCGCATTGGCCTTGCTCACAAACTCAGTCATAGCCGGAAAGGGCTGCAGTAGAATAATGAGATTTTCTATTACATTCCACTGTCTGAGATTTATCTGCTTTTCTGAGGCTTCTTTAACAGACTTAGCGGCCACAGAAAAGAAAGTCTTGATTGCAAGTCTTTGTGAATGCAGTCTCTTCAGCATATGATATGTGGAGTTCCACTGCGTGCAGACATCGATAGGGAAGAAATGAAGTGGAAGGTTTGTCTCCTGAGGTATCCTACATAGCTTGTGGTGCGATGTTGCCAATCTATGAAAGTGTGCCACCAATTTCTTTGTACGCTGTACTGTGTCCTTAATCAATGGATTTGCTTCGAGAAATTTCTTTGCCACGGGATGCAACAAATGAGCCATGCAAGATACATTTTGAAAACCAGCCTCTGAAATGCCTTTCACTATATTTGCCCCATTGTCTGAAACAACACACCCAACGGAGAGACCAAGGGGCTGAAACCACTGCTCTGTCAGTTGAAACAATTTTTCCCAGATGTTTTCAGCAGTTTCTGTCTCAGGAAAGTGCTCCAAAGCAAGTATGGCTTGTTGCTTCACCAGTCTATTCTTGGGGTCACGATGAATCCAGTGGCCAGTAACAGACAGGTACCCCATGTGCTGCGCACTGATCCACATGTCTGTTATAAGGTGCACAACATTGCCCTCACAGTCACGCATAGCATCTGATACTGCTTTGCATGATGCCTTGTAGAGTTTGGTAATAGTGTTTGTAGCAAAATAAAATTGTGATGGTACCTTCCATCATGGTGCCATTCTCTCCATTAATTCACAGAATCCCTCATTCTCAACAAATGAGAAGGGAAGCATGTCAACTGCAAGCATATTGGACACCAGTGCGAGGTAGTACTGTGCAGTATGGTGAGATGCTGGCCATTTCATTTGATTTTGCACAGATTCTGGCAATGTTATCTGCACAGTTGTAGCACTAGCAGTGCTTCTAGATGGATTGTAGGTGCTTATCGTTCTGCAGCGTGTTTTGCTAGAGGCACTGAGAAAAGACTTGTGATGGTGCTTCATGTGGCTATGCATGTCACTAGTACCAGGGCAGCTCTTACCTCCTTCTTTCGCTTGTGTTATTTTCCTGCAGCAGTATTTGCACTGGACTACAAATTTATTTTAATCACAGGCAGTGAAATGTTTTCAGACATCTGACCTTTGCGCTTTTCTTGCATCTGCATGACTGTCGGTGGTTTGGGTGATTGTTCCTTGCTGTGACAACAATGAAACACTGACATCATTTGTTGATGTTGAGGGAGCTGGCGAACACGCAGGCATAGAATTTCTAGTAATGGTTGCGCTATGAGCCACTGGTGATGGACTGCTGGCGTTGGTTGCTGTTGTCATGGTGGTGTGGCTGGAGCTGGTTGATTGACTTTTAGACAAACATTTGTTGAACATCGGCGTTATATTTTTCCTTATTCTAGATTGCAAGGTCAAATCATTTCCTTGGCCTCGCTGTTTCACATTTCTCGGATTGTCATCAATCCTGGCTCTTTGGGGCAGTTGGCTTGCCAATTTCGATGCTGCGTAACTTGGGGTGTATGCTGGATCTTCATAGTCATAGCCATCGGTGTCATCGATAATGTCAACATCATCTGTGGTGACATCGCTGTCTGAGTCGGTATAATGATGCGCAGCACTCACAGTGGCTTTGTCAGACACACCCAGTAGTACCGCCTCATTTTCCAGACCATTTTCTATTTCTTCTGCATCTCTCACTGAAGTAGACAATAGGCACTGGATGTTGTTGCATTGGTGCGTTACTGCCTCCTGCATGCATTTTTGAGATTCGTCGGTTGTGCATTTGATTTCGAGCGGAAGCATTTCATCATCATGCTGTGACAACAATTGACTTTCTATAGCATTGTCTGATTCTAATGATGATTGTTCTACATTGGATGGTGTGCATTTCAAAATGTATTCCACCAGTGCCTCATGGGAAGAACAAAAGTAATGGTGTTTAGAACTGCCAGACTGCGGCAATGATATTTTTGCTGGAAAAATATGCATTGATAGCAGCGGCTGAGACAATTCCGCAACATCA
>QEPC01015662.1:99603-109804 GCA_003113815.1 Sphenodon punctatus
CAAATATCCTCATTATGTGCTGTGACCATCCCAACATCTCTCCCCCACTTGTTACTGGGAAGTCAGAAGCATCTGTTTAGGAAAGAGCCAATAGAGATTCTCTTATGTCCTCTGTCACAGTGCTGCAGGATGTGATTGTGATGATAATTAGCCAGCCTGTATGTGCAAACTATGTCCCCTGATTGCTGGGATGCTGTCCCCAATGACGGAGTTATGTCCCTTCTATGCTCGCCTCAGGGCTGTCCCCTATGCCAGTCTTGAAGCCACTACCAATTGGTCCTGTAAAGCTGGAAGCATGCAGTAATTGGCCAGTGAATGTGTCTGTCAGTCTTTTGGGTTGTTTCACATCCTCCCTCCTACAGCCTTTCTCCCTCTGCCATGCTAGTTGCCTGCCTCTGACTGGCACTGCATGTGCTGCTATTTATCTGAATAATGGTCTTCAAGAGGACAATTTCAATTGCTTATAAAATTGGGTCCCTTTCTCAACTTGTCCTGTAGTTTGGGAGAGATGCCAGGGAAGGTATGTGATACATTCCTGCAAAATATCTTGTAACCAGGATGGAATATACAAATGTTACAGCTGGAAATGTATTTTCAAGGTAATGTCTTTTACCATCAGTACCCTTTATCCAATCTTTCTGAAAGTTGGCAGGAGTGTTAATTTTGTGGAGGGAGATAATATTCACAGGTTTATTATGGAAGGTGGATGGAATTATGGAAGGTGGATGGAAGTTAAAGATGCTGTAACCGTGAATGTGTATGGAGCTTTTCTTAAAATCACAAAGTTCAATTGCTTCTAGAATCAGTTTATGTTATCTAATCGTTTCGAACATCAGTACACATAGTGCTCTCCATTGGGGGTATAATATCCCAAAGTTACATAAAAATTGAATAAGAAACAAAAAAATTGAAGCTGGAAACAAATTTTTCAGTTTTTTCCCTTTATTTCAAAAACAAAAAGTCATTTTCTTTTCTATTTTTGTTATTATTATTTGTCATTTTCGTTATTGCAATAACAATAATGAAAACAACAATTTTCCTTATCTTTATTGTAATAACAAAAATGACATGCACACCCCTAATGTTCCATGTAGCCCAGCATCCTGTCTCCGACAGTGGCCTATCACGGTGGCTTGGGAGAAGCACCCAACAGGTCACAATGGGGGATCCATTCCCTGTTGTTGATCATTTTTGTTGCCTTTCTCTGTACCTTTTCTAGTTCAGCTATGTCTTCTTTGAGATGGGACAACCAGAACTTCACACAATATTCAAGGTGCGGTCGCACCATTGATTTGTATAGAGGCATTATGACATCCTCAGTTTTATTCTCGATCCCCTTTCAAATAATTCCTAACATTCTGTTTGCTTTTTTGACTGCTGCACACTGCACTGTAGATTTCATTGTATTGTCCATAACCACCCCCAGATCCTTTTCCTGAGTGGTAACTCCTATCTTAGTATCCAGGATTGTGTACGTGTAGTTTGGATTTTTTTTCCCTACGTGCATCATTTTGCACTTGTCCACATTAAATCTCATTTGCCATTTAGATGCCCAGGCACCAAGTGTCGTAAGATCCCATTGCAGTTCCCCAGTGCCTGCTTGTGTTTTAACTACCTTGAATAACTTGGTGTCATCTGCGAATTCGATCACCTCACTCTTAACACCCTTTTTCAAATCATTAATGAATACATTAAACAGTACCGGTCCCAATACAGATCCCTGAGGCACACACTTTTTACATCTCTCCATTGTGAAAACTGACCATTTAGTCCAACCCTTTGCTTTCTATCTTTTAACCAGTTTCTGATCCAAAGTAAGACACTACCTCCTCTCCCATGACTTTTTAACTTTCTCAAGAGTCTCTCGTGAGGGACCTTATCAAATACTTTCTGGAAATCCAGGTACACTATATCTACTGGGTGTCCCTTGTCCACATGCTTATTTACACCCTCAAAGAATTCCAATAGGTTAGTGAGGCATGACTTACCTTTACTAAATCCATATTGACTCTTCCCCATTAAGTCATGTTTATCAACATGCCCTGTAATTCTGTCCTTAATTATTATTTCCACCATTTTCCCCAGCACAGACATCAAGCTTACTGGTCTGTAGTTTACAGAATCGCCTCTGGATCCCTTTTTAAATATTGGGGTTACATTTGCCACCCTCCAGTCCTCAGGTACAGTGGCAGATTTTAGTGGCAGGTTACAAATTACTAACAGTAGGTCTGCGATTTTATATTTGAGTTCCTTCAGAACTCTGGGGTGAATACCATCTGGCCTTGGTGACTTGTTAGTATTCAGTTTGTCAATTTGCCCTAGAACATCCTCCAATGTCACATTGATTTGTAACAGCTCTTCCAATTCCTCGCCCACAAAGCAAGGATCTGGCATGGGTACCTCCCCAAAAACCTCTGCAGTGAAGACCAACGCAAATAACTCATTCAACTTCTCTGCAATGTCCTTATCCTCCCTGAGGGCCCCTTTTACTCCCATGTCATCTAATGGCCCAACTGACTTCCTAGCAGGCGTCTTGCTTCTGATGTATTTGAAAAAGTTTTTGTTGCTTGTTTTTGCCTGTTTAGCAAGCCTCCCTTCAAGATCTCTCTTGGCCTGCCTTATTAACACTTTACATTTACGTTGCCTATGTTTATGCTCTTTCATATTATTTTCATTGGGACTAGCCTTCCATTTCTTAAAAGATGCCTTTTTGCTCTAATAGCCGCCTTCACCTCCCCATTTAGCCATAGTGGAAGACTTTTGGTCTTCCTGCTTCCTTTTTTAACTTGCGGGATGCATTTAATCTGGCCTCCCAGAAGGGTGCTTTTAAACCACCTCCATGCCTCTTGCAAACTTGTAGCTCTTGCAAATGGGCTTTTAAATTTCTTTTTAACTAGTTTCCTCATTTTGTCATACTCTCCCTTTCTAAAGTTAAATGCTACTGCTGTACTTTTGTTTGTCTTTCTCCCTACAGAAATTATGTCAAATGTGATCATATTATGATTGCTATTGCCTAGTGCCTCCGCCACAGTTACTCCTTGCACCAGATCCTGCCTGCCACTCAGGATTAGATCTAGAACAGCTCCTCCTCTCGTTGGTTCCAGAACCAGCTGTTCTAGGAAGCAGTCCTTTATGACAACCAGAAATTTGACCTCCACATCCTGCCCCAAGGAAACATTCACCCAGTCAATATTAATGTAATTGAAGTCACGCATTATTATTATGTTGCTGACTTTAGTAGCCTGTCTAATCTGTTTTAGCATTGCTTTATCAGTCTCTCTGCCCTGGTCAGGAGGACAATAGTATAGCCTACTGCGATACTCTTCCCCTTTATACCTGGAATTTCTATCCATAGAGATTCTAGGGAACAGTTTGCATCCTTTAAAATTTTAATTGTACTTGACTCAATGTTGTCTTTTACATATAGAGCCACTGTAGCAGGAAGCAGTCCTGGGGAGCTGCTGCCCCTTTAATAAGGGGGCTGTGTGTTCCAGTCAGAGGGCTGGGAACACCGAGGAGTGTGGCAGAGCCAGCCCCAGAGCTGGGGATAAGCCTGTGAGGCATACAGGCTGAGAAACCCCTGGGACAAAGTGGGCAGGTTACTGGCCCTTTAAGACTGAGAAGTGGAAGCCTGGCCATGCCCACTCTACAGTATATAAGGAGAGACAAGGCAGAGAGAATGTAGTCTCTGCCAGGGAGTGGAAGGAGCAACATCTTCCTGAGAAAGCCTTGCTGTTCTATGCTCTCCAGGGTGCTGATGACTGGAGAACCAGCGGGACCCAAGCAAGGGAGAAAGGCTGTGCCCAGGAAGGGAGCCTCTTGGCTGGAGAAGGCTTGGCCAAAGCCTGGGGGTTTAAGACCAGGCTGAATGGACTTTGGGGGGTTGTGGTTGTGTTGCTCCTGAGTCTGGAGAGATAGACCTGGGCCTGTAGGAGGGAGGTGAACAACCCGGCAGCCCCAGGTATGCTGAACTGGTTGTGTCCAATAAAGGACTATAGAAAAAGACCCTCGGGACTGTGTGGTGGGTCCAGAGAGGGTACCCCCTTATGGAAAGAAGGGGGTTCAGCTGAAGCTCAAGGCTGATATGGTGTAGCAGGGGGTGAGCTAATTCCCTTGAGTGACACCCCAGCACCCCGTGTGGCCCTGGGGAGCCCCCCTGCTACAGCCACCCCACCACCAACTCTATCTACTCGTTATTCCAATATATTTTGTACCCCGGTCATCCAGTTCCCTACAGCCACCAGGCATTGGGTAAGCACCGAGACTGCCGGGTCTGAGTCAGTTGAAAAAGACAGGTAACGTTGGATGTCATCAGTATACTGATGGCACTGCACACCAAACCCCCGAATGACCTTGTCCAATGGCTGCATATATACGTTGAACAGGAGAGGGGACAAAATATAATCTTGCGGAACTCCACACATGAGGTCCCAGGGAGAAGATGAACAATCTCTCAGTACCACATGCTAAGTTCTCCTGGCCAGGAAAGAGCAAAGCCATTCAAGAACAGTTCTGCCCACCCCAGCTTGGTTCTGCAAGTGAGTCACCAACACCTCATGATCAATGGTATCAAATGCAGCCAAAAGATCTAACAGGATCAACAGGGTTGAATGACCCTGGTAGGGATGTGTGAACAGATCACGGTTCGGTCGTTTGGTCATTCGGTTCGGGAGTCGAATTTGGGTTTGGTCGTTCAGTCCAGGGACCGAGTTTGGGTTCGGTTCAGTGGTAGTCGGTTCGGTTCAGCCGTTTGGAAATCGGTTTTGGTTTCTGTCTAGGTATCGCGTGGTTGGTCCCATAATCGTATCAGAAACCAGAAACTGAAAATTTGAGTGTGTGCAGAGCTTGTGTGGAGAGAGAGTGTGTGTGTTGTGGCTGGCTGGCTGTTTGGTTTCTTTTGGTGTGTTTTGGCTGTGTTGGACTGTGTGTTGTTGACTGTGTTGGTTTGGCTGGTTGGTGAGTTGGTGGGTGACTGTTTTGTTTGGCTGTTGTTTGTTTGAAAAAAAAATGAACAGGTTGAGGATTAATAGAGGGACCTGGACCCAGGTGGTGGAGCCGGTGGTGGAGGAAGAGGTTGCATCTGGACCTTCGGTGGTGGAGGCCAGCTCCTCAGAGGAGCAAGAGCCAGGCACAGGAGGTGCTGCCAGATTTGTAAACTTTATTTTTACTTTGAGGACAAGAAGAATAGAATACTATCCTTTAGAGCAAGCTCACTGGCATGCAGGTGGGTGGGTTGGTGGTGGGCAGTCAGGCACAAACAGTGAGCATCAGTGGGTGGCAGCAGATGTCTGCCACAGAGAGAGAGGGTACTGTGGGGGGCTCTTCCAGAAGTCAGGCATGAGCCAAAGGAAGCACCCACCCAAACACATGCCAGCCATCTAGCAAGGGTCTCCCGTTGCCATCCCTAGCACCCCAAGAAGGGCAGGATTTGCACGTGCTAACAAGGGTCTTTCCAGTTGCCATCCCTAGCACCCCAAGAAGCGTAGGATTTTCACGTGCCAGCCAGGGTCTTTCTAGCTGCCATCCCTAGCGCCCCAAGGAGGGCAGAATTTGCACATGTCAGCCAGGATCTTTCTAGCTGCCATCCCTAGCGCCCCAAGGAGGGCAGGATTTTCACGTGCCAGCCAGGATCTTTCTAGCTGCCATCCCTAGCGCCCCAAGGAGGGCAGAATTTGCACATGTCAGCCAGGGTCTTTCTAGTTGTCATCCCTAGCACCCCAAAGAGGGTAGGATTTTCACGTGCCAGCCAGGGTCTCTCCATTTGCCATCCCTAGTATCCCCTAGCACCTCAAGGAGGGTAGGATTTGCATGTACCAGCAAGGGTCTTTCCAGTTGCCATCGCTTCTAGCACCCCAAGGAGGGCAGGATTTGCACGTGCCAGCCAGAGTCTTTCCAGTTGCCATCTCTAGCACCCAAAAAGGGCAGGATTTGCACGTGCTAGTCAGGATCTTTTGGATTTGCACATGCCAGCCAGGGTCACTGTCTCCCATTGCCATCCCTAGCACCCCAAGGAGGGAGGACAAGAGGCATCATCATAAATGCATGATATTATAATATTATTTACTAGGTGTTGTTTATGTGTTCCTGCTTCAGAGAGGGTGATGATGCCGCCGTCAGTGCTGGTGCCACTGCCACGCGCAGGACACTATTGAGGTGGAGGTTGCCACTGCCAGAAAGCGGGTGCATGAGGACCGATGTCTGGTAGTGGTATGATAAGCATACTGGATTCTCCGTCTGCAAGGTAAGGCACAGGGACTGGAACAACAGGGAATGGATTGCCCTATGATCTGTTAGGAAGTCCCCTAAGAGATTGGCTACCCACCCACGCAGTTGTGGAGACAGAATGCAGGCAGGGCTTGACAGACCATTGGTCTGACACAGTATGGCACTTCTTATGTTCCTATCTTTTTATGTTCTCTAGGTCTTCAGCAAAAGATTTAAAAGAGCCAGCCAGGGGACCACATCAGGGCTCATCACCCATGTTGAGAAAGTCCACAGCAAAACAGTGAGGCGGCAGGACTCTGGTGTGGCCATGGAGCATCATCGCCAGAAGAAGTGGGGGAGGCATGCCAGCTACGTCATCAAAGCCCTTCCGCCTCCTCCAGCTCTGCTGAGGAGTCCCCCCAGGAGTCTTCAGTGGCAAGGGCCTTTTGAGCTGAAGTGGAGAGGCCTATCTGGGACTTCCTGGATGGGTTACAGCTGCAAGCCGTCAATATGGAGAACCAGCTGGTGGAAAAGTTCCAGGAGATCGAGGTAGAGAAAAAGAAGGTGGAGGTGCAGTCCCAGTACATCTCTGCCGAGATGGCCAACCTGGAACTCTACCGCCAGTCAGTTTCCAGGTGGCAGGCGGTCATGGCAGGGGCCATGGACTTTGCCTTCCAGAATGGCTACCAAATGCTGGAGCACGGGGTGCCTGCCCAGAGGTCCCATGCACCCCTTTTGCCTTTTTCCCAAGTTCTGGGAGACAGGCCCAAAGACAAAGAGTAGTAGACCCCTTAAGTTTCCTTTCAATGCTTGTTTTTGGTTTTACAAATGTGTTGTTGTGGTGGTTGTTTGAAAAGTTTTTTTAAAAGTTCTATTTGTTGTTGTTATCTGCTTTGTTTGACTTGCCAATCTTTTATCCCTCTGTGCTGCTTCTGGCAGGTGGCAGAATCTCATTGTATATACAGCTTGTCCAATCCCTACCCAACAGCAGCAGCAGCTGTAGTGTTAGAGTATTAGCTCCAAGATATGCCAGCAGCAGGGTCTCAACTTACAGACAGCCCCCCAGGAGGGGCAGGGCTTGTGTCTGTGTGGGTGTACCAGAAAGAAAGAGAGACAGACTCCTTGGCAGTGGGCAGCAGGTGCTGGTGGTCAGAGGGGCTTTTTATTCAGCAGTTTCAGCAGGCATTCGCAGGTGGGTGCAAAGGAGTAGGCTGGGGGGGCAGGCTGGCATGTGGGCACCGGCCTTCTGGGTGCAGTGAAATGGAATGACATCCCCCCAGTGACTGGAATGATGGTCCCAGAATCTCACTGATGGATCCTGGGACGGGCGGGCATGACTGCTTCAGGTACAGTGGAATGACAGCCTATGGGAGTTAAATGATGTCCCTAGAATGAATTACTAGTGCATGAATGGGCACACTTCATCCAATCATGCGATAGGTGGTAGCAAGTACAGGAACACACACAGGCAGGCAGGCACATATAATGCATTGTGTGTTGTTATTTCCATCTAATTCTGGTCGTTTTGCTGGTGGATGTGGGCACAGATGAGAAGAGATCTCTTGCTAGTTCTGGAAGATGGTAGGCAGCTTGAGCTGGATACATGACCTCTCCCCCTCCACACCCATCTCTCTCATTCTAGCAGGGAGCCTCTCTCTCCCCCCTCTCTCTGGCCATATAGTGCATGTGACAGCATGAGTGGGATCGTGTTTGTCTCTCCTTCTAACAGTGGGGAGACTTTCTCTCTCTCTCTCTCTCTCTCTCTCTCTCTCTCTCTCTCTCTCTCTCTCTCTCTCTCCATGAACCAGCAGACAGCAGCAGTGGGATTACCAGACAAGTGGGGCACATCACTCAGGGTTGACAGGATGGGCAGACACGCAACTTGGCATGAGTGGCAGGCAAGCGGGCTGAGGCAGGCTTTGAGCTAGGCAACCTGGGTGGGCAGACAGGCAGTGTAGCATGAGAGTCAGTAGGAAAGGCAGACTGGGAACTTCTCAGGGCACTCAGATAGGCTGTCAAAGACTGTGCAGCATGCAAGAGAGAGAGCCAGTTAGCTAGGCGGGCCAAGATCGTCTAGCCATAGGCCGACTGGCAGGCTTACAGTTTGCTTCTCAAAATGCCACCCTGCATCATGTGGTCAGTCAGATAAGCTGGCTGAGGCCATCTAGTATGAGAGGGAGGGCAGGGGGGGTGCCCAGCATGGGGAGGGAGGGACAGCACCCCAGCAGCACAGTAGCAGTAGCCCTAGCCCAGATTGAGGAGGAGGAGCCCCATCCCAAGACTGCCCCTGGCATGGGATGGCCTGTGCCACTGCACCATCAATCCTTGTCCAGGGGCAGGTCAGGGAATCCAAGCAGTGGAAGGTTCACCTTGGTGAACAACTGCTCCACCAACTTGGCCCTCAGTCTAAGGCAATGCGGGGAGCAAACGTCCCCCACCATGGAGAATACCCACTCGCTGGGGACACTGGTTGGAGGGCAGGACAGGATACCCTTGGCCACTTTCGACAGGGATGGCCACAAGTTGGCCTTGTCACCCAAGTAGGCCAAGGGATCGTTGTTGGGATCTCTGAATGGATCCTCCTCCATGTAGGTCTCCACAGCTGCAGAGGCACCATCGTACTCCCTCTGGCAGCTTTGCTGGGGCACCACCTCCACCACTGCCCTCAGTCATGCTGCTTGCCTATTGTGCACGGTGCCATGCTCCCCAGAGTGCCATAGAACGCTGTATGGAGTGCCAAGCTGCCCTTGACCCTGGAGTCCAGCATTGTTGCCAGGACATATTCCTCCCACCACAGGAGCTCGTTAAAATGCATCCCCAGCCCTGTCTTCAGCTTCTGCATCAGGTCAAGTACCTCAACAGCCAACTTCCTGCCCTGATAGCCACAATCCCACCAACTAAGAATCTCGTCCAGCCTCCTGTGGAGACTCTGGACCAGAGGGTTCACCTGTCTGAGGGTGGTAGTGGAGCTTCTCATGGTCTCCATCATGGCCAGGAACAGTCTTAGTACAAAGATTGTGTGAGCCAGGATCTCCCATTCTGCCCCATTGTACCATGGAGGTGCCCCACTGTCCGTCACCAGTTGAACCTGATGCATGGCGGCTTTCTTCTCAAGAAGCTGCTCGAGCATCAGGAAGGTGGAATCCCACCATGTGGAGATATCCTGGAAAAGCTGGTGCACTGGGGAGCCTTGCTCGGGCTGCTTCTCCCGGAGGAGCTCGCTGCCCTTCACGATCTGGTTAAAGAACCCCACCAGCTTCCTCCCCCACTCGATCAGGGAGCTAAGGATGCCTGCCCCAATCCCCTTCTCCCCCAAGTCCAGAGCATCCCTGACCACCAGGTGAAGGGTGTGTGTGGTGCAAGGGATGCTGGTGAAGCCCCCATCACAGACTGCCTTCAGTATACTGGCCATGTTGTCTGTCACCACACACCCCTTGGTGAAGGGCACACTGTGCATTTCTACTGGTCTGTGGTGAAGTGTATGGTGGCACCCTCAGCCCCTGCCAGCTTCTCCCTCACCTGCTCTTTCAAAGCCCTGTACAGGTCTGGCACCACATTCTGACTCAGGGTGGTGTGGGACAGCAGATTAAACAGGGGGGGCCAGGAACCCAATCAGCTGCTTGAAGCCCATGTCCTCTGCAATGGAGAAAGGCTGCCCATCCAGCACAATCATTTTGCCCAACAGGTGCCTGGTTTTCTCTTGAAAGCCACGCCTCCCTGCAGCTGCCAATGGCCCTGGCAGCTGCCCCCACCCCAGCTTCTCAATGGTGGACTGACACTGCTGGCGAGGCTCCTGCTGCTGTTCTTCCCTCCTAGCAGGAATACTGCTCATTAGGGGTGGGAAACTGGTAAAATCCGGTATCCGATAATGCCGGTATTGGGCGTACCGGCATTATCGGATTCGGCCCGGTAATCCGGACCCGGTACCGGATTCCGGGGTACCGGATTTTTTTGCATTGCAGCCATTTTTAAATGGCTGCAATGCAAAAAAATCTGG
>QEPC01015662.1:113178-142086 GCA_003113815.1 Sphenodon punctatus
CGGTTTTCCTAGAACCGGTAACCGGTAAATCCGGTAGCCGGTAATGGCCCCGGGGTCCCACCACTACTGCTCCTGCTGCTTGAGGCAGCAGTTGGTGTAGGATGCTTGCCCGCTGAAGGAGGCGGGCGACTGGCCGCTGCAGTCGGGAACCCGCTAGCATCCACTTCCCCTGCCTTCCCACTTATCAGGAGAGCACTGTGGCATGATTTCAGGTGCCTCGCCATGGCAGTTGTCCCAAGGTTGGCGAGCACCTGCCCACGCTTCACCAGCTTATTGCATACAGTGCACTGCACCTCCCTGGGATCATCCACCCACATCAGCTTGAAATGTGCCCAAACAGAGGATTTCCCCCCACCCCACCCCGCCTTCTGGCCCAACCCGGGTGATGCACTGCTGCTGCCAGCATTGCTGGGAGGGGCAGAACGTGGTGGCGACAAAGCTCTGGGAGGAGGGACAGCCATCGCCTCAGCTCCAGATGTCTCCTCTGCAGGACTAGCATCTTCTTGTGCCTCACTGTCCACAATCACTGTGATGTCCCATTAAGTGGAGTACTGGGACCCTGAGGCTTGACTGCCCACCATGCTACAGCCACTCTCCTCCCTGTTCCCCTTAGAGATGCTACTGCTGCTGCTACTTCTATCCCTGCTGCCATTGCCCATGGATCAGGCCCTGCCTCTAGCAGCCAGGGTGGGATCCACCAGTCCTGGACTGCTGGGGATTGCCTCAATGATAGGGGACATTGGTGGCCCTTGAGGAACAATCGAAGCACCTGCTCCTGCAGCAGCAGAGACAGCCACAGCCCCATGTCCTGCAGGCCTTCCAGTGCCCTTTGTGGCACTGGAGGATGCTGGCAGGAGGCACCACTGAACCACCCCCAGATTAGTGCCACTGCTGGAAGCCTCTGAACCCTGTCTCCCAAAATCATGCCTGCGAAGCTTGGGGCATGGTGATGTGCTCCAGCTGCTGCATGCTGCCACTCCGCTGGCATGGCCCCTACCCCTACCACCTCTGCCACGTGCCCCATTGCCCGCCTTACGGGCAGAAGACCATCCTCTCCTACTTCCCTTCTCCATGTCTTTCAACCAAAATGCACACAAATATCTTTTATATATATATTTACTTACATAGATTTTAGAATAGTTAATACTATAGTTAGAGTTAGTGTAGAAAATATATTAAAAAATTGAATGATATATATATATATATATATATATATATATAAAAATATTCAATTGTTTAATATATTTTCTACACTATCTCTAACTATAGTATTAACTATTCTAAAATCTATGTAAGTAAATATTATATCTAAAGGCCTAGTCCTACAAACACACTCTAAAATATCAAAACTGAATAACTTCACACTAACACTATCTCTATCTATTTCTATCACTAAGCTAACTCCTACTACATCTATCTATCTATCTATCTATCTATCTATCTATCTATCTATCTAATATTACACAGGGATGGGGTGAAAATACAAAGAACACAGGGAGGGGTACAAAACTGAAATGAAACCTAAATTAATCTAATAATCCTACTCTAAATAAATTAAAAAACAGGGGAAGGGAATTAGGGATAGAATATATAGAGGGAGAGGGAAAGGATTCAATGGAAGGAGGAGGAAGAACACAGGGAGGGGTAAAAAAATAAAAATAACACCTAAATGTATATAATATATTCTAAATAAATGATAATCTGGAGGTAAATGGGTTGGATGGGTGAAATAGGAGGAGGATGGCAATGGACTGGGGAGCTGGGAGGTACACACACTGCTGGGAGAGGGAGCCTTCTGAAAACGCCTAATGTCAGGAACAGTGACTAGCTCAGAAGGTGTTGGAAGGGGGGAGGGCAATGACTTTTGTTACTTGCTGTGCCCACCTCACCACAAGCCCCATTGGCTCTGTGCAGCCTAGCTCGTGGCCAATCGCAGCCTGCGAAGCCAGTGGTCTGAGGAGAAAAGGGATGGTGATTGGGTAGGCTGACTGCTACTCCAAGCCTCTCCACCCCTGGTGCCTGGAAATCTGCTCCTCAGCCGACCCCCCCTCCCTGTGTCAGGTAGGAGTCGCCTTTCTCCCGCCCGAACTCATCCGAACTTGATCCGAACCACCAAACTGTTCAGTCGTTTCAGAGTTCGGTATCAGGTTCAGTTTGGTCGGTTCCAGTTCTGATTCGGTCATCCGAATGGATGTAGTTTGGCCCGAACTCCGAACTTCTGAACCACGTACTCACATCCCTAGACCCTGGTCCAACTCACGGCGAAGATCATCGACCAAGGCCACAAGCATAGACTCACTGCCAAAGCCCGGATGAAAGCTGGACTGTGAGGGATCCAGAAAACGGTCATGGTCCAGATGTCCCTGAAGCTGCCGAGTCACGACCCATTCCCTAAAAGGGAACATTCCACAACATTCCCTAAAAAGGGAAGGTTAGAGACAGACCGATAGCTGGCCAGGGAGTCAACATCCAATGATGTTTTTTTAAGTAGAGGCCATACCACCGCCTCCCTGAGGCAGTCTAGCACCCTGCCTTCCTTAAGGGAAGTGTTGACCACCCCAGTCATCAATTTCCCCAGCATCCTCCGGCTGACCGTAACCAGCCAGGATGGGCATGGATCTAATTCACAAAAGGTGGCCCTGACTACCCCCAAGACATCCACTGCATCAGCGGGCAATATCCACTTGAACTGATTCCACAAAATAGGACAAGGCGGGACCTACATTACGTCTGGTTCACCCATTGCCACAAATGCGGCATTGAAGTCATGGTGAATTCGGGTGATTTTATCCACAAAAAAGTAAACAGAGAGCGCTGGAGAATTCAAGTTCCAGGCAGAGGGCGGCTGGACTGACTTGCCCCCTCACCACCCAGAAAAGCTCATTTGGATGCAACTTTGCAGACGCTATGAGTGCAGCAAAAAACCTCTTCTTTGCTGCCCACACAGCCACAGCATAGGTACTTAAACAGACTCTATGTCACAATTGAGACCGAGAATGATGCCACCATCATTCTATTTGCCGCCCTTCTTGTTTGCACCACTGCAGATCCTTCGTAAACCCAAGAGACCTGTGGTGTCAGCAGTCAGGGAGTGGACAATTTGGAGTCATTCAGTTGATGGCCTCAGTTAGCAAGGTGTTCCAAACAGTCACAAGGTCATCGAGTGAATGGTCGTTGAGATCGGAGGGTAACTCCCCTAGAGCATTCCAGAACCCTTCAGGTTCCGTAAGTCTCTGGGGGTGAACCAACCAAACTCGTCCTGCAGCTTTCCGGGGGCAGATGTGCAGCAGGAGACAGGCCTGAAGGAGGTAATGATCCGTCCATGACAAGGGCACAGCTGACACCTCCCCCATCAACGAATACACACACACACCCCTGCCTCAAGGTCAGTGCAAAAAATCAGGTCTAGGGTATGTCCTCCATCATCACTCGGTCAACAACCAACTGAGACAGTCCCATGGTTGCCATGACAGCCATGAACTCACATTCTTCTCCCCCAAGGCTGGCATCAGCGTGAATGTTGAAGTTCCCCAGAACAATTGCTCTTGGGGATCGCAAGACCAACTCTGATACCAGCACCTCTAGAGCGTGCAGGGATGTTGCTGTACAGGTAGGTGCGTGGTATAAAAGAAGCAGCCCTAATCTGTCTCCAGCCAAATCAACCACCAGATGGAGACCCTCAATACCTGGAATAGGTATATATTATATACAATATGGACACGGGGGAGACAGACAAGGGAAGGGAAAAGGAAAAAACGATGAGGTATATATCTAATCTATATCTATACTATATCTAATCTATACCTATATCTATATATATGTAAAGGGGAAAACAGACAGGGGAAGGTAAAATGTAAAATGTAAAGGGTATAAGGAAAGGTAAAGTATATGATATGTATAGGTGATGATGTACACTGAGGGCTGGGGAAGATTTTTAGTCCAATCACCAGAGTTCTGCAAACACAACCTGACACAGACAAGAGTCAAACAGCCTATCCCTGACAATATAAAGGGTTGCAGTGCCCTCCCCAGTACCCCCTGATTGGTTCTGGGAGGCTGGAGGCATTAAGCAGTCACAGGGCGCCAAGAGAAGAGACTGCATAGGTCCTGCTTGCGATGCTCATTGGTCAGCAATTAGATCCATCACATCCTTGCTGTCTGCTCAGTCCTCCCATCACAGGTCCAGTTCAAGAGTGCAACACTTTCCCTCCCAAATGGCTCCGAGATGTCTTCTCCCTCCTCCCCTCTCCACATTTTCCCTCCAAAAATAACTGCCAGGAAATAACAAAATGAATAACAAAAACGAAATTCGTTATTGATTTTGTTATTATTGGTTTGTTTTTCTTTACTGTAATAAGATTGTAAGCCACAGGCAGGGACCACGTCTAATTCTATGTTCTGTACAGCACCAGGCCACATGACTGGCGCTATATAAATGTTTATAATAATAATAATAATAATAATAATAATAATAATAATAGCAAAAACAAAAACAGTTGTTTTTGTTATCATAATAATGAAAATGAAGTGCACACCCCTATAACAGCCTATATATAACATATAGACCCATAAGACCTACCCTGTGCAGGTAGTCCCAACCAATGACTAATAGTCAGTGGTTGGGACTACCTGCACAGGGTAGGCCTTATGGGTCTATATGTTATATATAGGCTGTTATTTCAAGTTTATTCATGGGCCACCTCCTGATTTGCTATGGGCCTTCCACAGGCCAAGGATCCCCACATTTAAGTTACTATGAGCTCACAATTTATAGCTGTGCTTCTCACGCTCATGTTGCCTTTCAAGTATATTAATGGACCTCGTTATTGGGGGTCCCTTTTGTGTTTCTCCCCAACACATGAGACCCTGTGCAGTCACACAGTCTGCATTATTTTGGAACTGGCCCTGATGAACAGGGAATTTTCACCCGCCTTGCCAGCTTGGATAGGAAATTGCAACAGTAGCAGTGGGGGCAAGAGGGCAGCACTATTGGGATCCAGTTCTTCCCACCCACTAGGGTGGGATTTCGGGGAGTACATGGCTGGACAACCCAAAGGAAGGAGCTTCTTCTGATGCACAATGTCACTCTGTGCAGTAGGGGCAAAGCCAGAATTTTGCCCATTCCAGTTTTCAATTGGAAACAGGCAGCTTTACCCATTCCAGTCATAAACTGGAATGGGCAATATTTCATCCAATTCTGATTGGGATCAGACACTACATTTTTTAAAAAAACAAAAGACCCACAACCCACTAAGCATGTGCAATAGGTCACCGGGACGATTTGCACATGCACAATAGGCCATTGCCCTTATGCAAAAAGTTGGTAGTGGTGTTACCACCCTTTTAGATAAGGGTGGCGGGCTAGCAGCCATTTTGCACATATGCAATGCCTTTTTTTCTTCTTCTTTTTAAACAGTCAGGATTCCAATTGGAACATATTTCTGATCAGAAATTTGATCCAAAACAATAGCTATTCAATTTTTGTGGAAATTTCCGTGGAAACAGAATAACTATTTTGATTCAGGCTTACTGTGCAGTCAGCCATTTTGATTGACTAATCTTTAACAGAAAGGAGGAAAATGAGGAAATCACAGTCAATCTGAGAGAATATTTTTATGGATGTGTTGCAAGGTCAGAAAATCTACCTATAGCAAAACCCCAGAGCACTGTGAACCAGAGGTCAGACTGAGAACAAATGCAACAGTTCCCTGATACCTCACACTGATCTTTTTGGAGGATTATCACTGGCAAAAAATTGTGTATATCTTTTAAAATCCTTACCCCCGCCTTCAACTTCTCCTCCCTTCTCCCTGCCTGTTAAAAACTTGGCCAAATAATTGTCTCTGAAAAATGCTCAGATTCAGGGTTTGGTGAATCTCTACAGGAAAGAGTTCCGCAACTGTGAAGCAACTACTGAGAATGTGTCTCTGGGCATCCATGATGTATACATGTGATGCACTGATAGGCTGTCCCCTGCTGACCTCAGGGAAACGACGTTTGCTCTGTGCATGAAGATAGGTGTGCGCCCACGTAACAGTCCCCCACGCACCACCCCACCCATCCCACCACCTCACCCATGGCCCATTCAAAAAGGGCCAAAGGCTGCTAAAAGATCTAATGGGATTAAAAGGGTACAAGTTCCCCTATCAATCCCAAGGCAGAGATCATTGACTAGTACCTACAGGCTCCTGTATCCAAAAGGCACTCCAACCTGGATCATTCTTAACCCTTTAGCTGGGCACACATGATTCCAACATATTGGGTGCAATCAGATGAGCTGTAGCAGCCCAATCCCTGTGCGGCCTCTTGGCAGGCAATTGCTGCCGCTGCACTGTGGGGCCAGTGTGCAGGACCAAACAGACAGGTCATGGGGAAGCCAGACAGGCCAGCTGCTACCAGAACTGCCACCACAGCCCATGATGGGCCACAGCACCAACCACATGAGCAGGCACCCAGCTCTGACCCACCTCCCTCCCCTGGCCCAACCGAGATCTCACCCCTGACTGTGACGTGGCCACACACGATGGGCAACAGCACCTGCCACTCAAGGCCCCACAATGGTGCTCCGCATGTGGTGGGGCAAGCATGGCAGGCACACAGTTTGCTCTGCCTTGAATTTTTTTCCAAGGGCATGTCATGTAGCAGCCAGATGCTCCCCTGCCCCCAGCACCTCCCCAGGGTGGGGCACATCCGGCAGATGCCAGTCACACAATGCACTGCATTCTGTGACCTGGATTTCCAGAGTGGGATAAGGCTACCCAAGGCATGGTAACCTCCCCATTCTGTCTTGTGTGGCTTCACCCATCACTATTAATATCAGATAGTGAACATTCCTTTGAATAATGGTATTATGAGTAAGGTCTGCAGATGGAGCCCTGAAAACTTAGCTACTGTTTGAACAAACCAGATGGCTTCTTCAAGAGCTGAATTACCCTTCTTCAGTCATCTAGGAAAAGGGTGGTTTCTGTGATGGTCCCATATATAAAAGATAGAGACAAAGTAATTCAGATGGTTTCTTTTATTGGACCAACTATTGTTAGTGAGAGTATTCAAGTTTTCAGGCCACACAGGGTCCTTCTGCAGGCAAATAAAAGGAATTATAGATGGAGTAAATACAAGACAGGTATGTGATAGCAATCACTTGTGAGGGTCCTGGGCTTTTAGGGTTGAAGGCATTAGCATTTAAATACAATGAAGAGAAACCATAAATGCAGGCTTGGTACACATAGTGTGATCTGTATTTTAAAAAATTGCTGCCTAAAATGTCTCTAGGCAATATGTGGTGTGTAGAAAGTTATGAAATCATTCTTATCTGAATTATAGACAGGGATCCATGTTCACAAGCATTTTACCCCATTGGTAGGAATGGGGGAAATGCAGTAAACACAAGTTCCTGAGTATAGACAGGATGGGTGATTTCAGACGTGATGGGGCAGTGTTTGCCCTGGCACGGAATCACCCTTTTGATTCCCCGCTGGAATCAGCCCATCACAGCCAGCAATCGTGCTGGTCGATCCCAGTGGGGAAACTTGGGGGGTCGGGGCTGCACAGCTCAACGTGTTGCCGCACAGCCCCGCCCCCCCATGCTCCCCCGACCGGCCGCCCTCCTGGAGACGGACGGGTGCAGCGGCCAACCTGGCCGCTGCGTCCAATTTCTGCCCGTGGTCCGGGCCACATCCCGGAATCGGCGCTGGTAACAGACGTTACCGGCCGCCGATTCCAGGCCATGGTTCAGCTAACCACGCTTTTGGAGATGGAAAGCGTGGTTATTTTTATTCCCGCCGGAGGTTCACTGTGGTGAACATCTGGCAGGCATCAAACAGACTTTACGGGACCATTCCCCACCACAGGGTATTGACTGTGGTTGAGTGTGATCTTGTAACATCTGAAAATACCCGATGTCTTTTATTGCATTCATAGCTTCCTCATTTCCATCTTTCAGTTCCAGTTTTAACATGGAGCTTCTAAAGCCACAATCCTCAAACCCCATTTGGGTGATTTCAGACGTTACGTTTGTGGCATTCACCACAGTCAACTTCAGTCAAACGCGGGCGGTGGTGAAAGAGCTGTGCACATCTGTTTGCTCGCATCCAGATGTTCACCACAGTCAAACATGGGCCGGGGTGAACCTAACCATGCTTCGTGAGGTCAGGGCGAGAGGAGTTCCAGAAGTGTGGTGAATGTTCACCACGGCAGGGGTGAAGGAAATGTAACGTCTGAAGGGAAAACCCCGGCCGTGGCGGAAGAAAATGACTACGGGAAGTGGTGACGGCACGCAGTGCCTGCCAGGCGACCAACAACAAGTGGCGCATGAAGGGAGATTTAAAGGGCAGGCAGCAGTAGGGGAACGTGGCGGAGCAGTCGATGGAGGGGAGGGTGGAGGAAACAGAGCAGAGGATGGTGCAAGAGGGCAAGGAGGAGGTGCAGCAGCAGCAGCAGCAGCAGCAGCGATCAGACTGGGAGATAAGGCTGTTTGTTTACAAACAGCTCCTCCCCATGTGCTGATCAGAAGGTTGTAGCTTTGTAGGGTTTTTTTTTTTCCATTACGAAACTTGTAGCCTTGTAATGAAGGCTCTTGGAGATGGCTCCCAACATTCTCACAACTAGGTTGTGCATGCTCGCCCTGTTCAAATAATAGCCACATGATGGCCTCGAGCTCCTCTAGTATAAAAAGCGCACTCCCCCTCAGACTGACAGTTCCTTTCAATCCATTCTAGAAACAGAAGGAAAAAATTCTATGCGAGACTGAAGGGTGAGTATATGTGAGAATGTTTGGAGCCATCTCAAAGAACCTTATTTACAAGGTAGCAACCTTCTGTTCTTCTTCGAGTGGCTCCTCACATGCTATTTTTACTAAATAAAAAAGTGATTGTGTGATCAGGTATTGTTAATAGCATGTAGCTATTTTGATGTGGCCCAGAGACTTTATATGTTTGAAATATGTGAACGGGAACATGGCTGGGCACGGCTTTTGCTGGGGGCTGTGGCAATGGCCCAGCTATGTGCACCTGTTGTCGTTGCCACCTCTGCACCCAATGGGAACCCCTGCAGTCAGGTGTCAGGCACTCCGGGCCCATCTGACAGCCGGCTGCCTCCTCAGCACCTTCCTTCTGCCTGTGGCCTGGGTGCTCACGCCAACACCTGCTGCCTCTTTGGGACAGCTGGACCCCTGTGGCCCGGCTCTGCCCACCTGCCTGTCACCCTCTCACCTGGAACCTGATGCCCTGTTCCCCGCGCCCTGGCCCCGTGTGCTCCCGCGTTGGCTGTCACTGTGCTGGGCCGGTGCTGCTTGTTTCCTCAATAAGCACCCTTTGTGCTTCACTGTGCCTTGTGTTGCCTCCTGTGTCCTTGGGCTGCTGGGTCCCCTTTCCCCTTGGCCACTGGGCTCCTGCCCCCTCCCCCTCCTGGTGGGCTGGCCGTGCCGGCCATCCCCCCAACTCCCATGCGCCCAAACAGTTGGGGAGTTCCCTGTCCCCACCTGGTGTGTGCCTCCCTCTGCCCCCATGCTCCACTCCCCGTTGTTGTGTAGGTGTGCTGCTTTGTGTGTTTGTGTGTGCACTTCTCATTTTGAAGTGTGCACACCTTCCATGCAACCAGTGTTTGCGAGCGATGCTCGTGCTGCTACTCCCTCCACCCCCTCCCTTCGTGTTTCCCTTCTCTGGGTAGGGCCCTCCACTGTCTTTGGCTTCGCTTGCCCTCAGGCAGCCCTGTTTGCATCCGGTGCCTTGTGGGGCTCCCACCGCGGTTCTCGTCACCGCGTCACATCTGTTGGGTTCCCCCAACCCGGGTTCACTCCGGTTGGCCCCGGGTGGTGGTGCCTCCCCTGTCACATCTCTTGGGGCCGTGCAGCTCACCACAGCCTGCGGTGAAGCAATTGACACCGGGGTGGGATTCACTGTGGTGAATCTCACCGCGTCACGTCTGAAATCACCCATTGAGTACTCAAGGGTAAATGGTTTGAGGATTCAATCCTAAGAAAGATATTAATTGTTCTTCAATCCTATAGTCCAAACACTGAGCTTTCTGAAAGAAAGATTTAGGATGAGTGCTTTGTTTTATTAAATTATGATTATGAGGTATGATGCATAAACTATATATAGCAGAGATCATTTTCTACCTACCTATTGGAGAATTTTGTTATCTATTTACTATTTTTAAATAAAAACAATTAAGTGAAAGCAAGTGACCACTACAGTGTTTAAAATGAATAATGCATACACACTGATGATTATTCTGATTTAACTTACCTGGTGTAACTTCATTGATTTTAATGTTGTTCTATCTAATTTGCACTGGCAGGAGTGGAATCGATATCAGCCTCATTATGTCATTGGGCTACAGGACATCTCTTGAGTTTCCCCATTCCAATGCCATTGTTTTCTCAACATTGCAGGTTGGTGACTAATGCTTTTATTTCAAGGTGTGCTGTTGGAAACCCTGAGCAGCAAAATAAACAAGGCAGACACAGGGCCAGGAGTTGGTGCAAAAAGGATTTTATTGGTTTAAGGCAGACCGATATAAAAATGTTAGAATTAGTGACATAAGGTATTTTCAGACGTGATTGGCCCCGGCACGGAAACACCCCTTTGATTCCCCGCCGGGGTCACCACGTCACGGGCTTACAGACGTGGTGGCCAGTCCTGGCAGGGAATCTGGGGAGCGGGCAGGGCTGCGTGGTGCAACGCGCGGCCACACAGCTCCACCCCCCAACACTCCCCCAGCAGCCTGCCATCCCAGAGATGGGCGGGCGCTGTGGCCAATCTGACCGCTGCACCCGCCCGCCCCGGGAAATTGACCACGGCCTAGAATCGGCGGTGAGCATGGCCACCAATTCTGGGCCATGATCAGCAGCCAGACGTTACATTGACACGCTCAACCATGGGGATTTCCCCGTGGTTGAGCGTGTCAACATCACGTCTGGTCTGTGTTACGCCAGGAGGTCACTCCCGTGAATCACAGGGTGGAATCAGATTTACCATGCTTCTGGCCCTCCTCTGGCGAGGAGGATAGATAGATTTTTTTTAAACACACCTAGATAAATGTAAGAGGGGAAAAGCATCAATATGGAAAGAGTGGGTGTAACAGGGTGTAGGAGCACCAACAAGGAAAGGCGTTCACTATTAGGATTGTGCCTCAGCTCTGTACCAAAGGAAATACAGGTGCTGCTTTGAAACAGGACAACAACTAGCTAGCTAGCTACAGCTGCAGAAGCTTAAGTCAGCTGGCTATTTAACTGAGAGAACCCCCATTCGTGGGAGAAATACTGGAGTGTGAAGGCTGATCCAGACAAGCTCTCCTGAGGGAAAGTGGCTTTCAGAGAATGGACCAGGAAAAGCCTGGAAGGAAATTCAAAGAGGACAGCTTCTGGGATAAAGAGCAGAGAACTCAACACCCAGGTGGGGGCAGCTAACCTTTGTTTATGAGGAATAGACTGTTGTTTATTGTTGGTGGACTGGGCTGGCTGTAGGGGAGGCAGAGGCTACAACCAAAGCACCTTAAGTGCATGTGGCATAAAGACTTATCCCAGGATTGGGGCTACATTTGGATTTGCTGAGAACAGTACACCTTTGGGTAGTGGGAGCCTTGAGTTATATTTCCCAACACACTGTTGACAGCCATCCTCCTGGAGGACTGACTATGTGCCGCTACAGTGGGAAATAGTTTTTCGGGTGGCCTGCCTCTTTATATAATTTTTGTTAGTATTCAGATAGCATGATGGTGGGGACATGCTGGACAAGGAGAAAAATTAGACAGACAGACAGCATCTGTTACATTTGGCCTCTGGTGTTTCAATGGGTGACATGATAGCACACTAATCCTTATGGGTCACACCTTCCTTCTTCTTCCATGAAGTTAATACAGAGAAACATGAACACTGCATACAGGATGTTGAAAAAAAGAGCACGAGAAATCAGGATTCCTAGTATTTCCAATAAATCAAGAACTTTAGGTCATCTTCAGGCTGCAGTACATGATGATGGAGCAAGTTGACCTTCTCTGGCACAGACATACTTTTTCAAACAAATTAACCTTTTTCTCACCTATAGACAGAAAAACAAAAACAAAACAACACAAAAAAACATAAGTCGAAGGGTAAACCTGTTAGTTCAGAAAAGATACAGAAGAGTGAAATACTTTCAGCACGTCCTTACATCCATCACATGGACATAAAAAGAATTACAAACCAAATCAGACCCCTTCCTTAATTGATGACAACAATACATTTTTGCTCAAGAAAAGGAGTTACCATACCATCAGACAATATTCTGATTTCCAGCATTGTCTGCATGTCCTGTCCCCTTTGGGTTTTTTCTTTTTCCAGGTGGTCAATGTAGCGTATAGAAAACTTAAATCATTCCAATTGCTTAGTCCCACAGTAAGGCTTTCAGACACGGAGTTTTTTATGTACCACAGGACAAATACATTGTTGGATTTTGTAGCGAAAAAGCAGACACAGTATCATAATTTGTGTGGCGTTCACAAAGAGTTATCCAGTTTCTTTAACAGGCAAAAGAGAGATGGCATTGAACAACATTATTGTGGCTCGTGTAGTAATGCAGTCACAGAAAAGCCAATGGGAATCTAAATCTCAGTGTGCAGGGGAGGAAGTTCAAGCTGTCACTGGGAAGAGGAGCTAGTGCAAGAAATATACCAGCAGGTTGAAATTAAAAACTACCTTGTAAACAAATATGGTCAGTACTGGCAGTGTTCCAGCAGGGAGCACAGAGAGTTAGCACAGGCAGAACAAGAAAATCGATTTGACTGCACAATCATGATTGATTTGATACATGGTAGAGCACATTAGGTAAGTAAATCAAAGCCAAATTGGTGCATTGAGGAGTCTGCAAATCTACAGAAAAGAGAAATTTGCCTTGTGCAGTCAATGTAGCAACCCATCTGCTTAGTTTAAAATGAGTCCACGATGCTCCTGGAGGTTGCTCTGATCTAATTCTCTACCCAGCCCCCTTTGCATTAGTTAGCTGTTAGTTCCTGACTAGCAACATTCCAATGTTAAACTCCAAACCCCACAGAAAATACCTTCCCAATGACACTTGGTATCATCTCAGAAATACTTTGACAAGAAACATTTTGGGTCTGAACATAAACCGAACTACTTTCCATTCCTTGCCATGCAGTTTCCTCAGAAGAAACTATTGCTCCTTTATGCAGACTGCCGTAACACCTACACAGCACAGAGTACAGGAATGACTTGACGATTAATTGTGCTGTTCCCAATGTTGCAATTCCACTGGACGCCTCAAAGCAGAGCTGCTGCATCTTGGTATCTGTCACAGATTGCTTGGGGAGGGAGGGACTAGGTTGAAGACAGATTCCTTGCTTCTCATCTGAAACAATTAGCATGCAAAATAAAAAGTTAGATTCCGGTGTGTTTCCTAATTAAGAACCATTGCTTTGTGCAATGGTTTCACACCCCCTAGATGTCTGTGCTGGATGAAGTGTGGAAAGTGTTCACTTTTGAGTTCATACTCAACTAGCCTAGTCATCAGGAAATTGGCTTGTTTATAAAACACTTTTTCTAAAAAGGGTGTGGGGGTGCATCCAACACGTTTTGCAGCTCTCCTGCTTTAAATAATTTCAATAAAGGAGGAAATAAAGTCATCAGGTTGAATCTTGCCACTGATGGAAGAGAGGGGCTGCAATCGGATGCTGCTAGGCAATTAGTTACTAGAAGTAAGTAATTTTACAATATGAGCTGGATATTCTGGGCTGAGCAACAGATCTTCAGGTTTAATATGTTTTAATACAGATGTAGAAATCTAGTACTTGGCTGTTCTGTGGTATGCAATTTACTACACACACCCCCTATCGCTTCTCCATTCATTCCACCCAGTCTCTCAGCTATGGACCCAATTGCACTCCCAAGAGATTGTCTGATTCTCTCACTGCATCTCACTTGCTCTGATTCCTTGATGAAGGTTCCCAGTTGCTTTTCTGACTTCTGGCTTTCTAGCCTTTTTTTCAGTGTAAAGAGAATAGGGAATTTTCAGACAATTGGGGTTATTTACATAAAGTCACCACTGCAGTTCATTTCTTAATGGTTAACACACAAAGACTGATACACCACTATGCTGTTCTGCTGGTGCATCCCAACTGAATGCCTTGGTGAATCATACCCTTATTCTGCAGAGAAGAAAACACTTAATGATGGGTCACATGCGGAGGTTAAAAGCTGTGATCCTCTACCTTTTGAAGTCAACGATGAAACTCCCATTGACTTTAATGGGTGAGGACTGCACCCAAGAATGTGCCAGTTGAGGATAAACCCAAATGTCCATGATTGTCAGATAGCCATCAAAGAGAAAAGGGGAAACATCATGATTGCAGCACCCACTGAAAAACAATAAACTCAGTGTAACATCTGCAGTTCCAAATATCATGCAAAATATAATTACACAGTTGTAGAAACAGTCTGTGCTGAATCAGAGTCAGGCGGTTCTCCTCATACATCCACCTTATGTTTTTCTACCTAGATTAAGAAAGAGATCCCCATGTACATCTTTTGCTTGTTTTATTTTATTTATTTATTTCAATTATTTATTTATTTTTTCCATACACTTTTTATCCCGCATCCTCCCGCACCATGGCAGCCCAGAGCGGCAAACAACATATACCAACATGTTGGCAATGTATTTTACTTCAGCCAGGGATAATTCAAGGATCTGAGCTGAAGTCACTTCATCATTTTGTTCCCTTCATGAGGGTTTTTAAATAAGATGACTGCTCCCTTTATACGGTGTTGGTTACATAATATTATGCTGAGACTAAAGCAAAATTTCAGAAACCAAGTTTCTCTGGGTACAATCCTGACTGCACGGAAGACAATGGCAGTAAAGCCATGGACTTCAACAGAATTCACTGTTGACATTTGGGAAGCCATTATGGGTATTTTTAGACAAGCACCTCCCCACCCATCACCCACCCATCATGTATGTTGCAAAGCCACACTGGTGCCCTATGCAGCCCTGCAACATGCATGATGAGTGGGTGATGGGTGGGGAGGCGCTTGTCTAGAAACACCCAATATCTCTTGGCCATTGTGTTAACCACTTTGGCCATTTTTAAACAGTCCGTGGTCATGCTGCTGCAGGGACTGTGCTGGGTGTGTGCACCAGGCCCCCATGTTGTTTTCATTATCATTATTAATGACAATGTCATTAGCATTGTTGGTATCATTTCATACAAAGCTTTTATTTTTGGTATCGGTATCATTTCCCATGCGCAAACGAAGATCTCACAATAGGGTTTGACTGTCTTGTGTGTGTTGTGTGAGCACAAACTAACCTAAATACCTATATAATATCTAATCTCTCTATATATGCGTCCGCTAGGTCTCATCTGGCTGAGCTTTTCTGGGTGGTGCGGGGGCTTGTCAGTCTGACCTCCTTCTGCCTGGACCCAGAGTTATCTAATGCTTGCTGTGACTTACTTGTAGACTTTTTTTGTGGGTAAAATCGCTCAAATCCACCATGGTTTCAACACTGCACTTTTAACAGTGAATGAACCAGAGGCAGCTGAAGCCCCATCTTGTCCTGTTTTATGGGATGAATTTCAATGTGTGTTGCCCTCTGATGCAGGGGATGTTCTTGGGGCTGTTCGAGCCACCTATTGTGAATTAGATCCATGACCATCCTGGCTGGTTACGGCCAGTCGGGAGACATTAGGGCAGTTGCTGGCCGGAATAGTCAATGCCTCCCTTTGGGAGGGTAGGATGCTGGACTGCCTCAAGGAGGTGGTGGTGCGGCCCCTCCTCAAAAAGCCATTGCTGGACATTGATGCCCTCGCCAGCTACTGACTGGTCTCTAATCTTCCCTTTTTAGGGAAGACTATTGAATGGGTGGTGGCTCGTCAGCTTCAAGAGCATCTGGATCGAGTCAGTTTCTTGGATCACTCACAGTCTGTGTTTTGCCTGGGTTATGGCACTGATACTGCACTTGTGGCCTTGGTCAAGGACCTCTCCAGAGAGCTGGTTCAGGGTCTTTTGACCCTGCTTATCCTGTTAGATCTTTTGACTGTATTTGATAGTGCTGATCATAAGTTGGTGACTCAGCCATGGGACCAGGCTGGGGTGGGTGGGACTGTTCTTGAATGGTGTCACTCCTTCCTGGCCAGGAGAACTCAGCGTGTGGTGCTGGGTGATTGTTCATCTGTTCCTTGAGACCTCATGTGCGAAATGCCACAAGGTTCCATCTTATCGCCTCTTTTGTTCAGCGTTTATATGAAGCTGTTGGGGGAGGTCATCAGATGGTTTGGTGTAAGGTGTCCTGATATGCTGATGACACCCAACTATATCTCTCTTTTTCATAGGACCCAGGTCCAGCAGTCTCGATGCTTACCCTATGCTTCTCAGTTGTGGGGGACTGGATAGGGTGAGCCTCTTGAAGCTGAATCTCAACAAGACGGAGGTGATGGTTGTGGGAAAGGGTGGGGGAGTGATGGCCCTCATCATTGATGGGGTCTGTCCCCCCTTGTCTCTCAGGTCCATAGTCTGGTAGTTCTTCTAGATCTGCAGCTCTTCCTGGATGCTCAGGTGGAGGCTGTGGTGATGGGAGCATTTTGCCAATTACATCTGGTGCATCGGCTTAAGCCGTATGTCTCAGACTGGGACCTTGCCACAATCATCTATGCTTTTATTATCACAAGATTGCATGACTGTAATGCACTCTATGTGGGGCTACCCTTGGTGACAGTCCGGGCACTGCAGCTGGTGCAGAATACAGTGGCCCATCTCCTTAGGGGGATGGGGTGTCATGAGCATATTACTCCGGTGCTCCACTTTCTGCACTGTCTGCCGATAGTCTTCCAGGCCCAATTCAATGTTTTGGTTCTTACCTTTAAGGACCTAAACAGCCTGGACCCCACTTATCTGTTGAACCGCCTCAACCTCCGGATTCTGGATCGCGGGGTTTCCCAGATGTCAACCATGAAGAAGGCATTCTTGGTGGCCGTTCCGTGGCTGTGGAACTCCCTCCCATTGGAGGTCTGCCTGGCCATACACCTCCCCTCTTTCCATAGACAGTGTAAGACCTGACTGTCCCACTGAGCCTTTCCAGAGGGAGACGGGTGAGGGTGGGTTGGGTTAGGGTGGGGTTTTTTATTGTTGTGTTATTTTAACTGTTGTTTTTATGGTGGTGTTTTGTTTTTTAAATGTTGTTGCCCACCCTGAGATGCTTGTGTAGGAGGGGGTGGCAGATAAATATGCAAAAATAAAAAAATAATAAAATAAATTTGTACACAAGTAATATATATCTAAATCTAAGGGAGGCAGGGGAAGGTAAAAGGAAACTATCGATTATCTAATCAATTATCTATGCAACTATTCTAATCTATATGTCTATAATCTATATCTATATCTAATCTGTATTACCTATCTATATATAGTGTACAGGGGGAAGAAGGGAAGGGAAAGGGAGAAGGTAAAATGCAGGGTATGAGGAAGGAAAGGTATTGGTAATACAATGTGGGCTAGGGAGGATTTTTTGTGTGAAAGGACCACAGTTCTGTAAACAAAACCTGACAAGCAGCGCTCTCACAGAACAGAAAGAAAAAGGTTGGCCCTCCCATTATAAAGGGTTGCAGTGCCCTCCCCCAGAGCTCCCCTGATTGGTTGTGGGAGGAGGCAGGCATTGAGCAATCACAGAGTGCCATGAGACTGCTGGGGCCTGCTTGTGCTTCTCTCATTGGCCAACGATACATCCATCAGATACTGCTGAGCTGTTCGCCCCTCCCAACACAGGCACAGTCCAAGAGTTCAACCGGCTCCCTCCTCCCCTCTCCACATTTTCCCTCCAAAACCAAATTGCCACAGCACTAATAATGACAACAATAATGGCACTGTTGTTTTTGTTAACATTGTCATTATCGGTTGTCATTTTCGTTATTGCAATGACAAAAACAAAAATGACAATTTTTGTTATCATTATTATAATAACAAAAACAACATGCACACCCAGATGGGCACACACCTAACCCCCACTCATCCCCACCCATTCCCCTGCACAGAACAACCTGCATTTTCACCAGTTGCTCCATGTGGGGGTGGTGGGTGGAGGTGCGTGCTTAATGGGAGTGTGCCCACCCACTCACCACCGCTTTTGAATGGGATGCACCTGAGTGGGTGTGTCTCATGTAAAAATGGCCATAAATGAGCACCGGAGTCTACCCCCATCATTCCATCAACACTCTCTTCGATTCTGCTCCAGTTGATATGAAATGTACCCATTTATTTATTTATTTATTTATTATTATTATTATTATTATTATTATTATTATTATTTTATTAGCATTTGTATAGCACCAGCTGTGTACCTGGCACTTTACAGAACAACAAGATAGACGTGGTCCCTGCCTATGGCTTACAATCTAATAGACACGGAATTGCATTTATATGCCTCCCCCTCCTGCACAAGCATCTCGGGGTGGCTAACAGCATTTTAAAACACATACAATTTTAAAAGTCAACATAACCCTACATAACCCTACATTACTCAACATAAAACCTCCACCCTAACTCAACTCACCCATCCTGTCTCCCTCGGCAAAGGCCCAGCAGAATAGCCAGGTCTTACACTGTCTACGGAAAGAGGGGAGGTTTACGACCAGGTGGACCTCCAATGGGAGGGAGGTCCACAGCTGCAGAGCGGCCACCGAGCATACCCTCCTCATGGTCGACACCCGGGAAAACCATTAAATTCAACAGGATTTTACCTGAGTTGAGTGTGCAGTGCTAAATTTGTAACTGAAAGTGTTTCAAGAATGGTCAGCACAGTTTTATTTCTCTTCAGTTTCAGAGACTTTTCCCCATTTAAGTGCTGCTCACTGGGACAGTTAAAATCCTTCACAATGTTTTCATTGTACTCGCTCCCTTTCCTACACTGTGTCACTGTCCATACCCAGACACACCCAGGTGGCCAAATTCTATTGGGTGACATACTCCCATTTATTCCATGATTTTCTATAGGGCTTGAAGACCTATATTTTCAAAAGTGGCAAGTGACTTGGGTGCCCAAACCAAGACACATTGAGAAGATAGTATTTTCCAAAAGTGCTTTATGGTTTCCAAGTTAGGTGTCTAAAACAGGGGCACTCAATACTACTAGCAAATCCCTGTTCAGGCCACAACTTTGGGCCCAAGAGGTCCCAAACTGGATTGTACCAAAACTGAACTGATGTGAGTGGGTCTACCCACACACCACGGAACACTGTGACATCATGTGTGGTGGAGCTATGCTAAGGGCTAATATATTCTAAGGGGAAAGGGCTAAGACAATCTCCATCACTTACTTTTCAACATGGACATGTCCCCTATGAAGCACTTCCTGAAGCTAGATGACAGGGCTTCCTGCAACTAGGGATCCTGGCTTGACTTGAAGCAAATGGACTTGAGCAGACAGCCCACTCAATCTCACCTGGGCCTGACATAACCACTAGTCCCTTGGGGAAATGCTGATGTGTTTATAAAGTACAAAACAAATCCCAACATAAACACCCTCTGAATGTGTTACACTTACATTAACATACTGGTGCTTACAAAGAGGGCACACACAGCCCTTTGTAGACACCTGACTGAGTAAAAATAAATATATATCCTATGGCATTGGCAGCAATACTGAAACTACTTAAGAGTTTGCAACTCCCACTGAAGTTAGTTGGAGTTATGAGCTCATAAGTAGTTTTAAGATTGTGGCTGTAAGTTGGGAAATTTCTAATAGCAGCCAAATTATTAATGCAGATACCACCATTTTCATTTCCTTCTATTGATAGGGACTAGTTTTGATTTACTGGGATTGAAAATAACTTTGCTTGCTATGATCCACTGAGTCTCTTTGTAAAACTTCCTCACAGAACTTGTATTCATTTACTATTTAATCTCCCCCACCCCAATATTATAGCTTGTGTGCTCTTGTTTAAAGGAACTTGTATACAGGAATACCTCGTACATAAAGTGCCTCTCCAATTTTCTCGCAGCCTCTGCTTTGAATTGCCTCTTCTTATCTTCTAATTAAAATGACACATGGTGGTCTGAATGGAAAATTCTGTTGAATGAAATGACACAAGGTGGTCCGGACTGAAATCCCAGAGAGTGCAGGCAAAATGGGAAATATTTTAACAGTGTCAAGTTACTGATTTCAGATCTCTGTGCAGTTTAGCTAAACTGCCTGTTGAACTAATGACCACAAGATATACAGGCGCTGGTCACCAGTCAACGTGCTAATTCTTCTACTGAAAGAAGTGTAAGTGTATTGTTTCAAGCACGTATAGCCTGTCACTTTGGCAATTATCCCATACCATTTTAAAACATATAAACCAGTTTCACTGAACAGAGTGAGGGGGAAAACACATTCAGCACTAAGAGCTTCAATGTGCAACATTCTAGATGATAAGTACAAGCTTGTCATATAAATAAGACATTTAGTTCAATTTTTCCACTCCTTGCAGTATATAAGAGGAAACAGTTTATTCACTTCAAACATACAGCGTGGATATTTATTTCTAAGGGAAACAGTATAAATATTTGAAACACATATGATCACGGATTGACAACAGCATGCTAAAGAAAATACTGCTGCATGATTGTCAATGGAAATTTTGCTAAGGCCACTGAGCCACTCTAGATACAGTAATGTGTGAGAAACATAAGAAAAATGTACAAATGCACACACACAGAGGGAGTCTAAGAACCACAGAACTAAAATCGTGGCAACTTCCAGTGCAAAGGGTCTAATTTATGCATTCATTGGGTGATTTCAGACGTTACGAGATCACGCTGAACCACACTGAACCACGCTCAACCCCCCCGCGGGGCCAAAGGGCCCGGAACGTCTGAACGGCGTGCGCCAGATGTTCATCACGCTCAATACCCACATGGGGTCAGGTTCAACCACGCTTCCCGGGCTAGCCGGGGGAAGGTCTCGGGAAGCGTGGTCAAACCAACCACCACAGGGAACCAAGCAAAAGTAACGTCTGGACGCCAATCCCCCAGCGGAACCAAAAAAATGGAGCCCCGGCCGGGGACGAGGCACGCAGCGTCGCTGCCAGGCAACCAGCACCAACACAAACACCGGAGGGAGATTTAAAGCGAGAGCAGCAGCAAGCAAGCGTGGCGGGATGGAGCGAGGAGGGAAGCGGAAGAGAGCGGAGGCACGAACAGCGACAGCGGCGGGACAGGAGGCGGAGGACGTGCAGCCAGGCCCAGCGATGCAGGCGGAGGGGGCACAGGTGCAGGAAGGGGGCACACGGGAGCACCCGACCAGGGAGGCGCCCCGGGAACACCAACCACAGCTGCAGCCGGGTCGCGCCGCCCCGGGGACAGCGGCCGGAACAGGCCCACAGGAGGCACCCAGGAAACGGGTAAGGGCACCCACTGGGAGGGGAACAGGGGGCACAGGGGAACCCCCTGTGGAGGGGGCCGGGGGGACCCCGGGCGGAAGGCAGGGGGGCAGGGGGACCCCGGGCGGAGGGCAGGGGGGCAGGGGGCCCCCGAGAGGGCCCACACCCTCACCCAGCAACCAACCACCCCCCTTCCCCCCCCCAGACACGAAAGTCGGCCCGGGCGGACGAGCCCCAGGAGGAGCCCGGCCCCCGGCCCCCGGAGGCGCACCCCCAGGAGGAGGTGGAGGAGGAGCAGAGGCAGGTGCAGCATGAGCTGCACCGGGAGGAGGAACAGCAGGGGCCCAGCCGGAGGAAGGCCTATCACAGAGGGGGACAGTGGGGCCTCCAGGAGACCCGGGACTTCATACGGATCTGGGGGACCCTCGAGTACCAGGTGGAGCTCGCAATAAACCAGCGCAACGAGCATGTCTACCGGGACATCGTGCGCGACATGGAGGCGGCGGGGCACGAGCGCACTGTCAACCAGTGTCGCTCGAAGGCCAAGGAGCTCAAGAGGGGGTACAAGGCCCTCAAGGACAATAACAGCCGCTCCGGCCACGGGGCCCGCACCGCCCCCTACTACGATGCCCTGGACCGCATCCTTCACATGAAGGGCTCCATCGTTGCCCCACGCCTGGTGGGCAGCGCTGTGGTCCAGGGCAGGGAGCGGGCCGAGGTACCCCCTCCCCTCGCCGCCCGCCCGGTAGACACGAGCTCAGGGGACCCCCACCCCCAGGAGGACCACCCGGGACCCGCAGAAGCCCCAAGGCCCCCCCCCAGCAGCAGCCCGGAGACATCCCAACGCCGGGCCGGCCAGGCGGAGTCGGAGGTCGGCACCTTCACCACCCTCAGCCAGTGGTCCCAGGGGGAGCACTCCCAGGGTGAGGCGCCGGGCTCCGAAGGCTCGGAGACGGACATAGAGGGTAAGCGGGCCCCCAGGGCAGGGGGGGGCAAGACCAGGGGGCCGGTGGCAGGGGCGGGGGTGGGGGCCCTGCTGCAGGGGCCACAACCAGCCCCCTTCACCCGCTCCCCCCTCTCCCGCCCGCAGGACATGGGGAGCCCCAGGACCGGGCCAGCGAGACGGTGCAGGCCCCCGCGGAGGGCACAGGAGAGCAGGTGCCGGACCCAGGTAAGGCGGGAGGGCTGGGATGGCGGGAGGGCCCCCCGGGCGCCAGCCCAGGGGGGCCTCCGGCCTCAGTGGGGGAGGGGGGGCAGGGGGCCCCGGGACCCGACCCCGCTAGGGGACAGGGCCCTGCACTGACCCACCCGCCCATTTCCACAGGGCAGCCCCCGCGCGCGGCGCCTCCGCCGGCCGCGGCCCCAGCCCAGCGGATGCGGGAGTACCGGGCGCGGGTCCGCAGGCGCAGGGAGGAGCAAGCGGAGGACATCGTCCGCAGGGCGGAGGAACAGGGGGAGCGCATGATCGCCTCCGTGGACCGCATGGAGGCGGCCATAGAGCGGTCCATGGAGAAGGCCCTGGAGAC
Organism: Sphenodon punctatus; assembly: GCA_003113815.1. Lineage (NCBI taxonomy): Eukaryota > Metazoa > Chordata > Lepidosauria > Sphenodontia > Sphenodontidae > Sphenodon > Sphenodon punctatus. The sequence goes on from QEPC01015662.1 coordinate 136,053, forward strand.
AGACCGCCGGCTGGAGGCGGAGGTGCGCCTGGAGCGGAGGCGGGAGCGCCGGGAGCACCAGCGGCAGCAGGGGCTGCTCAGGGGCCTCCGGCAGGACATACAGGGCATGGTGCGGGAGCACAGTGCAAAGATGGACAGGTCCCACGACATTGGGACCTCCCTGCTCCTGCATGCGGGCACCATGTGTGCCTACGTGATGGCCGGCGCACCTCCGGGCGCCCTGCCCGCCCAGGTCCCCATGCCGGGCCCCTCGGCGCCCCCGGGCCCAGCCCTGCCGCCCCTGGCGCCCCCCCGGCCCCAGGGCCCTCGCATGCGCCTCCCAGTGCCCCCGGGCCTCCGGAGGGTCCAGCCCCCCCGGGGCGCGACCGGGGCACCGGGCACAGCTGCCCATCCGCCGCCCGGCCCCCTGCCGGGGCCGGGACCGGCCCAGGACACGGCAGGGGACACGGACAGTGGGGGGGAGGGGAGCTCCCAGAGCTCGGTGGGCCCAAGCGGCCGCACGAGGGGTCGGCCCAGGAAACGCGGGGGGATGGTGGGAAGGGGGGGGAGGGGGAGGGCCACATGAGGGCGGGTGGTGGACGGGGTCACGGGCACGGGGGTGGGGAGGGGGCACAGGGTGATTGTGTGAACTGTGTGGGCAATAAAGTGTTGTAAATAGACAGTTGTCCCCGGCCCGTTTGTGGGGGGGACAGGGCTGTGGGACCGCGTGTACAGGGGCATGGGCACGGAACGGGGGGTGGGGCCCCCAGGGGCGGGAAGGCCCTCACAGCGGGCCCCCCCGGGCGATGTGGGTTGCAAGGGCGTTCCGGATCCTTTTGGCATACCGGTACTCCCGGGGGTTCCCTGCGTTCACGTACAGGGGAACAGGACCGGGGGGCCGGTGGGGCTCGGGGTACTCCAGGGCCGCCCCCTCGGTCTCGCACACATTGTGCAGAACGCAGCAGGCACCGATCACCAGGGCGGAGGTGGGGACGGTGAAGTCCAGGCGGCCAGCTATACTCCTCCAGCGCTGCTTCAGGGCCCCGAAGGCACGCTCCACCACGGTCCGGCTCGCACACAGGCGGGTATTGTATACCTGCTCCGCAGGGGTGCTCGGGACAGGGTAGACCTTCATCAGCCAGCGGGTCAGGGGGTAGGCGGGGTCCCCCAGGATGCAGGGGGGCATGGGAACCCCCTCGATCCACCTCATGCCCATGTCCGCGAAGTCCCCCCGGTACATGCGGGCATAGAAGGGGGAGATGGTCATGATCCTGGCGTCGTGACTCCGGCCGGAGTTGCCCGTGTAGATGTCTATGAAGCGGGCCCGGTGGTCCACCACCCCCTGCAGGTGCAGGGAGTAGTATCCGTGCCGGTTCACATACTCCAGGGCCTCCCCCGCGGCCGGGCGCAGGATCTCGATGTGTGTGCCGTCCACGGCTCCGATGCAGTTCGGGAAGCCCCCGGCCGCGAAGCCAGCCATCACAGCGCCCTGGTCCAGGAGCTGGATGGTCCTGTCGAGGAGCACGCCCTCCACAGCCTCGCACACATCCCGCACGATGCAGGCGACCGTGCTGAGCCCCACCCCGAAGTGCTGGGACACGGAGCGGCAGGAGTCGGGCGTTGCGAGGGCCCAGACCCCTATGGCCACCCGCTGGACCATGGGGATGGGCTCCCGCATGGAGGTGTGCTGCCGCTCCAGCCAGGGCGTGAGGAGCTCCGCTAGGCGCAGCAGGGTGGCCTTGCCCATCCGGAAGTGGGACCCCCACTCGGCCTCCCCCCAGTGGGCCTGGGCCCGCTCCCACCAGGCCTGGGGCCGCTCCGTGACCCATAGGCTCCGCGCTATGGGCATAGCCAGCAGCGCTGCCCGGCGGAGGGTCTGCGTTGCCCAGCGGAACCGCCTCGCGGCCCCTCGGAGCGCAGCGGGCCGGGTGAGGCTCCGGCAGGCGGCCAGCCACGCCCCCCAGGCCCGGCGCCGAGCCCTGAGCCGGGCACGGACTCTCCTGCGGGCCTGCTGGCCCCGGAGGCGCACGCCAGCCCGCAGGGCCAGGACATAGCGCAGGCGGACGGCCAGGTGCACCCTCTCGGTCAGGAGGCACAGCTGCTCAGTGTGGTCACGGTGCCACTCAGCCGCGAGCGCGAGGAACATCCAGTTCCCACCTGCCCTATCGCGCTCCATGGTGCTGGGGCCCCGGTGGGGGCTGGGAGCGCTTATGGCGGCCCGGTGCTGGTGGCTCCGCCCGGGGGTCGGCCTCGCGGGCCTGCGCGCGCCCTGTGCCGGTGCGTTCCGGCTGCTCCCGCCCCCAGCACCCCGGGCCCCCTCCCCTCGCTGTTTGTAGCGGGATGGCCTTGAAGGTGCGATTAGGCAGACAGAGAGCTCGCTGTTGTTCTCTGCAGCTGTGCCGGGCCCGCACCCCACGCCTCGCTCTGTTGTGCTACAATGTTGCGGTGCGGGCCCGTGTTCCCTGTCCCGGGGGCCGGGCCGAGCCTCTCCCGGCCCTGGGCAGTCTGTGTGCCCTCCGGGCTCCGTGTCCCATTCCCTGTTGTGCTGGACCATGGCTGGCTGCCCATCCATGGGGCTCCCGCTGTCCGGCCCCCAAGGGGCCCCCCATATCTGGGCCTTCCGCGAGACCATGTCTCTGTGCGACCTGTGGCACACCCCTGCCGTGCAGCTGCTCCTGGCCGGGCCGGGGAGCCGTGCAGGTGCCTACGAGAGCCTGAGCTCCGGGCTCCGTTACTTTGGCCATGTGGTGAGCGCCCGTGATTGCCGGCTGCATGCGGAGGCCCTGGGGCTGGCTCGTTTCCCCGAGGGGCGCATCCCGGAGGTGCTGTGCGCCCATGTGCCCTGGAGCGCCTCGGAGACCGTGTCAGCGCTGGTGGTGTGTGGTCTGGGCGCCTACTCGGAGTGCCTGGCCGAGGGTGGCCCTGCCTTGGCCGTGAGCTACTTCTCCTGTGTTCACGGGGCCCGTGGGTACCAGCGCACCCGTGGGGCGGCGTTCCAGCGGCTTCTGGAGCTGGGGCATCTTCCGTGGCCCCCTTCTGCTGCCTGCTGTGTGCCGGAGCCCTCCGCGGTGGAGATGTCATCCCTGTTGGCGGTGTGGGCGCGTGTGGATGTGCAGCTGGCCCTCACCATGCCCGATCCCTTCGAGGCCTACTACCTGATCGCCCACTACATGTCCTTGCAGGGGTACCGCCGGGGCATGCTGCACTGGCCCCACCTGGTCCACCGGGCGGGCCACCCGGGCCCTGGGGCCAGCGGGGCCCCCGGCAGCGGCCCGTGAGCCCCGCGTCGCTGGCCTGCCCCCCCCGGCGTGGTGCCCCCGTGTGGGCTCCCGCCCCGGCCCGGGGGGGGGCCCTGGTCCCCGCTGGCCGCTCCCGACCTGCGGACCCCACCTCGGTGAGCTCCCGCCCGCCTCGCTGCTTGCTGCTGCCCCTGGCCGTGGTCCTGGGCCCCCTCCATCCCCGTGACTCCGTGGGTGCTGCCTGAGCGTCGCTGGTGCTGCGGAGGAGCACCGCTGGACCCGGCTGCCCTGCCTGTGCCAGCCTTTGACTGTGGGGCCCCCTTCCTCCTCCTCCTGGCGCCCCTCCGCCGGCCTCGCTGTGCTTTGGGGGCCCCCAACGTGCCTTGCTCCGGGGGTCCGCCCCCCCCCCCCGAGACTGCCTCTGTTCCTGTGGGGGCACCTCCTTGGACTGGACTGGACTGGGGTGGTGTGGGGGTGGGGGTTGCTGCTGTCTGTGCCTTGCCCCGTGGTGGTGCCCCCCCCTCCCTGCCGGTGTTCCGGGTGGGGTTTTCCGGGCGCCCCTTCCCCCCTTCCCGGCCTTTCCCTGGTGTGTGTGTGTGTGTGTGTGTGTGTGTGTGTGTGCCCGGGCGTGTGGCCGTGCATTGTGCCCCGCTGCGGGACCGCTGTGTGAGCCGGCTGTCAGCCTGTTCTCGCTCTTCCCCCCTCCCTTCCCGTTTCCCTTGTGTGGGCGTTCCCTTGTGTGCCTTGTGGCTTCGTTTGCCCTCAGTCGGCCATGTCTGTGTCCCGCCCCTGCCCGGTGCCTTGTGGGGGTTTAGCGCCCGCCGGGGGTTCGGCTGCACGTCTGTTGTGCTGCCACGGGCCGCGATGGTGCGGCCCGGTTCCGGCCCGTGGTCCCGTTCCCGGCACGTCTGTTTGGGTCGTTTTCCAACCCCCGGGCGTGGTTGCGCTGTTCGCCCCCCCTGGTGGTTCGCTGTGGTGAACCGGCCGCCCGTAACGTCTGAAAGTACCCATTTATGCATGAATTAGGGCCGATGGGATCCTCATCTTTGGGCTCTGGAAAATACTTCAGCTTTTTGGGTGGACTAACAGATGTAGCCCACTTTGCTTCTCTCCATGACTGGCACAGATCTGCATGCTCTTCTCAGATTCACCACAAAGTAGGGCTGAAAATAGATTATCAGATTCTCACTTTTTTTTTTGCAGAAAATCAGGAATCTCAGCTTGTTCTTGCGAATGAGAACAAGCCAAGAAACTGCCTGGATTCTCACTGAGAAAGGCGAGAATTGTGAGAACAGCCCCTGCCAGGAAGCACCCCAAGCCCCTCTGGAACAGTGCTTTGCAAAGGGGGTTGGGGGTGCTTCCCAAGGGACTACCCTGGCAGGAGGGGAGGAGGAACTGCTAAGGAAACACCCCGAGAAGTGACCAAGCCACTGAGCAGCTTGCACAGTGCTGCACCACGGGAGAGAGTGGATCCTGACTCTCTCCACCCCCACCACTGTGCAGGACTGTATAAAGAGGCTTGGGCACTTCCTGAGGAGCTGCCCTGCTCTTGGGAAGCCAACCTTTCAAAGGGCTACTCAGCTCTAGCCAGAGTGGCCCCTTGCAAAGTCGCAAGCAGCTACCTGGTCCATTTTAGCCTGAAATGGACCAGGTAGCCCCTTGAGGGGTTTGTATGCAGATGCCTTGACCAGGAAAGCTGAAACCCCATGAGTCCCAACTCTCTAGGCCAGGGAAGCCCCTTGCAAAGCCAGACCAGGTGTTTGGTGGGGAGAGCAAAGGCTCAAAATATCACAAGAACTCAAACCAGGCATCGAGACCCAGCGAGATCTTGAGCCTGGTTCTCGCTTTCTGGAGATTTCTTGCATGAATTGTTTTGCTTCTCATATAAGCCCTTCCACAAAGCCTACCATAGGGCTGGTTTGATCGTTCCAATCAATTGATTCTGATGGTTCAGTTCGCGCATGAACAAAATGAAAACAAAATTGGATTGGTTTTATCAGAATTCCAATCAGAAATTTTTCTGACCTGAATTTCAATCATACCACTTGTACTCCCTAGTTCTTTTGAAAATGGAAAATGGGAGGAATCCGATTTCAGCACTAGCTTATCATGGAGACCATCTTCCCAACATACAAAGTCCCTCTACACAGGGTCTTACTACTTTACAACCCCAGTAAAACTTTATTTATTTTTGCAAAATGTTTTCATCATATTGCTATGGTAAATAAAGACAAGGAAATTCTATGTCAAAGGGAGAAAATGTTTGCTTAAGCTAAAGCAAAATTATGTAAAGAATAATGAGACTGAAACAAAGTCAATAATGGAGAAGCATAGGATAGTGCTGAGCAAATCAGGTCTGCTCAGTGTCGACCAAGGGGTCGCTCCTGATTAGGACTGAAACGAGATTTTGCAAAAATGGGAATTCCCATCAAAATTCCAGTTTCTGTTACCAACTCAGTTGAACTGAGAAGTTCTCAGTACTCATCAATGTATTGATGTTTTGCTTCCTGATTTACCAATATGAGGTTACCAGAATCCTGTTTACCGCTTTGTCATTCTGCTTTTCTGTCCGTGTCAAATCCTGAGGTGCAATACTGATGTCAATGCATTCAGGGGCGGATTGGGAAATCAAAGTGGCCCGGGAAAATATAGTGTTAGTGGCCCTGTGCCGGCGGCTTTGCCGCCGGCGCGCCGGAAATGGGCTAAGGGGGCGTGGCTTGGGGGCGTGGCTTGGGGTGGGCAGAGTGTACCAGATTTGGGGCCTATCGGAGCTGAGTCCCCAGACTCAGATCCTCAGCAGCCTGGCAGGGGTGAGC
>QEPC01015662.1:144572-169405 GCA_003113815.1 Sphenodon punctatus
AGTTGTGAGAATGTTGGGAGCCATCTCGAAGAACCTTCTTTACAAGGTAGCAACCTTCTGATCAGCACATGGGCAGGAGCTGTTTGTAAACAAACAGCCTTATCTCCCAGCCCGATCGCTGTCCCCGCTGCTGCTTCAGCGCTAGTAAGAGGGAGAGTCAGGTAAGCCCTCCCCCTCCCCTCCAACACAACCCAACCCTACAGGGGTCAGGACCAACAATTTTTTGGGTTTGTTTGTTAAGAATAATTTTTAAAAAGACAGCATGACCGGCCCCCAGCTCGCCCCGGCCCACCGGGAATCCTCCCGGTGCATTCAATGGCCAATCCGCCCCTGAATGCATTCCTTTCTTCTTTGTTTGGTCAACAAACTGGAGGGAACAATTCTGATTGGTTGCCAGAGGTAAATAAAACCCATTGCCGTGCCATTTTACTCTCTCTTTCGCTGGTGACTTTGCAGCAGCTGCTAGGGGTAAGTGCATGCATGGCACGCACAAGTCTTCGATCTTTGTGGTATTTTATATAACATGGAACTCAGACTCCGACTCATTGTATAGTATATCTATGTGTCTCAAATTATCACATTTTGCTAATCTCATCATGGGCATGGCCATTTTTGTTTTTGTTTTCCAGCAGGTAGCCTGGCTGGGAATTGCAGATGGGTGGCATGGACTGAGCTGTTTGCCAGTCCTCTGCCATCCTGTTGTCTGATCAATCCTAAACACTGACTGCACCCTGGTTACTATGGTTAGGGGTTCTCTGCTCCTTCTCCCCAGATCTCAGACTAAATATTTATCTCTGGGCAGTGCCTGGGGATTGTAGATAGGTGGCATGGATTGGTCTCTTTGTTTGGCAATTACACTTTCACACATGAGACATCACACAGCCAAACTAGGGTAATTTTTTTCTGGTGCTGTAGAATCCTTGGCCACCACTGCATGAACAACAATCAGCATATTTGTGTGCTGTGGCAGCCAGAATTCACTAGTTTGGGAGCGCTTCCTCACTGTGATTGTTGTGACATAACATTACTCACTGGTGAGTTGCTAAAGAAAGTGGTGTAATAGTTCGTTCATGATTGTCCCCTCACATTTGAGGATGTTGCAGAGTAGCTCATCATCACTTGTGGTGGGTGGTGGTGCTATGTCTGTCAGCTGCTGAGCCTGGCCAAAACATGACTGCAGTGCCTGCCATGCATAATTGGCTAATTAATTTCCTCTACATCATAGATGGGGAACTTCTGGTCTAAGGTTCGCTGCTGTGTGGACTAGGGAGACATATGATAAGGAATGCCCATTGGGAAAAATGGATGCAATGTGAATAATACCAATTGGAAATAAACAATCAATTTCTATGAATGATGCCACAGATGAATGTCTGCCCTGATGTCTGGGCAGTAAAGGAATACAATGAAGCTGTGCCTCTAAAAGTAAGAGAGAATGGAATGCCAAAGAAGGGTTGGAGGAATGTGTGTGTGAGGAATACAAAAGGCAAGACAGAAAGACAGAGAGAGAGCCAAAAGAAGGTGCAGGAATGACATGGACTGGCTGGGATTGCAGCAAATCGGGTACGGGGAGCAACTGGAATGACATGGGGAAAGGTAGAATGACAAACAAAAGGACACCAGAAGAAGATGGAATGGGGTGTGTGTGCTTAACCCAGTTATTTATCATTCCTTATCTGTTTATGACATTCCTCTTATACCAATAACATCCCGTCCTTCAGCACATTCTGTGTCATCCCCATTGTTATTCCAACAGGTGCTCATTACTCCATTCATATAATTCCATGCAGTACCATGACATTCCATGTAACCAACCTCCCCCCACCCCACCCCCTGCCCCTCCATGCACCTTGGGAGCTGGGAGAGGCAGACCTGCAGTGTCTCGGAGAATGTCCTGTGCTGCTCCTGTCCCTAGGAAAGAACTTGTGGTGCCCTCCTGCCTCACAAACCAGAGAGAGGCAACAGGGGAGCACCCATGCTGCCCATGCGGGGGTGAAGTAGGAAGCTAGGCAACGTGTCCCATGACACATTTTCAAAATGCTAGTGCAACTCCCAGACTCCAAAAGGTTTCTGCACAGGTATTTTGAAAGTGTTCGTTTTTTCAAAGGATGTGCTGTACTGCTAGGACTTGGACCTCATTCACACCTGACAGTAGCAACTCCCATGAGCCAAAGACATGGCAAGGGGAGAAGGCGGAGGCCGGAAGTACCACCAGAGTGAAAGGGGTTTTGCCACGACTTCACTCACGAATGACAGGACTGATGTTTGAGCCCTGTCATTCGCAAACAAAGTCACGACAAACCCCATTCACACTGACGGTACTTCCAGCCTCTGCTTCCTTCCCCCGCCGCATCTGTGGTTCGTGGGAGTCACTGCCATCAGGTGTGAATGCAATATAAGAGACAAAGTGGTTTAAATTATATCTTTTATTGGACCAACTACAGTTGGTGGAAATAAACAAGCTTTTGGGCCACACGGGGTCCTTCCTCAGGCATGTAGTCTAACCTGAGGAAAGGCCCTGTGTGTCCCAAAAGCTTGCTTATTTCCACCAACAACAGTTGGTCCAATAAAATATATCATTTGAACCACTTTGTCTCTCTGTTACTTGGGACCAACACTGCGACCACACTCTATCTCTGGATTACTACGACTAAGAGCACATTATGCCATATCCATGTTGTCTTTCATATTTCTTTGTTTTCTGTTGCTAAAATGGCTTTTTTTGTGTGTGTGCCTAAAATGTTTTTTCTCAGTTTGAATTAGGGGTGAATAGGAAACAAAAATAAAGGAAGGAAGGAAGCAAGCAAGGAAACTCGCAGTTACAAGGACCATGACCGAGATCTAGTGTATCTGGATTTTCAGAAAGCATTTGCTAAGGTCTCTCATGAGAGTCTCTTGAGGAAATTAAAAATTCATGGGACAGGAGGCAGTGTGGTGCCGTATTGTGGACTGGTTACTGGTTAAAGTGGCTAAGTGTTCAGTACCTGGACCAGGAGGTAGGCCCCAGTTCAAGTCTTGTCTTAGTCAGAAACTCACTGGGTGACCTTTGGCCAGTCAATATTCTCTCAGTCTAACCTACCTCACAGGGTTGTTGTGAGGATTAAAAGTTGTGTTAAATTGTTCTATGCAAAGCACTCTGAGTTCCATGGCAGGGTGGTGCGCTCTCTCTCTCTCTCTCTCTCTCTATCTATCTATCTATCTATCTATCTATCTATATAAAATGAATAAATTGACAGGTTTTGTGATCAAGAGAAGTAAATAACAGTGTGCCCCTGGGTTCTGTATTGGGACCACTGTTGTTTGATGTATTCATTAACAATCTGGAAAGGGTAATAAGGAATGAGGTGATCAAATCTGCAGACGACACCAAGTTATTCAAGGTAGTTAAAACACAAGCAGAGTGTGAATAATTGCAGGGTGATCTTGTGAGACTGGGTGACTGGCCATCTAAGTGGCAGATGAAATTTTATGTGGACAAGTGCAAAGTGATGCACGTCGGGAAAAACAATCCAAACTTTATGTACATAATTCTGGGTTGTAAATTAGGAGTTACCACTCAGGAAAAGGACCTTTGCATCATTGTGAACAATACACTGAAATCCTCAACTCAGTGTGCAGCGGTCATTAAAAAAGAAAATAGAATGTTAGGAATTATTTGTAAAAGGATAGAGAATAAAACTTAAAATATCATAATTAGGAATGTGTGAACAGAATGCGGTTCAGATGTCCAGTCGTTCAGTTCGAAACCAGAGTTCGGGTTCGGTTGTTCAGTTTAGCAGAGTTCGGTTTCCCCGAACATCCAAAAATAGCGCTATCGATACTGATATCAAAAATAAAATTCGGTGTCGGTATCATTTGGCCCTGAAACCACCCCTGGTCTCCACCCTTGGTGCCAGGAAGTCTGCTCCTCAGCTGCCTCCCCTTCCAGACATGTTTTCCCACCCCTGAACTCATCCAAACTTTACCGAACTGTTTGGCCATTCGGATGTTTGGTTCGGACGTTCGGTTCAGTCATCCGAACAGGACGAGTTTGGCCCAAACTCCAAACATCCGAACCTAGTACGCACATCCCTAATCATAATGCTGCTATATAAATCTATGGTGCGACTGCACCTTGAATACTGTGTGCAGTTCTGGTTGCCCCATCTCAAAAAAGATATAGAAGGGATGTGCAAACAGAATGCAGAGACCGGGAAGGCTTGGGGTTAGCTTGGGGCAGCACCCCGGGTTGCCTGGGCAGGCAGGCTCAGTGCTTGGCCCCTGGGGGTGCCCGTTGGGGAATGGCTGACCATCTCAGCCCCAGCAGCAGCGGCAGCGGCAGCAGCAGCAGCAGCAGCAGCAGCAGCAGCAGCAGAGGCCAGGAAGGCTTGGGGCTTGGTGACTGACCTGGCACCCCTATTTGGCCGGACATTGCAGACTGCCAGGCATCGGTGGAGCAGCAGCAGACATTGGATTCCTGGTAGCAGAACCGGTGGCATAGTAGAGGCAGTGGCAGCAGCAGACAGGCAGTGTGGCATGAGCAGCGGAAGGCAGGCTGAGGCAGGGTTTGAGGTTGGCAACCAGGCCGGGCACACAGGCAGTGTGGCATGAAAGGCAGTAGAGAAGGCAGACTGGGACCTTGGCAGGGCACTCAGATAGACTGTCAAAGACACTGCAGCAAGAGAGAGAGATCCAGTCAGATAGGTGGGCCGAGATCGTCTAGCCAGAGGCCAACTGGCAGACTTACAGCTTCCCAATGCCGCCCTGCATCATGAGGTCAGTCACATAGGCCAGCTGAGGCCATCTAGTCAGAGAGAGAGAGAGGCAGGGTGGGCACTGGGCATTGAGAGGGACAGCACCTCAGCAGCAGCAGCCCAGATTGAGGAGGAGCCAGTCCCAAGTCTGCCCCTGGCATGGGATGACATGTGCCACTGCACCATCAATCCATGTCCAGGGGCAGCTTGGGGAATCCCAGCAGTGGAAGGTTCACCTTTATAAAAAGCAACTGCTCAACCAACTTGGCCTCCAGTCTCAGGCGGTGCAGTGATCAAATGTCCCCTGCCATGGAGAACACCCGCACACTGGGGACACTCATTGGTGGGCAGGACAAGAGACCCTTGGCCACTTTGGACAGGGCCAGCCACACGTTGGTCTTGCTGACCCAGTAGGCCAAGGAATCGCTGCTGGGTTCGATGTATGGCTCCTCCTCCAGGTAGTTCTTCACTGTTGCTGAGGCACTGTCATACTCCCTCACATAACTCTGCCCTGGGCACCACCTCCACCATTGCCCTCAGCCATGCTGCGTGCCCTGCTGTGCTTGAGCCCCATGCTCACCAGAGTGCCCTGCACATACGAGCTGCTGCTGGAAATAGGGGTGCTGCTACTTCTCAGCCTGCTGCTGGTGCTTCTACTTCTAGGGCTGGGGGCAGGGATAGACCTCACCAGCTGAACGGGGTGGCTGCTCCCACTCCCACCATCCCCAGGGCCGGCCAGCTGTTGTTGCCGCGCATGCTCCAGAGCCCTCCCTCTCTGCATGCTGGCCCCTCTCCACTAGGTCACCCTTCCAGTGCACATAGAGCACTGTCTGGCATGCCACGCTGCCCTTGACCTGGGGTCCAGCATGGTTGCCAACACGTATTCTCCCCACTTCAGGAGCTCATTGAAGCATGCCTTCAGCTGCTACACCAGGTCAGTCACCTCATTCACCAGCTTGCTGCCCTGAGGGCCGCAATCCTGCCCCTGGAGAATCTTCTCCAGCCTTCTGAGGAGACTGGACCAGAGGGGTCACCTGGATGATTGGTGGCTGTGGAGGAGCTGATGGTCTCCATCATGGCCAGGAATGGTCTGAGCACAAAGACCGTGTGAGCCAGTATCTCCTAGGGATGTGTGAACAGAATGGGGTTCGGATGTTCAGCCATTCGGTTCAAAAACAGAGTTCGGGTTTGGTCATTCGGTTCAGTTGAGTTCGGTTTGGTCAAACGTTCGGACCCACCACAAGGCTTGGGGTGCTCCAGGGACCCCCAAGGGTGCCCGTGGCAGCATGGCAGGTCGTCAGAGACCCAGCGGCAGTAGCAGAGGCTTGGTGTTTGGCACTCCAGGTTGCCCAGGCATTTCAGGCTTGGCTTGTATTCAACAGAAATAAAGAAGCTCTACTGCCAACCAATTGGTCAAGACTTGCCTGGTGGTGAATCACATGGACACCCAGTAGCAGACATTGGATTGCCAGGGCACAGAACCCATGGCACAGACAGCATAGGCCACATTGGCAGCACCAGCGGACATTGGATTACCCAGCAGCAGAACCCTTGGCACAGACAGCATAGGCGGCATTGGCAGCAGCCGCAGACATTGGATTACCTGGACACAGAACCTGTGGAACAGCAGAGACAGTAGCAGCAGGATTTTCCTGTGCACAGCACCCATAGAGCCAGGATGGTAAGATTTGCAAGGGAAGAGTTCCCATACAGCAGCAGATGGCAGCAGCAGGATTGCTTGGACAGAGCACCCATGGACCAGAGACAGCAGCAGCAGGATTACCAGACCAGTGGTATGAGAGGCAGGCAGACTGAGGCAGGCTTTCAGATTTGCCCACAGGGTGGGCGGACAGGGAGCATGGCATGTGCAGAAGGCAGGCAGACTGAGGCAGTCTTTGAGCTTTGCAACATGGGCGGGCAGACAGGCAGCATGGCATGAGAGGCAGTAGGGAAGGCAGGGCACTCAAATAGGCTGGCAAAGACTATCTGACTGCCAATCACATAGACTGGCAAAGACATTTTTGTTATTGTCAATATCGATACCGATACCAATTGCAAAGATTTTATTTTTGGTATCGTTTGCAGTTCTGAAACAGAGTTAATGCACTCTGAAGAAAATGTTCATTGTCGAATTATGATAATAAATGAAAGTTTAATAATGAAAAAATGTGAAAGTTTAGTTAGTGATAAAAATTAATAAAAGTGTATATGGTAAGGAATTAAGTACATATATTACATTTATGTTGCGGATATAATATTAAATATTCCTCAAATTCTGAAATAATTTCCATGTTTTTTGGTGTTATTGCAATGTATGGAGTTGAATGCTTTTTTAATTGTAATTATAATGAATTAGTATGTTTTTTGGAGTTTAAGCTAGAGTAAAAATGATTTTGTGATGTTTTTGAAGAGGAAAGATTTTAGTTTTAAAAACTGTTGTGCATTTAATGTTTTTTTTAAACTGTAACATTTTTTGTTTTGGTAAATCTAACTCCTTCAACTATCTATCTATATACACACACAGAGGGATGTGGGGGGGACACAGACAGCTCACAACAAACCACACAGGGAGGGGTGCAAAACCAAAATGAAACCTACATCAATCTAATCCTACTTTAAATAAATCCAAAAACAGGGGAAGGGATTCAGGAATGGAATAGATACAGGGAGGAGGGGAGGATTAAATGGAGGTTAGGGTGAAAGAACACAGGGAGGGGTAAAAAATAAAAACAACACCTAAATCAATTAAATCAAATCTAAATAAATGAAACTAGGGAGGTAAATGTGTGGGAATGGGTGAAATAGGAGGAGGATGGCAATGGATTAGGAATAGGAACACAAACTGCTGGGAGAGGGAGACTTCTGAAAATGCCTGCTGACAGGATCAGTGTCTAGCTCAGAAGGTGTTGGAAGGGGGGAGGGCAATTACTTTTGTTACTTGCTGCGCCCGCCTTACCACAAGCCCCATTGGCTCTGTGCAGCCGAGCCCCATGTCCAATCACAGACTGCAAACCCAGTGGTCTGAGGAAAAAGGGGATGGTGATTGGGCAGGCTGACTGCTACTCCAAGCGTCTCCACTCCTGGTGCCAGGAAGTCTGCTCCTCAGCTTCCCTCCCCTCCCCTGGGCCTTCCAGCCCTTTTTTTCCCCACCCAAACTCATCTGAACTCACCCAAACAATACCAAACTGTTCGGTCAGTTCGAGTTCGTTTTTTTCATTTGTTTCAGTCGTCTGAACAGACCAAGTTTGTCAGAACTCTGAACATCTGAACCGCATTCACAAATCCCTAGTATCTCCCATTCCACCCTGGAGGTGCCCCACTATCCATCACCAGTTGAACCTGATGCAAGGCATCTTTCTGCTTGAGAAGCTGCTCGAGCATCAGTAAGGTCGAATTCCACCAGGTGGACACATTCTGAACCAGCTCATGTACTGGGGAGCCTTGCTCGGCCTGCTTCGCCTGGAGGAGGTTGCTGCCCTTCACGCTTCAGTTAAAGAAACCGGCCAGCTTCCTCCCCCACTCGATCAGGGAGCTAAGGGTGCCTGCCCCAATCCCCTTCTCCCCCAATCCCAGAGCATCCCTGACCACCAGGTGAAGGGTGTGTGTGGCTCAAGGGATGCTGGTGAAGCCCCCCTCATGTACTGCCCTCAGTATCTTGGCCACGACGTCTGTCACCACACACCCCTTGGTGAAGGGGGTGCCTGGCGTGACCCACTCCCTCACCATGGCAGTCAGGGCTGACTCAATGTTCTGAGTGGTGTGGGGGCCATCCACGACTTCTGCTTGAAGCAGACCCCACCTATTCCTTGCTTTGGGACCTCTCCTGCCACTGCCAAATGCTGCCTCTGGGTCCTGCCACCAATGCACCGTCACTGCCTGGTAGGCATGTTGCGTGTTTCTGCTCAACCACAGGTCTGTGGTGAAGTGGACAGTGGCACCCCCAGCCCCTGCCAGCTGCTCCATCACCTGCTCCTTTAAAGCCTGTTACAAGGCTGTCACCACCTGCCGACTCAGGGTGCTGCGTGAGGGCAGCTTAAACTGGGGGACCAGGAACCCAATCAGGCGCCTAAACCCCATGTCCCCGACCACCGAGAAGGGCTGCCCATCGAGAGCAATCATTTCCCCCAACATACGCGTGGCTTTCACTTGAAAGCCACACCACCATCCACGTCCTGCAGCTGCCGATGGACTTGGCAGCTGTCCCCACCCCAGTTCCTCCATTGTACACTGATGCTGCTGCTGCTCCCCCCTAGTAGCAATACCACTCCTGCTGCTAGAGGCAGCTGTTCAAGCAAGACGCTTGCCCACTGATGGAAGCGGACAACTGGCCGCTGCAGTTGGGAACCCGCTGGCATCCACTGCCCCTGTCTGCTCACTTAGCAGCACAGTGCTGTGGCATTCCTTCAGGTGTCTCGCCATGGCAGTTGTGCCAAGGCTGGTAGGCACCTACCCATGCTTCACTAGGGATGGGCGAACAGAACCGAGTTCAGAAATTCAGTTCGGTTCAGTTCAGAAATTCAGTTCAGTTCGGTTGACCAAAATATTCGAGTTCGGTTCGAACTCCGAACTTCCAAATAAAGTTCCGAAATTCAAACCCTATTGAACTAAATGGAATATTATCTTTTAGGGATGGGCGAACAGAGCCGAATTCGGAAATTCAGTTTGGTTTGAAAATTGAATTCGGTTTGGAAGTTTGGTTTGGTCTACTGAACCAGTCGAGTTTGGTCTGAATTCCAAACTTTTGAACTGTGTTCGCCCATCCCTATGCTTCGCCATCTTCTGGCACAAAGTGCACTGCACCTCCCTGGGATCATCCGCCCACACCAACTGAAATGTGCCCAGATGAGGAATTCCACCCCCATCCTGCAGAACATAGTGGTGACACAGCTCTCAAAGGGACAACCATCACCTCAGCACCAGACATCTCCTCCGCAGGACTAGTGTCTGCCTCACTGTCCCCAATCTGAGTGATGACCCGCAAAGGGGAGTACTGGGACCATGAGGCTGATGGACTGCCCACCATGCTGCTGCCACTCTCCCTGTGCCCCCTATAGCTGCTGATAATGCTACTGATGCTCCTCTCCCTGCTGTCATTGCCCGGGGATTGGGCCCTGCCTTTAGCATCCACCAGCCCTGGACTGCTGGGGATCACATTAATAATGGGTGTCAGGGACATTGGTGGCCCTGGAGGAACATCCGACCCCGAAGCACCTGCACCTGCTCCTGCAGCCACAGCAGAGACAGCAGCAGCCTCCTGGAATTCAGGACTTCCAGTGCCCTGCGTGGAAGTGGAGGATGCTGGCAGGAAGCACTGCCGAACCACACCCCAGCTAGTGCCACTCCTGGGAGCCTCTGAAGTCTGACTGCCAAAATCAGGCCTGTGCAGTTTGGGGTGTGGTGATGGGCTCAGGCTGCTGCTGATGCCTGCCACTCCGCCACGTGCCCCATTGCCTGCATTACAGGCAGCAGACCTGCCTCTCCTACTTCCCTTCTCCATTTCTCCCACCCAAAGAATGCACTGGAAGATTTTATATTTTTATTTATTTATTCAAATTTGTAATCTAATATTATATATATCTACACTAACTCTAACTGCTATTAACTATTCTAAAACCTATGGAACTAAATGGAATATTATCTAATATCTACAAAGGCCTAGTCCTACAAACACACTATACAATATTAAAACTGAATCACCGCACACTATCTCCATCTATCTCTATAACTAGGCTAACTCCTACAATTATCTATCTATAGTAACTATCTATTATCTAATCTCTATCTCTATCTCATATATATATATATATATATATATATATATACACACAAAGGGATGGGGTGGGGGGGAAACACAGACAGCTCACAGCAAACAACACAGGGAGGGGTGCAAAACTGAAATGAAACCTAATTCATCTAAATAAATCCAAAAACAGGGGAAGGGAATCAGGGATGGAATATATACAGAGAGGACGTAAGGATTAAATGGAGGGTAGGAGAAAGAACACAGAGAGGGGTAAAAAAATAAAAATAACCCCTAAATATATTTAATCTAATTTAAATAAATAAAGCTATGGAGGTAAATGGGTGGGAATGGGTGAAATAGGAGGAGGATGGCAATGGATTGGAAGGAACACAAACTGCTAGGAGAGGGAGACTTCTGAAAACGTCTGCTGACAGGATCAGTGTCTAGCTCAGAAGGAATTGGAAGTGGGGATGGCAATGACTTTTGTTACTTGCTGCGCCCGCCTTACCACAAGCCCCATTGGCTCTTTGCAGCCTAGCCCCATGGCAATTGCAGACTGCAAACCCAGTGGTCTGGTGAAAAGTGGGATGGTGATTAGGCAGGCTGGCTGGTAGTCCAAGCCTCTCCACCCCTGGCACCAGGAAGTCTGCTCCTCAGCTGCCCCACCCCACCCCCCTGTCCCTGGGCCTGCCAGCCATGTTTTTCCTGCCTGAATGCTCCCGAACTCATCTGAATGACACCAAACTGTTCAGGGGTTTTGGCATTCGGTTCAGATGTTCGGTTAGGGCATCTAAACTGGCTGAGTTCAGGCCGAACTCCGAACGTCCGAACCACATTCACACATCCCTAAGATATAATACAAATAGAAAAGGTACAGAGAAGGGCAACAAAAATGATAAGGGGTATGGAATGGCTCTCCTAGAAGAGCGACTGGCTAGATTGGGGCTTTTCAGCTTGGAGAAGAGATGACTGAGATGGGATATGATATAAATTTATATAATCATGAGTGGTGTGGAACAATTTAATAGGGAACAGTTGTTTACCATCTCAAATAGTACTAGAACTAGGGAACGCTAAATAAAATCAACAGGTGGCAGATTTAAAACAAACAAAACGTAAGAACATAAGTAGTGCCATACTGAGTCAGACCAATGGTCCATCAAGTCCAGCATCCTTTCCTCTGACAGTGGCCAATCTTGATCGTGTGAGAGAAGAACCAACAGTCACAATGGGCAATCCATTCCCCGTTGTTCACTCCCAGCTCCCGACAGTAAGAAGTTCATCCCATAAGCTACTTGGTTAATAGCCATTAATGGACCTGTTTGCCGAGAACTTATTAAGTCCTTTTTTAAACCCAGCTATAATACTGGCCTTGACAACGTCCTCTGGCAACAAATTCCATAAGTTAATTATGCGTTGAGTGAAAGCGTAGTTCCTTTTGTTTTAAATTTGCCGGCAGCTAGTTTCATGGAGTGTTCCCTAGTTCTACTACTATTTTTGAAATGGTATATAACTGTTCCCTATCTACTTGTTCCACACCACTCAAGATTTTATACACCTCTATCATGGAAAAAAAGTATTTTTTCACTCAACGCACATTTAAGTTGTGGAATTTGTTGCCAGATACAGATGATGTGGTCAAGGCTAGTAGTATAGCTGGAATTAAGAAAAGGTTGGACAGGTTTATGGAGGATAAGTCCATTAGCAGCTATTAGCCAGGAAGGTTTGGGAAATGTAACCTCTTACTGTCGGGAGCTGGGAGTGAACAACAAAATGGAATTGATTGCCCAGTGTGACCTGTTGAGTACTTCTTCCAAGCGACCTAGATTGACCACTGTTGGAGACAGGTGCTGGCCTTGATGGACCATTAGTCTGACTGAATATGGCACTACTTATGTCCTTATCTTGCTACTACAAACTTGGTCCCACTCCTCGTAATTGTGAGGAATATTTTTGTTTCTCCTTCAGCCCTAATTCAACTCACTTTGGGACTGAGATCTCATCTTGAACTGAATTCTATGGGGGGGATTCATTGCCCAGCACGGAGCAGATGCTTCAGTGGCCCAGCCTGGCCTTCTAGGATCAGCAGTGAGGGGAGAGCTACTACCATGGACAAGGTGCCCACCGAGTCCATTGAGCAGACAGCTTTAGATATGGTAAAAAAATGGGAAAGATTTGGGGGAGGGGTGGAATAGAAGTGTCAAAGTCAACTAAGCCCTTAAGTATGCATAACTTAAGTATGTATTAAGCACATGTGGTAGTGGGGTCATAATAGAGCTGAAATGGGTACTAAATTTAGTATGCATGGGTAATACCTTGATTCCCAGTACTGCATCAGGTACTCGATGGGTTACCTGGGTACCCGGAAACCAAAAGAGTTGGTAACTTACCAGTACCGATTTATCAATTACCAATCAGTATATCAGGTCAGCAAACCAAAAAATCAGGACAGAAATTTTAAAAATCAGAACCAGAAGTCAGCTTTCTGGGACAGAAAATAAAAAATAGGCATCAGAAGTTGAAAAATTGGTACCAGAAGTCAACATTCTAGAACAGGAAATCAACGTTCTGAGACATTGGATGCCCAAATCAAGTCTTAAATTGGAACCAGTCAATCCCCAATGTTGTCAGGTCGATTCAGATCCTGGAAATTCATCAAGTATACCTGTTTTTATGGGTACCTGTTTCAGCTCTAGTCATTGTGAAAGACTAAAAGAAAGAGGAAACAAAATGAGCAGCAAATGGCAATGTGTGGGTTTTGCCTATGATTATTTTGTGATGTAATATATAGGGATGAAATTCTTGATTTAGATTTCTCTATTGAACAATGCTAGGTTTCATGAAGCAAGAGCAAGCAGAAACATCTGAACAACAAAGGCTGCAATCTAGTTAGGGCTCTAATTAGGATTAATGTTTAACTGAGAAGTGGAAAAAACAGGTAGATTAAATTTCAACAGAGCAAAATTTGGGAAAACACAGGAAGTGCAGGGTGAAATTGAACAGGATGAAGCAATGGAGGGAAGGAACACAGAGGGGAAATAGAAAGTGTTCAAAGATAAATTAATGTATGCCCAAGGGTTATGCATGCCAGCTAGCAATAATTGTACAAGCATGTTTTGGGTTGTTTTTTAAAGGACCCGTGTGAAGGAACAGAGAAGTGTAAAAGTAATCAAGGGTGAGAAGGAGGCAGACACGATTTATAAAACATCAAATGCAGAGCAGGATTGGAACAACCTCACAACGGAGTTAAGAGGACATAAAAATTGATAAGAAAAGAAAAGGAAGGGAATGAAAGAGAAACTTCATGAGAGGCTAAAATGAAATAATAGAATTTTTTCAGGTACTGTACACAAGCAAGAGGCTTGTTAAGCAGATCACAGGACCTCTCAGGAAAAAAAAATATTGACTGAGGAAATAAAAATTGCTGGAAAAGATTAGAGTCTTAATGTATTTACTTATTGGTATTCAAAAAGAAGATGAGGAGGCAGCAGAAAACAGACTCAAATCTTTACAGGGAGAAAGAAAGTGCATTCAGGAGGAATGGGGACTGAGGTTTATAAGTGGTGTTATTGATGGTGATGATGATAACCACCTGGCATCACCAGGGGCACTGCAAGAATGTTATTTGGGAGAGCAGGACATATCAGAAATGGCCAAGGCAAAGCAGGGGTGTAGCTATGAGAGAAACTTTGCTCTGTTGAAATTTAATCTACTTGTTTTTTCCACTTCTCAGTTGAAGATTAATCCTAATTAGAGCCCTAACTAGATTGCATTCTTTGTTGTTCAGATGTTTCTGCTTGCTCCTGCTTCATGAGACCAAGCACTATTCAATAGAGAAATCTAAATCAGGAATTTCATCCTTATGTATTATGCCACAAAATAATCATAGGCAAAGCTTCATCTCACAAGCCTGGAGTCTCACAACACATGTGGAATGTAGGTGTATTTGGTGTGTGGGCAGGAGGAAGAGGGCTCATTCCACCTTCTGCACCAGGGCCTGGTCAAGCTATGCCCCTGGGGCAAAGAACATCTTACAGTTTCTTTGTGATGTGGCTCTGCCCTGCGGAGAGTTGTGACATCACAACGATCCATAGTGGGTGTGGATATTTCAGAAAGGAGCAGAAGAGTATCTTTCCCCTGCACCTTTCCAACATGGCCACACCCCGCATGGAGCACTGTGATGGAAAGGCATTCCAAATGGGCGGGCCATGTGATGTCTGGGGAGGCAAGTGTCCCCATTTGCCCTCTCTCCTCTGGTGCCCATGAACAGCCTCAAATAGCAATAAGACAGGAAGGGGTGCTGTACAAACACATACAAAGAGATAGCCTCTGGACGTAGAAACACAGAAGTGATTGCAAGATATTCTGGACCGAGACACCACTGACATCCTTCAATGTTTCTTGCAGATTACTATGCATCCGCCAGAAATGGCCAAAGCCAAAGCCATGTTTATTGCAAGTTGACTGTGAGTGACTGCACCAGACAGGCAGATTTACTGCCTGTCAGGGCTGCTGACCTTTCTGAGGACTAAAGACAGATCAGGGGCACCCACAGCCAGCACATGCATGTGATAGTCATCCTGTATTCCGCATCTCCTCCCGGAAAAGGCCATGGTATCAGGTGACTGTAACAGGGTGAGTGGGCTCACCTGTTACAAGATCCCTTGGAGTCCAAGGGAAGGGAGTTCCACAGATGGTGCAGGTAGCAGCGCTAGTGATTGAGACTGGTGCTGCTAGCCTAGTGCTGGGACAACAGCTGAGGAGCAGCGTTGCTGATTACAACACCGCTGCAGAGTCAGTGACTGTGACAGAGCACGTCTGAGAGAGGCTCTGAGGGCTGAGGGCAGAGTGGAAAGCAGCCCAATATGAAACTGACAAAGCGGCCTGTGCTGTATAGGAAATATAGCTGGGTCTGAAATTGACTAGGCTCGGTAGAGCCTGGCTCTAGCAAAGCAGGGCTCAATGGTAAAGGTCAGGCTGGGACTTCCTTCCCTCATACATGAAGGGCTGGTGAGCTACGTGGTGGCTGGCATGTGCCAGTTGGGGTAGCAAGAGGCTCCCCTACTTTGTATATCAATCTGTGGAGACCTGGGGAGATGGAGGAGCCCAGGAGAGTGAGCCCAGAGGGAGAGAGGCAGAACCCCATGAGAGCAGAGGCTGGAACACTGGAAGACCTTGTGAGTCTACTAAGAGGCCTGAACTTTGGGAGAACTGGAGGTTGTAACGTGGTTGAAGCCACTGGACTCATAGGGACCTTGGGACAATTGGTGTGCATCAGTGGACTCCACTTACAGCAGCAATTGCCACTTTGCTATAGTATGGCAAGTTCCACAGATGCAGAGCACCAGTAGTCCACAGGTGACTTTCAGGTGCAATTCTGGCTCATGGAAGGAAATGGAAATTTTGACCTTGACTTCAATGGGGTAAGCGTTGCAGCCAGGGGTAGAGCTAGGTAGGACTGATGTGGCAGCAGCTGTTACTGCGCCGCGATTCCATTCCGCCATTTCGGAATTGCCCGTGCCACACCATGGCTTTTCTGCAGACATTCAGCTAATTCCGCCGGCATTCTGAAAATTGCGGAATTGTGGATAAATTGCGGAAACTTTCTGAAAACCGCTGTTTTGCTATTTTGTGGCAATGGCGGAAGCAGCGAAAATGTCATGTTTATGCTATTTTGCGAAGCCTGTGGAAGTAGCGGAATGAAATTAGCAGAACTGCCAAAGTAGTGGAATGAAACTAGCGGAATGAAAGCCTCTGACACGCCATACCACTAATTGCGGAAACGCTGTTTCCGGCGGAAATAGGTAACGCTGTGACATTCCGCTACAGCCCTAGAGCTAGGTGGGAATGGGTCCTGGTGCAGAAGATGAAAGGGACCTCCTGCTGGAGCAATCAACTCCAGTGCCCATATGCATTCTGCATGCATTTGATTTTGGAACCCTGGATAGACTCATGGGTTCCAGTGCAGCTGCACTTGCTGTTCCTATTATATCTATGCCCCTGATTGCAGCCATACAGGGCATTTTCAGACAAGACTCACCGCCCACCAACTATACATTTTACAGGGCACTCATAGGGCAGCCCTTCAGCCCTGATGCATGTATAGTGGGTGGAGAGTGTCTTGTTTGAAAACTCCCATAGACTAAGACCTCCATCCTGCAATTTCCTTGGAGCTGTTGGATTCCTGTGCCCATGTACAGCCTAAATGGGATTCCAGGCAAATAAAACAATCCAAGCCATGCAGATCAAACTTCAGGGTCAGGGCCTAAAATGTCTCAGGCCTGAAATAGGATTGACACCCAAATTCCTACAGAAATAGCAAAAGAGAGACTAAAATGATCAAAAAAGTGCCGAATCAAAAAGTAGGATTTTAACTCAATTGCAAATTCCCAACTGAAAAAAAAGTTGGAATTTATGTTTTATTCCAAAGTTACGAAAGAGTAAACGTCCACCACAAAGAATCCATGAGAAATATTCAATTACCTTTATTATGTTCAGCCGCATGGCCATTACATATTTCAATATTTCAATCACAACACACCAGGCAAAATAAAATCTACATAAAATATCTATAAACTCTGCAATAACACATAACCCCAAACACATCTCTCCCCCCCCCCCCCCCGCCTTAAGCCTCATTTGCCTCCAGGAAAACAAGATTACAATTTAGACCGGATAGCATCACATCTAGTGGCAAAAATAGCCACCTGCTTAGTCCTTTCAGGAGCCTGATCCCCCAACAAAAAAATTAACTGCCTGGTTTCCGACCAATCCATTCCCATACCTATATCCACCCAGAGCCTCCCATGCAGTGAGTCATACAAGGGACACTTCAGAAGACAGTGGTTGAGGTTCTCCACCTCCATCCCACAGGGGCATATCCGTTCCTCGCAAGGAATCCCCAGGAATCTCCCTAGGCGAACTTCTGTTTTAACTGTCTGGAACCTGAGTGTGCAAAATCTGAACTTCAGGTCTGAGTTCATCCATGAATACATATAGGGAGCTCCTGACTGGGGGGGCAAAATATGCTGGTAAAATGGCGCCGACTGAGAAGTGGATGCCAAGGCCCTAAGGCATTGCCTATCCGTGTCCCATATTCGAAGCTTCAGTATCTCTATGACCTGTCTGCTGGTCGCATACTGGAAGAAGGATTCAGAGAATCCCAGCTGTGACAACCGACTGGTCACCCCCAAATACCATGGGTCACCACCCACTTTCTCCGTAACCTTCTCCACCCATGTACGCTCCAGCAGAGAGCCCTCGGGGGCATCACATAGTTTAGCCCCAAAAGACAGGAGTCTAATATCAATCGAAGCTGACAAAGAAGGGCACCCTAACTCCGTTAAGACCATGGCTGAGCTTGTGGCTTGAAGGCATCTCAGTATCTTCCTCCAGAACTAGGTGATTACAGGCTGGAGTAGCCGTGTCGCTCCCATCTCTGTTCCCCATACATGGGATCCATATAACAGACATGACAGGACCTTGGCCTCCAGAATTCGGCGCAACACCGTAACTGACGGTTGGCCATGGGCATAGGAGAATCATATGATAGCCACTACCTCTGGGCTTACCACTTCCTTAGCCATCCGCAGCTTCGATTTCCATGAACAAGAATCTGCCAACCTAACACCCAGGTATCGAAAGCATCGAACTTGTTCTAACCGGTGTCCTTGAAGAGACCAGCTATATTTCCTGTATTAGCCACCTCCCACCATAATTTTAGTTTTTTCATAATTATTTTAAGGTGTTTTAATCGACATCTATCCTGGAAGTCTAGCAAAGCTCTGCCAAGCCCCACTCGAGAAAGGGAGACAAGGGCAGTGTCGTCCGCATACATCAATAGGAAGGTTTTCCGTCCTCCGATGGACAGCGGATGGTACCTCGCAACTTCGCTATGCTCGACAATCAGTGAGTTTACATAAATATTGAAGAGCAAAGGTGGAAGCAGACAATCCTGTCTAACTCCCCTAAAAGTTTGGATAGGGTCAGATAGTCTTCCCACCAGTGGCATCCTGACTCGCAGGCAGGTCTCTGAATACAGCATTCTTATCAAGGCAATCAACCGGGGATTAACCTTTAAACAGCTCAGCACATTCCATAGTTCAGTCCTACAGACAGTGTCAAAAGCTGCTGATAGGTCAACAAAGGCTATAAATAGTTTTTGTTTTCGCCTCCGATATTTAGACATTAGGTGATGCAAAATGAAAATCTGTTCTCTGGTTGATCAATTTGCCCTAAAACCCGCCTGCTCATCTGTCAATATGTTGTGCAGATCGCACCATTCCTGTAGACGGTGCAAGAGCAGGGCAGCATAAACCTTAGCTATCACACAAAGCAGGGTAATGGGTCTATAGTTATTAGGGTTAGATTTATTTCCTTTCTTGAAAATGGGGACCACCATCCCCACTTTCCACACCTCCAGAATAGTGATAGAGTTATTAACTAGGGTAAACAAATTTGCCAAAGCACCCAGGCCCCAATCAGGAAGGGCCTTAAAGAACTCACCAGGTACAAAATCCGGTCCTGCCACTTTCCCCCTTTTGAGGGCACTTACTACTAACTGGACCTCATGTGGCAAAATAGGGTCCCACTGGGGCAGATCTTTGTCTCAGGGTGGGGCCTCACCCTTCTCTTGATCGACTAGGGCAAATAAGGCCGAAAAATGAGAAGTCCAGGCTAAAGGAGGCATAGCTGCTTCCCTTGTCAATCCGCTATGGGCCTTAGATCTGTAAACCAATTCCCAAAACAACTTCCCATCCTTTCTTTCCACAGCTTCCTGAAGCGCTACCCATCGTGACTGGAAATAATTCCCTTTTTTAATTTTCAAGAGTGACTTGTAGTAAGTTCTTAACTCCCTATACCGCAAATACAATTGCTCATTCCTATTCCAATGCAATCTCTGGGCTAGCTGTCTAAGGGACGTTCTTACTGCCCGACAATCCACGTCCCACCAACCCACTGTCCCATTTGGACCGGATTCTTTCCCAAGTTCCTGTACCCTTGTTACCAGGGGGCCTAATTGTTCCACTAGTTGTTCCCACATTGCTATAGCCTCTCCGATGGAGGTAGCGATTTCCAAGTTCTTAAACCGCATCTGAGTATCCATACATGACAAAAAATTGGCGACACTATCGGCTACAAGTGGGGACCACCTACGTGTCCCCTTTGATTGAGCTATGTACGTCTTACCTGGTTGTTCCAACTGCCAATTCCCTTTAGTGTATTCTAATGCAGTGAAAAAAAAACCCACCTGGATGGGAAAATGGTCGCTCTGGTATTGGTTCCCAACTAGTAGATAATCTACAGAATGGACCAGCCCTTGTGAGACAATAGCATAATTTATATTTATTTATTTATTTAAACAAATTTATATCCCACCCCTCCTGCAACGCAGCCCGGGGCGGCTCACAACATAAAACAATTAAAACAATAAAATACATTAAAATTCAGATAAAAACAATCAAATATTCAATATAAATATTAACAGGGCTAGACAAAACAAATGGGTAGGGGATTAAAAAAAAACCCCCCCCTACCCTCCCCCGAAGGCTTGGGCAAACAGCCAGGTCTTACAGTTCCGCCGAAATGTTAAAAGGCTTGGGGCCAGGCGAGCTTCCTCCGGAAGGGAGTTCCACAGCCGCGGCTCCACTACCGAGAATGCCCTCTCCATCGTGGCCCCCCGTTTAACACGGGGGATCTCCAAGAGGGCACCCCCGGCAGACCGCAGTCATAATCAATGACACTACTTCCAAAAGGGCCCACATATGTTAGACTACCCCGCTCATCTCCCCTAGTACTACCATTAAGGATTACTAAAGCCCATTCCAGGACCATCCTGTACAAGCTCAAGCCTGCTGCATTGATACCCCGATCCTGCGATACCCTCTCCCAATTACAATCATTCATAAAGTAAGACTCTTCCCCAAAGCCCAACCTATCATAAATTTCAGCACTAGATGCCCCCAACCGAGCATTCAGGTCTCCCACAATGAATATCTCATCATCCAGAAAATTCTGTAGATGGGCCGCTAGTTCCTCCCCTATCAACTGCCACAGGGATTGCCTCGACCCCCCAAGGGGATTATAAACATTGATCAAAAGTATACCCCCCCGGGAGCCCAGGCACCAGAATACAAATTGCTAGTGCATTATCAGGTAAGGACTTCCAACCCAAGTCCTGTGCCTCAAGGGTATCAATAAGCATGGTAATAAGACCTCCTGCGGGGTGCCCTCTACCTCTTGTAGATACCGCAGGTGTTGTCCATGTGGTGTATCCCTGTGAACTAGGGGGGTCCTGAACATACCAGGATTCTTGAAGACAAATTATGTCAAGTTGTCCCAAATATGTACAGACTTCCTTATCGTTAGCCTTGGATAGCCAACCTGCCACATTCCATGAGACTAACCGGAAATTAGTAGTCTCCCCATTCCCCCTCAGTCAATCCATCTGAACCCCGTCCCTTACGTGCCTAGCTGTAGTAGGGGGATCCACTATAGGAGCTAGTATGGCCCCTCCCATGTCCTTAAGGGCTATCCTATCTTCAAGGGGAGGCATACTAGATTGTGAGTTGCCCTCTTCTAAAATGTCTGAACTAGACAATAGTGCAATGGGGGCTAAATTCAGTTTCTCTGGAATAGAAGTGGATATTACTGTCTTAGAAACCTCCAGGAAATCTTTAGATTGACCACAAATTGAAAGAAAAGGGGCTTTAAGTGAAGATGGAGACCTTCCCCAGGCTCCAAGGCTTTTCTGACTAATTTCCTGACTCCTTAACATTACATCTCGATCACGAACTTGGATCATCTGCCTATGCAGCTGAGAAAAGGAACTCAAAATATCCTGTTGTTGCAGGGGCAGACTAATAGAGTCCCGAGGAGCTTTATGAGTCCTTGCTTTTTGGGAGGATATTTCCTTATTCATGGACCTCTCTATAACCTCCATTTCCATAGCCACCTGTTCTCGTGTGGTTGACAGCTCCACCCCAGCTTGAGCTACCTTAGGCGCTTCCAAAGGTGGATTATCATCTAGTTGTCCCTTTTCCAAAATATTCAAAAGCTCCCCTTTTTGGTGGTTACAACTTTTCCCCAATATGTCTTGACTAGTGTACACATTTGCAAGGCCAACACCCCATAGCAACAGTTGATCGCCTGCCCTAATAATAGCCTCCACCCATTGGCTATGATTGAAATGGGCCACTACCGATCTTTGAGTATTTGAGATTCTTAGCAAATCTACCTGTAGAATATCTTTACTCATAATCGGGATGTGAATAAGTGACCTTAAGTGGTCTGCTATTTCCCAAGTAGATCTCCACAAAGGGAAAAACCCATTTGGCAAGGATCTGATATTGAAACAAATGGAGCACCCTGTTTTCTGATAAGGAGCCATCTTAAGCTGTCCCCCTATGTCCTTTAAGTCAATCATAAGCCCCCCGCTTATGATTGACTTAAAGGACATCCTTCTGAATCACCAACGGGGGGCACAAAGCACCCTTCCATTTAATGCTGGGAAGTATGGCATTAATGGGTGGAGACATAGCCTCCCCTTTATTCCCTTGAGCCTTCCCACTATCACCCAAGGGGGCCCTGAGTAATGGCTATAACAACCATCTATTTGAAGCATGAGGAACTGAGGCTAAACAGGATATAGCATGAAGATCCCCTGTTGTCAGCCCCCTCTGTACAACATCCATAAGATTATCCAGTTTCTGCTCCAGCACATTAATACGGCCAAAAGTACACTGAGTGGTCTGTGCTGTTAAAGTACAGTGTCTTGCTAGAAGATCAGCGGTAGACAAAAGGCAAGAGTCTTGCAAATGTTTTCCATGACACATAGGTATCTCCTCAGCACCTTCAGTAAAACCATCCGTGTTTAACCGTCCTTCTACTGCAGGCCAAAGGTCTCCATGAACTTTAAACTGGCTCAGGGCGATACCCCCCTCATCCCCTGTATGGCCCGAAGGTGGTTGTGGTGAAGATACCACTGACCTATTGGCCAAAACACTATATCAGTTGGACATAGAGTAGAAACTGTCCATTTTCCTCTGTTTTTGAGGAGGAGACTGTGGCCTTAGAAGGGGAGGGCCCCTCTTGCTTTTGGGGGGCATACCTGCACACCCCTACAAACCCCAGCCACTAGTGCCCGCTACGCCCACCAGGGACTAACAGGAGGTCTCTCAACAAACACCCAACCTCCCCCCAGCCCGCACCCCTACGGGACCAACAATGATGCATTGGGGAGAACACAAAGCCCAGCACTCTACCCTCTGTCCATGGAAGACGTGAGGACCAGTATCTATGCTCCGGCTCCGGGACTCGCCGAGGGCTCACCAAAGGGCGCGCCCTTGTGCACGCAGTCCTTTGGCACACAGCCAAGGCACGCGCCGACGGCACTGCTGTAGAGATGACTGGGACCTTTATTCCCTTGCAGGGCTCAGACTCCGCCCCCGGCTCCGCTCCCTGGACACAGCTGACAGGTGAGTGGGCCAACGTAGCGGCTGCAAAACTCCCCGCACCGACTCTGGAGGCTTGACTAACCGGGACCTTTATTCCCTTGCAGGGCTCAGACTCCGCCCCTGGCTCCGCTCCCTGGACACAGCTGACAGGTGAGTGGGTCAACGTAGCGGCTGCAAAACTCCCCGCACCGACCCCATGACAAATAGAGCACAAAGAGAGTTTTTTCAAACAAGATGCTACCCCACATGGCCACCTAGGAGCCACTGATACGAATGTCCGTCTAAGGTGGAGCAGCCAGATGTGTGCTCCTGTGAGCCACAGAGCATCCACTCATGACCACACACGGAGCACTGCCAGAAAATCCTGAGTGCTCCATGCAGGTCAGACTGAATGGATGCATGGCAACGTGCAGCAGCCACAGAGTCTCTGCCTGTATGAATGAATAGTGGCAGCCAGCCACACTAGCAGTGAGGTCCACCACTCATAGGCACTGTGGGCAGAAGAAGTGACTTTTTCAAGTCACGAGAACTGGCTGGGAGCACTGTGGAGCCAGGGTTCCCCAGTGCTTATGCCCAGAACATGTCACTTGCAAAGACCAGCCTAGCATGCTTCCCCTCCCCCATGGTCCATGGCAGGAGGAGTGCATGACAGCTGCCTCTGTGGCCATGGTAGCCAAGCTAGGAGCCACCCATTAGAATCTCCCCCTATGTACTCCAACTGAATGGGTGCTCCACGGCAGAGCCATGCTGCAGCCACAGACCCCTCCCCTTCCCCATTGCCTTGCCCATTTAAAACACTCAGAGAGAGAAACCCAAGGACAAGAACTCTATATACAAGATATATCAAGTCTAGGGCATTTGCCTATTCCACGTGGCCTGGGGAGGTTGGATTAAGAGTCTCGTCTTCTCCTGGTCTTGCGCATAGCCCAGTCTTCCCTTTTGGCTAGCAAACACTAGGGGGCAACCTGGACATCTTTGAAAAAACATGGTTACATTACAGAAAAAAGTTTCACAAAACCAGTTTAGTGTTTACAAAGTCTCAAACTCTTTGAAGATGGTCCATCCCTACGTTCCAGTATTCCATATCTCTTTGTGCTACACAAAAAGTTAGCCGTATAATCATGTTAGCCACCAAGTAGATATTAACGAAGATATGAACTGCCAAGTACAAGGAGAGCTGGCATTTGGGGGAAGCCTATAGATGGTTGTACCAGAACTCCAGATGAAACTACTGCCAGTTGAAATAAGGGGTAGTAGTATTAAATGATTTTTTAAAATTATTTATTCAAAACTTATATCCCGCCCCTCCTGCCCAAAGGCAGATTCCTTTTCCCTCATTCCCAACATTATTTAGTACTACTCTATCAATGTATATCTGCCACAAAAACTGAATGTATTTTCATCTGTGTTGATATATCTGTTCTCAATTGTATATTAGGCATAATAATAATTTAATACAAATGGACAAGCCTCACAAGTCTCTGACTAATCCTGATAAATATGTTTCAAATATAGGTGTGAAAACAGGCATTTACAAAACTGAATGATTCTTGTTTTGACCTTACATGCCTTTGTTAGGCTCAGTAATACTAACAACAACAATAATAAATATTAGGGGTGGGACCCTGGGGCAATTACCGGATACTGGATTTACCGGTTTCCAGTTCTCAAAGAACCGGATTCTCGAATTAAGTCCGGTATCCGGTACCAGTTTTATTTCATTGATTTCAATGGGGCACTGTGTCCCCATTGAAATCAATGAAATACAATTAATTCCTCCCCCCTCCTCCTCCCAGGCTGCGTGGGTGGAAGGGGGGACACCCCCCACCCACCCTGCTCAGCCTGGATTTTTGTTAAAAAAAGAGCCCACCCCCCAGCACCAGCGGCCGCAGCGTCCCCGCA